>PVIW01001893.1:0-105104 GCA_004026585.1 Noctilio leporinus | reverse complement strand
AGTTAGTGATGTTTTGAGTCATTGTTTATTCAAACATGTTCTCAACCCCTTGGTCTCTCTCTTTTTCCTTTGTGTACCTGGATGATGCAGATATTGTTATGCTTCATGTTGTTTGAAAGGTCTCTTAAACTATCCTTAATTCTCATCTTTATTTTTGTTGCTCTGATTGGGTGTTTTATGTTGCCATGTCTTCCAAATTAACTATCTGCTTCATCTAACTTACTCTTTGTTCCTTCTAGGATAGTCTTGATTTCAGTTATTGTATACTTCATATCTAACTGTTTTTTATGGTTTCTGTTTCCTTTGCCATGCTGTAAAGTTCTCATTAACTTCCTTGAGCAACCTCATAACCATTTATTTTGAACATGATAGCTGGTGAATTACTTATCTCCATTTCATTTAGCTCCTTTTCTGAAGAGTTCTCCTGGCTTTTTATTTGGACATGTTTCTTTGTCTCTTCATTTTGCCTGCTTCTTTGTGTTTATTTCTCTGTATCAGATAGATCTGATATTGTCTCTCAGTTTTGGTTGCCTTATGTGGTATTTGACCTGTGCACCCCTGTGGCAGAGTCTCCTTGATCACCTAAGCAGATGCCCCATTAATGTCCTTTGTGTTGGTAACATGATCCTTCTTGTTGTGATTGAGTCTAATTGCTAATGACCTTTGTGTGTGTAGGGTCAACCCTCAACTTGGTTGAATGTCAGGGTTAGCCCCAGGCACAGTGTTGAAGGTGTTGTACAGGTGCTGACCACATGAAGCGGAATTTTCCTCAGCAGGGTCTGGGTCCTGCCAAAATCTCCATTTGGATGTGCCATTTGTGAAGTTGATTGGATTCTGCTCCAATTTTGTCTGAAGTTAGCAACTGAGTTTTGAGAGGAAATCTGGTGTATGTCAATATCATATGCTGCCTGTGAATGGCCCTGGACAGCCTATTTGTAGGTACAAATAAATCCATAGTTAGGGGCTGCCTCTGTTGGGCCTTGCTATGTGTGTGGGAAGGACCAAGCTGCTCAACAAGGCTGTATTCTTCCATTACTGAGCCTGAGGAAGATTCAACTAAAACCCCACAAAACTCCAGGATATACCTCCACCTGCTTTCACCTGCCTATACCATATTAGGCTCAATTATTGAAATAGCCTCTTCTGGTATTTAAGTTGCATGAGTTAAGTTCTCTGTGAGTTAACAGGTAGGGGCAGTGGTGTTTATTGGATTGATACAGGTTCAAAATTGTTACCTATGCTGGGTCTGATTCCCTCAGCAATGCCCCAGATTGTACTAAGCTGCTACCTGCTAGGTGCTTGAACAATTTTGTGGTGGGGTGGGTTCTCAGGGAGTCTTCAGGGTGAGGCTAGCAGCATTTATCAGGTCCAAACAAACCAACATTTGTCCATGCAAAGGAAGGTGTCTCTCTGTCATTCAGGATTGTGAGGGAAAAATGGCTCCATCCTAGAGCCACACAACTCAGTCAGTCAGATCATGATTGGACATGAGAATCTGAGATTAGCATGGCAAAGCCACTGGGACTTGGGATGGGGCTCATGAATCTTCCATGAATGGGAAGCACCTGTCTGGCTCATGGGAAGGTTGGGGTAATGGCAACACCTCAGAGCCTTATAATTCAGTTACTGGTACCACCTAAGGTGGCTGGAACCTCCATATCCAAGCCCAGCCCCAACAGAGGATGAGCTCTGCTAGGTATAGAGGCAGGGAATTCAGATGGTGCAGTTATTTTCATTCCCCTACCTGATGTTGTAAGGTGGAGAGTGCTGCCCTAAGAAAGATGAAGTCTGTGGAGTGGGAGAGGGACTCAGCACATGGATTCTGGTGGCTGTCCCTTCAGCTCTCTACTTGGAGCCTCAAACTCTAGTCTCTCCTTACATAACTCCAGCCTGATCCACTCTTTCTCTGCCAGAGCCCAAGAAAAATGTCTGCCAACTAAGTTTTGTGTGCTGGCCTATTAAGAAGATGACTGTGTCTCTAGTAGAGGTCTATCTTTCCCTGGGTGACAGGTCCCTGTTGATTTTTCCCACCAGAATTTAAGTAGGTATCTCTTCTTGGTTCTGGTGCTCTGGGTGGGGGGGCCCAGCATGGGACTGAGACTCTATGCTCCCCAGGGGAAACCTTTGAAATACTAGATGTCTCTCCAGAATCTCAGCTACCACTCATGAAAGTGAAGCCAGTTCTTTTTACATCTCCATCTTTCCTATCATTCTTAATGTGGCTTCTTCTATAAATCCTTGGTTATAAGACTTCTGTTCAGCCAGTCTTCAGCTGGTTATTAAGGTTAATTGTTTTATATTCTAGTTGTGATTTTAATTTGGTCCTGGGAGAAGGTGAGTGTAACTTCTACCTACCCCACTACTATCTTGGATCCACTCTCTCTCTGCCCATTTTTTATTGGATTGTTTGGTGTTTATGTGTGTGTTGAGTTGTATGAGTTCTTTATATATTTTTATATTAACCCCTTGTCAGAGCTATTGTTTGCAAATACCTTCTCCCATTTACTTGGTTGCCATTTTCTTGTGTTGGCAGTTTTTTTGCTATGCAGAAGCGATTTAGTTTGACGTAGTCTTACTAAGTTATTTTTGTCTTTACTTCCCTTGCCTTTGGGGCCAAATTCATAAAATATTCTCTAAGATCAAGTTCCATACACTTAGTTGGTTTTTTAAAGTTCATAATGCCTCCATGAATTAAGAAATATGGCCATATTATAGGAACACTAAGATGTTCTCAGAGAAGCTTTTCAAATTTTAGATAAAGTATTTAACAAACATAAAAGTAGAAGAAATTAAGTGTATTTAATCTACTGACACTAAAAATACATTGCTTGCACACATATCTCATTGACTCATTTTGCACATGTGCCTATTAAAACCCACGTAAGGAAGAGTAAAGCTTAAGTTTAAAAGAGTAAATAAATATTATTTCAAAAAATACACCAATTTAATCTCTCTTTGTATCTACCTTTGTATCTTTTTATCTGTTCTTTGGATCTTTTGAAAAAGCTTTTGATTTTGCTTATCCATAGTGGCATCATAAACACCAAAGAGTGACATTTGTGGCATTATTATAAGTGTGAGGACCTTATTTTACATTAGTTAATGCTCTCCAAACAAAAACCCAGTGTTGGTTTTAGCTGGCCTTTCTTTAACATTCTGGATGTAACAAAGATTTTAATCAGAAACCATGCCTGCAAATTCCAAATTAAATGCATTTGATTGTGTTAGCTTAAATGGTGCTAAAATAAGCCTATAGTATATGTATATCGTCTCTGTTTTATATATGATAAAGCAGGGGTTCTTTTAAAGTTGAATTACTTCCCACTCCTGAAAAAGGTTGTCCGTCCGTATCTGACAAAGTTCACTGATAGGTCATCATGGAGAAGACAGCTTCTGGATATCAGAAGGCAGTGCGTAAAGCCTGTCAATTCTTTACCTTTAAAAACAAATTGTAAAAATGTTTTTGTAAGAAATGGAAAACACACATTTGTGTACATGTACTCATTAAAATTTAAATAGCTATCATCAATGAATGTATAGAAAATTGCAAAATGTACATGAGAACTGTTACTTTACTTGATACAATGAAGTGTTTGAGTTTTGCATACCCAGTGATAAAACTGTTCAATTGAATTATATGAGATATTATTAAATATAACAAAACTTCACTATATGTCAATGTTTTTTAAAAAATCACAGCTATGCCCAGGTCTATAGTGAGCTTTATTGACAGGTGCCAAAAGCTGGCAAATCAAATATGAGGAATACAATCTTCAGTTCAAAGGGATATAGCCCTGGCTGGTAGCACAGTGGATAAGGCGCCGGCCTGTGGACCCAAAGGTCACTGGTTTGATTCCCCAGCCAGGGCACATAACCAGGTTGCAAGCCAGGTCTCCAGCCAGGTCCGTAGCTGGAGGCAGGTGAAAGGCAACTATACATTGATGTTTCTCTCCCTCTCTGCTTCTCCCCTTTCCTCTCTGCCTCTCCCTCTTCCTCTCTCTCTGGAAATAATAAATAAAATCTTTAAAAAAAAAACGAAGGTTAAAAAATTTTCAAATCCTTCAACATACACAAAGGATATTTTTAAATACAAAGCAGTTATTAGTTCAATTTCATTTTTAATTCTGCCTCCCTATGTTTTAAAGCAGAATGTTTTTCCAAATACTGATTGTCTTATGTTATTAAGATAAAGTATTCAAAGGATACTCTTGTTCATTTTAATATTCAAGATGCTGGTATGTATAAATAACAAGCATATGATCTAATAGTCTACCTTTAGTATTAATCAACTTACCCAATAATGTCTTGTTGCTATCACTATACTGACCTCTGCAGGCTTCTAAAGTTCAGAAATCTTATTTACCTTGTGTTTAGCATTTTCCACTGTCAAGTAAAATAAAGGAATTTTTAGTGCATAAAGGACTTGTACACTTTTGAGTTACTAATGTGCTAAGATTTCTTTCTATTCTATTCTTGATGAACGATTTGTATAGATAATAGATAACAAAAGATAAATAGATGATAGATCATCAATAGATGATAGATTAGATAGCTAGATAGATGAATGATATAAAGAATATAGATATACAGGCATAGAGTCTTCCAAAAAATGTCTTGCCATTTTTAATACAAGAGAATGGTTTTTGCAACATCAATATAACCTGGCATCCAAGGAGACTAGAATGGAATACACGTGTATAAGCTATGATGGGTTCACTGTACAAACTATGATCCAGAAATAAAGACTTAGTTATCCCAATGGAAGTCACCTCATTCTCCACACCCAAGGAAAGTGTGACAACATTACAGCAAGATCAAGACAATGTTAACTGTGTTTCTGATTGGGAAGATGTTGTCCATCATGAGTATACACCTCCAGGCCCAAAATTAATAAGTTATTACCTTCATTAGGTTCAATATGATGAAAACAGCCACAATTATGGACAACTTGTGATTGGAAGCTTCATCACAATAATGTGCCTGTTCATGCAGCATATCTCATGCAGAGTTTTCTGGTAAAAAAATCACTAGATCACCTACATGACTCAGTCCCTTGACAGCTCAGATTTGGCATATTGCAACTTGTGGCTTTTCCCAAAACTCAAATCACGTTTGAAAGAGAAGAGATTTCAGACTGCCAATGATATTCAGGAAAATAAGATGGGGAGCAGCTGATGGCAATAACAACAGATTTTGCAGAGTGTTTTAGGCAATAGAAGAGATGGTGGGAGAACTGTGTGAGGTCCCAAACTGCCCACCTTGAGACTGAGGCATCATTGTCTTATGTGCAATGTTTCTTGTATCTTGTGGTTTCTTCAATAAGTGTCTCTTTTTAATGCTACATGGCTGGATACTTTCTGGACAGATGATATACATATATATGTACATATATAAAAGAATGATTTTAAAAGTTGTATTGGTAATGCTTTATTATTAACTTTCTTGCCTAACAAACATGTTGGAGTTGAAAATTCTCTCTTTGAGTTGGATTCCTTAAAAATAATTTTAAGCTTTAATATAGGAAAATTTTATTAGTGAGTTAGTAGTTGTGAAAATTTCAGCTGAAAATATTTTCCTTTG
This sequence comes from Noctilio leporinus, assembly GCA_004026585.1. Lineage (NCBI taxonomy): Eukaryota > Metazoa > Chordata > Mammalia > Chiroptera > Noctilionidae > Noctilio > Noctilio leporinus. The sequence goes on along the minus strand of PVIW01001893.1, from coordinate 99,524 downwards.
CAAATAAACTGTGTTGACTCTCATTTTATCCCATGTACAATTTGCTTCTATTTTTCTGTTTGTTGTTGCTTAATAAGCACTTTCATTTGTAAGTTAGGAAAACACTTGAAGACTTATTGAAACTCAGATAAGATTGTCTATGAATACCAATATGCAAATTACAAACAGTAATATGTTTTCTTTTTTAATGAAGTATCTATGCTGGATTTAATTTTATCAGGTAGAATTATACATTACCTCTAAGAACTAGTCTGTTCGTTCCAGCTTAAGTCTGCTTAGTCATCTATAGTTAGTTTCCAACATTTATTCATACCAAACTATAACCTTTCAATTGGTATCTATCTATCTATCTATCTATCATCTATCATCTATCTATTAATTTATAATTCATGGCTCAGTCTGGTTATTTTTAAGAGAAGTGCCCCAATCTTTACTTATTTTAGCAACAAAATCATACTGAACTGTGGTTCTGCATATGCCTCTTCATAGTTTAAGAGATAACAGAATACAGAATAATTTAATGTTTGGTACTTGGAATATATTTTTTGTCTATTTTATGGTTTTCTTAGCTTTTTTTTTGCATTTAGTGATTTTAATAACTATTTCATTCATTTTCCATAGCTATCCAAATTATTAAGTAGTTTCCAGATCTCCATAAAATAGTGAAAATCATTTGTGAAATGAACTTTCACTTATGCATTTTTGAAAATTTAATTGTACTATATTCTGTCACCTTTTCTCCATTTACAAGATGGAGATACTGATTCTGTAGTAGTTCACTAAAAACCAGCTGTTGACAACTGAATGCTGTGTCCTAAAATTTAAATAGTCCAAGACATATAAGCCACTATTATTTGAAACATTCATTGATTGTAATAATATTTTGCTTAAGTTAACCAAAAATAAACTTTTATATGAAATTTATTATAGAAATAAAACTAGGGCATAAAGTTCCTTCAATACATTACCCCTAAACTTTTTAGAAGAATAATTGTGAAAATTGTAATACTGACTTGATGTTTGAGAATCTTAAAGGATTCGTATTAATATTTTGTTGTTCCAGGTATGTTTTTGGTAAGTTCTTATATAGAAATACACACTGAACTGTTCCCTTATAGAATTAAATAGTGTATGGAATTTGATGCAACATATTCTGGTGGTGATGTTAGGGCAGGGAAAAAAGTGGTTGGTAAAATGTAAATAAAACAACATTGTCTTTAGTGATGTAAGGGGTTAATACCTGGAGGTTCACTATACTATTCTTTTTACATTTTATATGTTTGATATTTTCCAATAAAAACTTGAAAATAACAGTAATTCACACCTTTTCTTCACTTGCAACTGAACCATCATCACAGACTGAGTCACTGATGTTTCTCTTTACCTCTATCTTTCTAATACTTTTCTTCTACTTTATGATGCAACATTTCATTTTCCAACCTCGCTGCTCTGTTCTATGATGTATTTCATGCCTACACAACTTTGCATGTGTAGTTCTACCCCTACTTTACATGTCTACTCATCCTCTCCTCTTGTTTCTTCAAAAGTGAGTTCAGTTATCACTTCTTCTACAAAACCTTTGATTTAGCTAAAACCTTAGAAAAAGTAGCTACAGTTGTACATTCCATATTCTATAAGTTACAGCTCTCCTTTGTACTTTGTTATTGTTACACTTAATCATACATTGTATTTTATCAGTTTACACATCTCACCAAAAGCACTTGAGATTTCATTGAACGTGTATAATATAAAAATTTTATTTGTAACTACATTTTATTTATCTACCCTTTTTATTCTTCACTTCATCATCTTACCTGATTTTTATTCATGTTATGCTGTTATAATGTACTTTTAAGGCTGCTTTAAATTATTTTTGGTACATTTTGGAACAAATGAGCAAACAAAAAACTTCCATATTAATTATGAAATTCTTGAGAACAGTTAATGCCTTGTTGAATTTTGCATACCCAGTGATGAAAGTGTTCAATGAAATTGAAAAAATATGAAAGGATAGTGAAGGAAAAACAGAAAAGAATAGTAAAGGAAGATTGCTGGACTTATCCAATTTAGAAAATTCTCAGAAATAATTTCCTAAACTTTATTTTTTACATTTTAGTGTAAATTTAGTGTATAAAGTTATTAATTTTGTTACATGGAACTAGGTGAATTTTATTGACTTGAAACCTAGTTATTATCATCATTATTCTTCCTTCACTACAATTATATGGCATTCTTTTTATTGCCATTATTTTGGCTTAAACAGAGCTATTTAATGGTTATAGTACTAAAGTACATATTAACTCATAGTTTGTTTTTTTAAGAAACCTAAGGTATTATGATGGTACATTGGTACACATGCTAATTTACAAAACTAAGTATTGTTTTCACCTTAAACAATTCAATATTCTTTATTATGGTGAAATGAATAGTTAACATATAAAAATAATGAAAAAGATGAAAGCATTAATTTTGTTCCTTAATGTTTTTATGTCACTTTAACTCCCTTTAAATAATTTTTCTGAATTATAGCAATTATAACTGTGGACTATAAAATCTAAGCAACTTTATTAAAATTCATAATTTTTCAGAATAGGATGTCATATGCAAATATTTTAATGTAGTAATTCTTTATGGTAGCATTTAGTCTAAAATTCAGTAGAACTATTATATAATATTTAGGGTATTAAATTGTCACAGACAAATTATATAAACACCAGTTGGATTAGACATTTCTGTGACTTTCAGATCAGTGCTCAACAAGAAAAGAAATTCCAGTGTATATAAAAAGCCATTTGGCAAACATGCTTCCAAATCCTTGTTAACATTATAATGGAGGAAGATAGATGAGAATAGGAAAGTTTCAAATGATCATATCCTGAGGTCTTTATAGAGACAATATGACTATTAGGGATAAAGTTCAGAAGTAATATGTAGTCTATCACCTTAAACTATTTGAGGAGTAAATAAGAAGATTTACATTATAATTTTATATGGATTTACTTGGTAATTTAAACTTTTTAATAAGTTTGTGTATTCTATTTATGCCTAATCAGAGTATTAGTTCACTCCTCAGGCTTAAGAGCAAGATAATGTTGAGCAAATTATAATTAGTTAATAGTATGGATAGAACACCAACAGAAGCTCCTTCTCTTTTACATTTTATAAGGTATAGTGGGATTCATCCAACCTGTCTTTTCACCAATATGACCATGAATGACACTACATCACAATGAACCAACCATGTTAAGGAACTATGGCATATCAGGTATGCCATTTATTCACAATACAGTGTACTTCTATATCCAATAAGAGATAAGAGTACCATTATGCTGATTCAACTTTAATGGAATTTTAATACCAGCAACACATGTAACCACTTAATTTTTTTCCTTCTCTTGACTGGGATCAGAACAGCTTTATGAAGTGATCAGGTTTTCTTGTTCTTTGGTCTAAAATGTGAAGACTTAAAAATATGGTCAAATGGCAAACAGCCAAAGCATTTTAAAATGTTGATAATTTTGCTTTATAAACTGGATAATTTTATAAGTAAGACTCTGCATTATTAAAACTTAGAACACCTTTATCTAGGAAAAACCACTTTTCTATCATGGCCATTAGACCATGTAAGTCAGCACATGTTTAAATTTTTTTAAGCAGACTTGAAACAATTCAGCTATGTCAAATGGAAAGGTTGTAAAAGAGTTTCAAATTCTTGATGGCTGTATAATTGGTGCATTAAAAGAAAAGATGTTTGACATTCACAATATGTTTTCACTTTTACAGTTTTGTCTTTTCATTTTGTCTCTTGTGCTTTATGATAAAATGCAGAATGGAAGCAAAAGCTTCTATGAATCACAAGCCATGTGTTCTACCTCCACCATTAACTGGTTGTCAAATTTGTAATAATCCTATTAACTCTTTGAGCTTCATTTTCTTTTGTATTTCATTTAAACATGAATAATATGCATACTGCTCTCTTTATTAATACACTTGACATTTTGGGACTTCTGAATTAAAGGGAAAAAACATATTGGAACAGCAGCCTCCAGGTTAAGGTAAATGTTCATCTAGTTCCTGGACCTGCTTTCTACATCACAGGAGCAGTTGAATAATAAAAATAATTAATAATAATAATTCTTATTTGTTAGTTGAATGATTTAAATTATGGATTCAAATTAATAGAATAATCCCCAATTTATGAAGATAAAACTTGCATATCCCTGGAAACAATGATGGATTCAAAAGATACTTAAACACTTATATTAGATGCAGTGTTAAACATTGTTACTTCATACATTAAAGAAATTATAAGGTGAATATTGAAGTTAGAATAGTTTGAATTACATGCTATATTTACCCTGGGCCAATTTTTCCCTCTTGTATGTCTATAAAAACATTATTTCAAAAAAAAAAAAAAAAAAAAAAACATGAAAAAAACAAAACAAAAAACAACAAAAAAAACCATTATTTCCCATTCAAATTTGTGTTTGATGAAACTCTAACCCTTCTTGCCTCTATAATTTAAAAGTGGAAGCTCATCTCAACTAGAAAAACGTCAAAATGAAACAATGTTAAAGGACAGGAAAAGCAGCAGCAGTGGAAACCAGTTTGGGCATAGGTAAGAGTTAGATTGGATAGAGTCAGGAGAGGGGAGCTCTATATAAGAGCTTACATAATAACATATTGCCTTGGCCAGCTCTCAGATGTTTGGAGTGATACCAAAAGGCTGTAGGTTTGATTCCTGGTCAGGGTAATACCTAGATTGTGGGCTCGACCCCCAGTCAAGAAGCATACAGGAGGCAACCAATCAGTTTCTCTCTTCCTTCCTCAATCTCTCTAAAATTAATAAAAACATATCCTCAGGTGAGGATTAAAAAGAAGAAGAACTTACTATGTGTTAGGCACTGTTCTAAGCATTTTATACTAAGTTAACTCAATTAATCTTCACACTGAATAATATAGGTTAGATGACTATCTCCCATGAGACACAGAGGCACAGAAGTGGTAAAGTACTGTGCTCAAAATTACATAATTTTTTATTTGGTTACTACCCCCAAACTACTACATCTATACTTTCATATGTTTTTTCCTCTTGTGTCTCATAGTAGCTGCTTAATTATTACTTATAACACAAAATTAATTTGGAAAATTATTGTATTTTAATATCTTCATATTTTACATATATATTTTTCTTAGAATTTTAGAACGAGATTCTGTTGAGTTACAAGTCATTGTTTTATCACAATTATATGTAACAAAGTCATTTTAATGAACAGTTACCACTAACTTCTAAAATGGATATCATAGTTATAAGAACTTACGAAAAAAAATCAGGATAGTGTGGAATGCTGTAATTACGTATATAATAAGGAGACTATATATGGTGGAACTTGTCTCAGTAGTATCTAGTAGATACCACTTTCTTCTCTTTCTGAATCCACCCCTGGTGATGTCAGATGGAGTCCCAGTGTGGACCTAAACAGCTATCTATAGTCTATAGCTGTCTCCTTCAGTTGTTAATCTAGTCAACCTGTAATCAGCAGTCAGGTTGGAGCAGAGAAATTCCTATTGCTTCCCCTCAGGCTGGTGCCACTTAGAGGGGACTGTTCTGCCTGAGAAAGATGGCTCTTGCAGTATGAAGGATGGCATAGCATGGGGATTATATATCTATCCTCTCCATAGCCACCATCCCTGGACTTTCCCAAGTACCTCTAGTCCACTATGCTCTCTCCCCTTTGCTAGTTCCCAGGGCAAGTGGCTATAAACAAACTTTTATGCATTGATCCTTTAAGAGGCTCTCTAGTTCCAGTCAAGATGGAGGTGTAAGTAAACATGCTGGATCTCTCTCACAACTAGAGGAAATTTAAATCTACCTCAAAACTAAGTGTAAACACAGAAATTTCATATAATTGAACTACATGGAAATGCAACAAACACAGAAGTAAAGAAATACTAAATACTCAGCCAGACACATAAGAAGGGCAAAGCTGGAGAGAACAGCAGGGGCTGCACCAGAGTTGAGACTCAGCAAAAAGCACAGTCATACATTTAAACCTGGGATGTGATCCCAGTGCCAGAAATGTAGCCCACAGTTCCAATGCCAAGAAAAATAGAGCCATTTTGCTTCTGGCTATGAAAACCAGGGGAGTTGGCGAGGGGGAAGAAACAACAATCTCAAAAAGTAAGCAATATTGTTCCCTCTCAGACCCCTTCCCCATATACAGCATCACATGAGGTGAAATGGGTCACCCCACACTGATGAATTCCTAAGATTCTGCCCCTTACATTGCAACAGAACTACCTAAGACACAGAGGCAAACACAGAAAGTTGTCAAGCTGAGGAGACACAGAAGTATTGTCCAAAACAGGGAGCAAATCAAGGTGTCAGAGGAAGAACCAAGTGACAAAGATATAGCCAATTGAATAGCCAAGGAGATTAGCCAACCTAACAGAAACAGAGTTAAAACACTAGTGATTAAGATGCTCTCATGCTTGACAATATGCTTAAATACAGCAAACACAGAAAGGAAGAAATGAATAAATAAATAAAAGGAAGAAATGAAAGCTAAGTGAAATGAAGAAAAATCTACACTAAATCAAGGGTGAAGGGAAGGAAATCAGGGTTCAAATCAATAAATTGGAACATAAGGAAAAAATAAACAATCAACCAGTACAGAAAAATGAAACAATAATTGAAAACAATAAGAGGAGGCTTAGGAACCTCTGGGACAACTTTAAACATCCCAATATCCAAAGCGAAGGGGTGCCATAAAAAGAAGAGGAAGAGCAAGAAATTGAAAGCTTACTTGAACAAACTGGAGGAACAGTTTCCTAATCTGGTAAAGGAAATAAACATACAAGTCCAGGAAGCACAGAGAGTCCCAAACAAGTTGGACCCAAAGAGGACCACACCAAGACATAATTAAAATGCCGAAGGTTAAAAATAAAGAGATAATTTTAAAAGTGGCAAGAGAAAATTTGAGATTTACCTACAAAGGAGTAAATGTATGACTATCAGCTGATTTCTCAAAAGAAACTTTGCAGATAAGAAGGACCAGGCAATAAATATTCAAAGTAATGAAAAGCAGGCTTCCAATCAAGGATACTCTATCCAGCAAAGCTAGTACTTAGAATGGAAGGGCAGATAAAGTGCTTCCCAGACAAGGTAAAGCTAAAGGAGTTCATCATCACCAAGCAATTATTTTATGAAATGTTAAAGGGACTTACTTAAGAAAAAGAGGATCCAAATTACGAACATTAAAATGACAACAAACTCACAACTATCAACAGTAGAATCTAAAAAATAAAAACAATTAAAAGCAAACAATCAGAGAGGGAACAGAATTTAAAAATGGGGAATATTTGGAGGGGTGTCAGCTGGGAGGAGGAAGGGTAAGAAAGGGGAAAGATGCAGGGATTAAGAAGCATGCATGGTGGGTGAAGAATAGACAGGGGGATGTTAAGAATAGTACAAGAAAAGGTAAAGCCAAAGAACTTACATGCAGACTCATGGACATGAACTAAAGGAGATGGAACTGCTGGAAAGAAGGAATGCTAGGCAGAGGGGAGCAAAGGAAAATGAAATTGGGACAAACATAACAATATAATCAATAAAATAAAATTTTTTAAGGAAGCTCTTTGTGCCTCCAGTCATCCCTCCCGGGCAGGCAGAAACCTTGCTGCTTTTCATAGCTTGATGCTATCTGGGTTCCTTTTCCTGGTCTAGTGGTAAAAGCTGGGGGGCTCAGCTTGGGGTTCAGACCCAACATGTCTCATGCAGAACCTGCAGCCACTGAAGTTTTCCTCCAGCACCTCAGCCACCCTCCAACCACCCCTCTCATGTCTCCTCCGTCTACTATTATACCAGTTTCAATGTAGTGAAAGTCTTTTCTTCTGCCTGTCCATGGTTATAAGGCTTCTGAGATAGTAATAGCATTTTGAATCACTAAGTTGTGTGTTTATCAAGGCTAAAAGAAGGAAATAGAGTATAAAATAAACATTTTGCATATCAAAAATAGAAAAACTGTACAGTCTCTCTTGAATTCAAAAACATGTTCTCAACAGTATAAAGTTCAGATTCTTTAAGGCTGTGCTACTAACCTTTATTATATAACAATATTTTACCTTAACTCCAATCATTTATACAAACTGAGTTTTATATAATTATCAATTAGCAATCAAAACCAAATATTCATATATCAATTGTTAGTCTTTAAAAAGTTAATGAAAATTGAGCCCAAATATATTTTAGCTCAACTAAAAGTTGCAATTTGGATGTTCATCTTTTTTTTCTAGATTTTAGGATCATCCTATAAAACTGGTGAAATCTATACTTAAATATATTTTAACACTCATTGGCTTTCCCTTATCTTGTATATGGAGAGCTTCACTCAACTGAGGTGCAAAGCCTGGTTCTTTCCGCACATAAACAGGCCCAGCAGAAGGAGCCACAAACTGTGGTTTGCTGATAGCTTCAGACAGGTTGACCAGGGACAGTTACCAGCAGCATCTGACAAAGTCCTGCTGCAGTTCGAAGATTTCCTAATGCATAGACACAAATACAAAGAAGCAGCAAAGATGGAAAGAAACAAACCCCAAATGAAAGAACAATAGAATTCTCTAGAAGACCTAGATGACAACAGGTAATTGATTTATCAGATAGAGAATTTAGAATAATGATTAAAAGGATATTCAACAGCATGAGAAAAGACATGAAAATCATAAAAATGTATGAGACATAAATAAAGTATTCAATATCTAAAATAAATAATACACTGGGAACAATAAAGAGTAGGTTCGATGAAGCCAAGGATTGAATCAGTGATTTAGAAGACATGGTAGAAAAAATTACCCAGGCAGAGCAGCAAAGAGATAAAGGAATTTTTAAAAATGAGGAGAGCTTGAAAAACATTTTAGACAGCGTGAAGCATAACATGCACATCATAAGACTATTAGAGGAGAGTGAGCAAAGTATCCAGAAGAAATAATGACCAAAGTTTTTTCTAATCTGGTGAAGAAAAAAGACACACAAATCCAGGAAGCTCAGAGAATCCCAAGCAAGTTGAACCCAAAAAGCCCCACACTGAGACATCATAATTAAAATGACAAGGCTTAAAGATAAAGAGAGAGAATCCTGAAAATAATAAGAGAAAAGCAGGTAGATACCTTCAAGATATCCTACAAAGGAACACAAATTAGACTGTCATCTGATTTCTCAACAGCAATGTTTCAGGCCAGAAGAGAGTGAGTGGTGTGAAATATTCAAGGTGATGAAAAGCAAGGACCTACAACCAAGAGTATTTTCCCAAGCAAAGCTATCATTTGTTTTTTAAGATTTTATTTATTATTTTTAGAGAAAGGAGAAGGGAGAGAGGCAGAGAGGGAGAGAAACATCAGTATATGGTTCTCTTTCACTTGCCTCCAGCTATGGACCTGGCTGGATATTTGGCTTGCAACCTGATTATGTGCACTGGCTGGGAACCCAACCAGCAACCTTTGGGTTCATGGGCTGGTGCCTATCCACTGTGTCACTAGCCAGGGCTAGCAAGACTATCATTTAAAATTGAAGAGAAATAAGGAGCTTCCCAAGCAAGAAAAAGACAAAAGAGTTTGTAAGCACCAAACCAATACTGCAACAAATGTCAAAGGGCTTGCTTCAAGGAGAAGAAAATGATGAAAGAAAGAAAAAAAAAAAAAAAACATAGGAAAACAGCCTAACAATCAAATGACACTAAATATGTATCTATCAAAAATCACCTTAAGGCCCTGGCTGGTGGCCTGCAACCCCAAAGGTCGCTGGTTTGATACCCCAGCCAGGGCACATAACCAGGTTGCAAGCCAGGTCTGTAGCTGGAGACAGGTGAAAGGCAACCATACATTGAGATCTCTCTCCCTCCCTGCCTCTCCCTTCCACTCTCTGGAAATAATAAATAAAATATTTTTTTTAAATCACCTTAAATGTAAATTGTTTAAATGGTCCACCCAAATGACATAGGGTAGTTGAATATATAAGAAATAAGACTCATATATTTGCTGCCTCCAAGAGACACATCTCCCATCAAAAGATATACACAGACTAAAAATAAAAGGATACAAAAAGATATTTCATGCAAATAACAGGAGGAAAAAAAGCTTGGATAGAAGTACATATATCCAACAAAATCGACTTTAAACAAAGACTAGCATAACAGAAAAATATGGGTACTACATAATGATAAGGCAAACAATTCAATAAGAGGATGTTCAACTTATTGAGCATTTCCATATCCCACATAGGAGTTCCTAAATATATGAAGCAAATCTTGATGGACATAAAGGGAGATATTGATAGAAATGCAGTCATAGTTGGGGATTTTAATACCTCATTTACCTAAATGAATAAATTCCAGACAGAAAATCAACAAGGAGATGGCAGCCTTAAAAAACACACTAGATCAAATGGATTTAATTAATATCTTCAGATCATTTCACCACAAACACCAGAATATATATATTTTTCAAGTGCACATAGAATAATTTTTAGGATAAACTACATGTTAGGACACAAAATAAGTCTCAATAAATTTAAGAATATTGAAATCATATCAAGCATCTTCTCTGACAACAATGAAATTAGAAATCAATAAGAACAACACTGAAAAACATGCAAAGACATGGAAGCTAAATAATGTCATTAAACAACAGATGGGTCAACAGCAAGATTAAGGAAGAAATCAAAAGATGCCTTGAAACAAATGAAAATGAAACTACAGAAATTCAAACCTGTGGGATACTGGGAATGCAAGCCTAAGTGGGAAATTCATAGCATTATAGGTTTATCTTAAAAAAAAAAAAAAAAATTAAATAAACAATGTAACTTTACATTTAAAGGAACTTGAAAAGCAATGAAACAAAAAGTACAAAGTGAGTAGAAGGAAGGAAATTATAAAAATCAGTGAAGAAATAAATGAGATAGTCTAGAAAAATGACAGATATCAATGAATCCAAGTGATGGTTCTTTGAAATGATAGACAAGATTGACAAACCTTTACTCATACATATCACAAAAAACACAGAGTAAAAACCCAAATAAATAAAATCAAAAATGAAAGAAGAGAAATAATAACTGGCACCAAATAAATGCAAAGGATTTATTATGAATATTATTATGTATAACTATATGCCAATAAACTGGACACCTGGATGAAATGGATGAATTCCTAGAAACATACAACCCTTCAAAACTAAATCAAGATAAATCAAAGAATCTATATAGACAAATTACACTTATAGAAATTGAAGCAGTAATCAAAAAACTTCCAACAAACAAAAACCTTGGGCTGAATGGCTTTACCGGTGAATTTTCCCAGACATTCTGAGAACAACTGACATCTCTCCCTCTCAAATCATGTCATAAAATGTAAGAAAAATAAAAGCTCCCAAATTCATTTTATGAGGCCAGTATTATCCTAATTCCAAAACCAGATAAAGACACTACAAAGAAAGAAAATTATAGACCAATATTCCTGATGAACATAAACACTGAAATATTAGTAAACCAAAATAGTAATGCATCAAAAAGATCATAAATCACAATCAGGTGGGATTTATTTTGGGAATGCAAGGTTGGTACAACATTCACAAATCAATAAATGTGATTCCCCCACATAAAAGAAATAGGGTGAAAAATCACATGATCATATCAATAGATGCAGAAAGAAAATTTGATAAAACCCAGAACCTATTTATGATAAAAAAGAAAACTATCAACAAAGGGGGATTAGAGGAAACACACCTAAATTTAATGAAGGCCATATATGGCAAACCAGCTACCTGCCAGCATCATACTCAACAGGCAAAAATGACAAGCATTGCCTTTGAGATTGGGAACAAGAAAGGGATGTCTACTGTTACTCTTTTATTCAACACACACTAAAAGTCCTAGTCATAGCAATCAGACAAGAAAAAGAAATAGAAGGCATCCAAATTGGAGAGGAAGAAGTAAAACTGTCATTGTTTGCAAATGGCATAATACTATACATAAATAACCTCAAAGATTCCACCAAGAAACTATTAGCTCTGGTAAATGAATTAAGCAAAGTAGCAGGATACAAAATTAATATCCAGAAACCAGTTTCAATTTTAATATGTCAACGATAAGATAACAGAAAGGGAAATTAAGAAATCAATCCCATTCACAATTGCTACAAAAATAAATAAAACACCTAGGATATAAAAGACCTGTACTTAGGAAATTAAAGAAGATATAAATAAGTGGACGCATATCCTGTGTTCATGAACAGGAAGAATTAATATCATTAAAATATCCATATTACCCAAAGCAATGTATATAGATTAAACATGATTTCTACAAGATTACAATGACATATATAACAGAACTAGAACAAATATCTCAAAAATGTATATGGAACAGTTACATATACACATAACAACAATGAAGAAGAATAAAGTTGGAAGAATCATACTATCTATGTCATATCGAACTATACTATAAGGCCATAGTAATAAAAACACTATGATACTGGCATGAGATCAATGGAACAGAATAGAAAGTCCAAAACTAAACCCATAACTTTATAGTCAACTAATATTTGACAGAGCAAGTAAACACATACAATAAGCTAAAGACAAATTATTCAATAAATGATGTTGGGAAAATTGAACAGATATGTGCAGAAAAATGAGACTAGACTATTTTTTCACATTACACAAAAGGATAAGTTAAAAATTAAAGACTTAAATGTTAAACCCAAACCAAAAAAGAAGAAATCATAGGCAGCAAAATCTCAAACATTGCTCATAGCAGTATTTTATTGGCTATATCTCCCAAGGCAAGGGAAGCAAAAGAAAAAATAAACAAATGGGATTACATCAAATTTAAAAGATTTGCCCAACAAAGGAAATCATCAACAAAATAAAAACACAGAGCCCTGGCCAGTGACACAGTGGATAGGCACTAGCCTGTGAACCCAAGGTTTGCTGGTTCAATTCCCAGCAAGCTGCAGGCCAGATCTCCAGCCAGGTCTGTAGCTAGAGTCAGGTGAAAGGCAACCAAACACTGATGCTTCTCTCCCTTTCTTCCTCCTTCCCTGTCCTTCTCCCTAAAAATAATGAATAAAATATTTTTTATTACTTTAAGAATAAATAAGTAAAAAGACAATCCACAGAATGGGAAAACATATTCACCAATACATACAATAAAGGATTAACAGCCAAACTTTCTAAAGAACTTACAAAACTCAAAACCAAAATTACAAATTTAATGGGCAAAGATAGATGTATGAAAAGATGCTCAATGTCACTAATCATCAGAGAAATACAAATTAAAATCACAATAAGATATCACCTCAGTCATGTCAGAATGGCTATCATCAACAAATCAACAAGTGCTGGCAACAATGTGGATAAGGGGAACCCTTTTGCACTGTGGGTAGGAATTCAGATTGGTGCAGCCACAGTGGAAAGCAATATGGACATATATCCAAAAATTAAAAATGGATATACCTTTTGGCCCAGCTATCTCACTTCTGGGAATATATTCAACAGGACCCAAAACATTAATTCAAAAGAACAGGGGCTAGACCAAAGATAACAAAGGAGTAAGTGAAACTACACCAATCTCTTCCCGGGACCAATCTGGATTATGATTTAATTGACAAAAAAATCATCTGGAATAACCAACGAAACCAGCTAGAAAGCCTAATAATCATGGACAAAACAGAAGAGGGTGTTTCATCACAACATGACTGGTAGGAATTACAGAAATGCAAGAGAACTGGCTGGGCTCCCACCAGAGGCAGCAGCAAAAGGAATGGAGTTCGGTCTCCATGTGAGAGCAAAATAGCATACAGCTGAGAAGGGCAGAAAGCATGCGGTTTGCTAGCCTGAGAGAGCTGGAGACAGATAATTACTAAGGTGACCACAAATGAAAATACATTGGCACACACTTACCCTGGGCTCCAGTGGAGGAAGGGCAGAGTGGACTGGAGATGCTAGGAGAGAGTTTGTGGCAGTGGTTTGAAGGAAAGAAATGACAGAGGAGCTCTGGAAGCCCCAGTGCTGACTTATCACCCACACCTTAGGTGGACTGTGCTGCACCAAGCAGTTTCTATCTGGGGAGTCCTCATAGCTCTGCCCACTGGAAGCAATCTGCCCCACCCAGTGGTGCCAGAGCCTGGTGCTGATTATTGCACAATTTATTCACCTACAACTGAATCAATCTGTCCTGCTCTGTGGTGTCTGAGCCTGGTGGCTGATCACAGATTCAATGGTTTGCACCTGAATCAGTCTGTCTCGCCTAGCTGAGCCTGGGACTGGCAGCTGATTGAACATTCATTGATTTACAACTGAATCTGTCTGTCCCATCATGGAATACAAAGTCAACATTCAGAATCAAAGACATTTTTGTATACCAACAGTGAAACATAAGAGATTTCTAGAAAACAAATCCCATTTACCATAGCAACAACAAACATAAAATACTTAGGAATAAGTTTAACCAAGGAGGTAAAATATTTGCACTCAGAAAACTACAAAACACTGAAGAAAGAAATTAAGGAAGATAAATATAAATGGAAGCATATATCACCTTCATGGATGGGAAGAATTAACATCATAAAAATGTCCATACTACCCAAAGCAATCTATAGATTCAATGTAACTCAATTAAAATACTAATGACATATTTCATAGATATAGAAAAAAATTTTATATAAAGCCAAAAATGACCATGAATAGCCACAGCCACCTTGAGAAAGAACAAGAGTAGGAAGAATCACAATGCCAGATATCAAACTATACTACAGGGCTACTGTAATCAAAACAATCTGGTACTAGCATAAGAATAGACATATGGATCAATGGAACAGAATAGAGAGCCCAGAAATAAACCCAGGACTCTACGGCCAATTAATATTTGACAAAAGGGGAAGGAACATAAAATGGAGTGAAAATAGCCTCTTCAACAAGTCGTGTTGTGAGAACTGGATAGGGACATGCAAAAAACCATGGACCACCAACTTATACCATATACTAGAATAAACTCAAGATGGATAAAGGACTTAAATATAAGCCATGATACCATAAAATTCCTAGAGGAAAACATAGAAAGTACAATTTCAGATATCCTATGCAGAAATGTTTTCACTGATACTTCTCTATGGGCAAGGAAATAAAGAAACAAAGAAACAAATGTGACTATATCAAATGAAAATTTCTGTTCAGCTAAAAAAAAAAAAATCAGCAAAATTAAAAGGGAACTAACTGTATGGGAAAACTTATTTGCCAAGGATACCTCAAACAGGTTTTGATCTCCAAAATACATAAAGAATTTATGTGACTCAACACCAGGGAGACAGACAGCCAATTGAAAAACAGGCAAAGGACTTGAACATATACTTCTCCAAGGAGGATGTACAAAGGGTCCATGGGCACATGAAAGAATGCTCAACATCACTAGTCATCAGAGAGATACAAATTAAAACCACAATGAGATACCTTCTTACACCTGTCAAAATGGCAATCATCAACAACTCAACAAACAACAAGTGCTGGCGAGGATGTGGGGAATGTCCTAGTGCATTGTTTATGGGAATGGAGACTGGTGCAGCCACTGTGAAAAACAATATGAAGTTTCCTCAAATAATGAAAAATGGAACTGCCTTTTGATCCAGCAATTCCACTACTAGGATTATACTGAAAGAACCATGAAACACCCATTTAGAAGAATCTATGTACCCCTATGTTCATAACAGTGCTATTTACAATAGCCTAGTGTTGGAAATAGCCTAAGTGCCCATCAGTGGATGAATGGATCAAAGAACTTTGGTACATTTACACAATGGAACACTACACAGCATAAAGAAAGAAGAAACTCCTACCTTTTGTGGCAACATGGATGGAACTGGAGAGTATTATGTTTAGTGAAATAAGCTAGTCAGTGACAGACAAATATTGTATGATCTCACCCAGTACAGGAGACTAATGAATAAAACAAACAAACAAGCAAAACAGAACCAGAGAAATAAATACAAGGAACAGATTTTCAGTGTGCAGAGGGAAGTGGGAGGGGGTAGGGGAAGAAAGAGGCAAAGAAGGGGAACAGTTTAGTCAAGGAAGTAGCATGGATGACCCGTAGACATGGACAGCATGTGGGATTGACTGTGGGAGGGGAGATAGGGAGGGTGGGACAGGGGAGAGCAGTGTTGGAGGGGAATGGAATAAATGTAGTACAACAGCAATAAAATTAAAGTAAAAAAAAAGAAAGAAAGAACATAAGCACCCCGATATTCATTGTAGAGTCATTTAGAATTGCAAAGATATGGAAGCCCCCCAAGTGTCCATCAGTAGATGAGCAGGTAAAACAACTCTGGGACATTTACACAATGGAATACTACTCATCTGTAAAAGAAGAGAGAAAATACCTTTTATGACAGTATGGATGGACCTAGAGAACATGATGCTAAGTGAAATAAGCCAATCAGAGAAAGACAAATACCAGACAATTTCACTATATGTAGAATCTAATGAACAAATTGAACTAACAAGGAAAATGAGGACAGACTCATAGATGGAGAGCAGGATCACAGCTGGCACAGGGACAGGAAGTAAGGTAGTGGAGGGATTAAGAAAAAAGGAAAAAGAACTCACGGATATGGACAACAGTGTGGTGATTGCAGGGGGCAGGTGGGAATGAAGGGGGTTAAATAATAACAGGGAAAATGAGATAAAGATTAAATCAAAAAAGAAAGGATTAAATTAATATAACTAAAATGTTTTGATTTCTTTCATTCTGTTCTAAAGAGCAAATAAAAATTAAATATTTAACAAAAAGGTAATTTTAAAAAATCCTAAAAGAAAAAGTATTTACTGTGAAATATCTATCAAGTTACCAAGACCCAATGAGATGTGAGCTGTCTGTTAAGTGGTGTATTAATCATGTGAAGAATAATTTTAAATTATTTAAAATAATTTTAAAAAGTCAGAGCTTAAAAGTAGAGAACAAAAATATTATTTTTTATTTTTGGCTCAGAAGTAAGGTAGCATGAGGAATGGCAAGGAAACCATAGAAATTAAGTGAAGTTAACTTAGGCAATGAAAATCAAGTTGCAGTTACAGTTAGTTATGTGAGGAATCTATCCAAGGCCAAATCACATTGTTTACTTCCTCAGAATACCCAGAGATATTTTTCAAGTCCTTTTGAAATAATAAATCTTCAAGGTAGGAAATACTACCCCAATTAATGCATTTCTTTTCTTCTGTTCTTTCTTCCTTCCTTCCTTCCTTTTTTACTTCCTTCCACCAAGGCTAATAAAAAATAGAGGAAGTGTCTAAGAATACATGCTGCCTCCCAATGTTAAAATTCCTTGCATATGTTATTTTAGCTTTCCATAGCATATTTCCAATCTGCTAAGCATTGCCAGGGGAAAATGTTCTTACTATTTATAATTATTTTCCTTTAGTTATTATGAGGTTTTTGTCTCACAAGGTGCTTTTTGGTTTTTCCATCTTACTTGCCTCCAGAAAACGAACACATTTTCTCTACTCCCCCAAACCATATATATGACCAATAGCAAAGAGTTATAACCATAGTTTTCTTGTTAAAACTTCAGAGCATTTTCAGATGTAAATATCAATCTCATGTAGTTTCAGTTGGCAAGGTTCTCAAAATTTGTTAAGAGTATTAGTTTCAATTAAACATATCCCAAATAATTTTTGTACAATAGCATTAAAACTGTGTGTTTAAAGCTAAATTATGAAATTATTATTAATTTAGAGCCACTGAATATAAGAAGGTGCTGTGGGGATAACGTTAATAAGATTTTAATTGTTTTCTCTAGGAATTATAAACTTTGTTATCAAAGAATATAAAAACACAAATTCTAGACTTTCATGGGATTATCCATGCTTGTGAATTTTTAGATTGATTAAAAAGGTAGCAATTTGTTAACTAGTTTATGATAATTTAGAAAATACATATAGAAATTTTAACACTTAAAAATCTGTATTAGAATTTAGTGACATATTGAATCATGTTATCATCCTTTGTTTTCACCTATTATAACTTTTATTATAAACCTTCTTGACTTATTAAAAATAAAAGGTCTTATTTTCACATCTATCTAAAGAAAACCTATTGTTTCCATTTCATACTAGAAAGATATTCAAATTCCATGCCTCATTTTGTTAAGAATTTATTAAAGCAAAGGAGAATTTAAACAAAAATAAACCATCCTCCAATACATAAATAAAGGGGGGTTTTATTTTTCATTTTTTCCTGTCTTCAGTGTCAGCCTTAACCAGTTTTAAACTTCCTCCCTGCCCTGACCCCAACCTTCCGCCCCCATCTCTTAGTGCCTAAAATTAGCTTTGTCTGTTCTTAACATTGAAATAGCACCTTAATGTTATTAGACAGATTTATTTAATAAAAACCACATTATTTCTAAATGGCATTACCCTCTCAGAAGTTTAAATAATCTGCCACAAATTTACCCCAGCATTGACCTTGCTTTCCTTAGCAGAGTATAAGCTTTCAATAAAATACTTTGACAATCAACAGCAAAATGCTGTTTGTCTCACCTGAATATATAATAACAAGGATAAATATCTTTATACTACTACAAGTACATAGACTTTTAGGGTTGTTGGTTAGTACAAAACATGTTCCAAATGCTCCTTACACTCAAATCCAGCTAGTTATGATTGCTTTGATATTTGAAAGTATGCTTGAAATTTTTAATGAATTTGTGGACTTCACATATTACACCCAGTTAAACATGAATACAACTATTTTTTTTTTTTTTTTTTTTTTTTTTTTTGTATGTAGTCACTCTGCAGCTGCTATTGGAACGCAGGAATTCTAGTACATGGACTCATGTAAACAGTGGCCATTAGAAGGATATTGTTTCTAGCCCATCCAGGCCGTAGAAAAGTCCAAATTGTATTTAAAACCAGAAGAAAAAAAAAATTGTTCTGTTTTTTTTCTCTGTGGAGGTGATCTTTTATTTCCCACATTTACTACTTACTAGCACCAAGTAAGCAATCAAAAAATGAAATGGATGTTCAGTCTTACATATTCATAGTCTAAACTGTGAATGTTTCAACAAAGAGCATGCATTTCAGAAAAGTATGGAAATGGGTAGGTAGGCACTAATTAAAATCTCCTTCAAAGAAACCCTATGAAAGGAGATGTTTTTAACCTGTTTCCCTCCAGTGACTGGATTAATTTATATCTAAATTTCTCCAGGCAGATGCTCAGTTTTTTAACGTGTCTATTATATTTGATGTCAAGGTGGCTTATAATTGTTACAGGAGGCTAGAAGCAGAGGAAGACCTCACCTACTAACCCAGCAGTCCTGGGCCTGGTCTAATCATATTGCCAGGTGCTCCATTATCACAAAAAACACTATGTTATCAGGGAAGAGAGAAGTCCTTGGAATTCTATGTCCTGTTTCCACTATCTGTGAAGGAAAGGATTTGAAAATGGGTTTACATCCCAAGGCCCAAAAGATGGGAAAGGGCCCATAGTGCCTAAAGGAAGAAGCCCATTAACACCTTTAGGTATCCATGCCCCAGTCCTGGAAAGCTAGCACCACCTTTACCTGTCAATATGTAACTTCTTCACCCACATCCTGTCATCTATATAAGTCCTCAGAAGAAAGGACTTGCTTTCTTGGTGCCCTTCGCCTTTGGGCCCTGGAGCCTCTGGTCTCCCACCTCTGTCCACACTAGAGCACGCTTGCCAGCCTGGCCTTTGGTCACACGTGTTTTTGCTTTCCCACTCATTAATAACTTTTGTATACATGATAATAGGCTTGCTGATCTGTAATTCTTTACTGTTATAATGAGAAGAACCAGGGTTTCTCAGAAGACATAATGACTTTGCATTTTTACCCACCTACTGAAGACTATGAACCTTTCAAGAGAGCACCTACACCATTCTACTTTGAAACTTTCACCAACTCCACCAAGCAGTTAGGTATTCCTCTACAGTTTTGTTTTCAGAGTAGTGTTTTCTAAACATCAATATTTAATGCTGTGTTCATGCACAGAATCTAGTATATATTTTCAACATAATGAGCATACCAAAAAAAACTGTTTATTAACTGTCTTAAAATAAAAATCTCTACTCACTAAAATCTAAATTCCATTCAATGCCATCAGTTTATGAAACTTCCCTTATCACCAAAGTCAGAACAACTTCTTTCTTCTCTGAGTCCTTTGCTGCATGTCTAACTCATTTATTGTGGGAAATGTTCTGTATTATAGTTCTCTATGTCATTATATTTCCTATTAACAAGAATACAAATTTCTCAAAGTCAGGAAGAATCTAGCCCAGCCCAGAGTCTGGTGCATTGCCTGTAATAATGGTTCAGGGCACTGAGTAGAGATTCAACCAAAATTTCTTGAGTAAATTCCAGCTATACTTGCCTAATAGATATGACTATTTTTTAAAACAATTTTGATGTTGTCTGAAATCTTTATTGTCTTTGATTACTAACGATCAGCTAAGTACATCAATGACCAATACATACTTCATCCAGAGGGAAAGGTTTCCAACTCAAATCTTCTCTAAAAACTCATAATGCCCCTACTGTGTTCACTTAATAGATGCTTCCAGTAGGAAGTTTAAGATATGCCCCCTACTTCCAGATGTCAAAACTTTAATAAACCAGGCAAAACTTTATAACAGGATAACAAGAAAATACAGGTTGTAGTTTATTTTGGAGGAATTGCTATTAACCTAACTACAAAGCTAATCTTCAAACATTACTCTAGAGAAAAGGTCAGCAGCCTGAACTCAAACAGGGATGGTTGTAAATAGATGAATGCAGTGATGAGAGTGCTCAGGGGTTGGTCAGCTCAGTGACTTTTGACCACCTCCAAAATACAAGCTATGGAAAAATAAGAATCCCTTCATTTTACTTGTTATTTGGATCCTAAGCTCTGATTCACTCTTTCAAAACTTATTTTGGAGCCAACAGCGACTGATAAGTGAAAGGCTACCTGGGGCTGATTGTCATCAACAGCAGGGCCTCAAATTGAGGAGAATTATTGCTCTTATTCACAAGAGTGTGTTTATAATACATCTGAACTTACTTGGCAGAGGGTGTTTGAGGAGACTATGGAGCAAGGGTGGAAAGAGATAAGAAAATGGCTTGAAAAAGACACTGTAGTGATTTAGAAACTTCTTTGGGGGACTATTCTCCCTCTTCAGTCACTTCTCCATTCTTTATCAACTCAGTTTTATTTAGTATCTGTGTACGTAGTTTAAATTTTCCTTTTTGTTTTTTTTCTACCCAAATAATTCTGTGGAAAACATAGATGGTTTTTAGCTGCTAATCACACACTTTGCATTTTATACACATTTAGTCACCGATGCACAATTTATCTCACACACCTGAACTTCATTCTTGGCGAGCCATTATTGGACCAGGCCTGAAGAGTAAGACAGTGTAGTGAACTCAAGAAGACCTGGGTTGCTATTCTTTAGTTAATGTGTGACTTTGGGATAGGTACTCACCCTCTCTGAGCTTACGTGGTAGTGCTAGAAAAGGACTAGGGGAGATGGGTGTGACAAGCATTAAAATACAGCTGCTACAAATTACATTGCACAACTTTTAAAATAGTCTCACCAAAAATGTATCTTCACAGAACATTTTTTGATGTAAGTACAAATGATTCTGTAGGAAAATTCTGTGGTTTTACTTAAACAAAAGTGAGCATTACATGTCATTCAACATATCATCACAAAGCTCTTGCTAATTGAAGAGGCCAAAGTCTAGATATAACTTGTAGCCTCACTGAATTCTGTGCCTGAGAACAAAGGGTAATTTCTGCTCAGCAATCCTCAGTGGGTATGTAAATAAATGCTGTTAAATATTCAGAAGCTGACACCAATACAAAGTGAAGTGCAATCATCTAAATGTACCGTTGCTTTCCCCTGCTACTAGTTACTTGCTTTCGGCTTTTTTCACATGTATTTTGTCTCCTTGCCTTTCCTGCACAGGCTGAATGAAGACCCAACAATATACAAGCACTGCAATTTTTTACCATAATTTTCAAACATTATTTTATGCACTTGGTTGCTGTCCTGGCTTTGACCAGTTAGTGTGGTTGGCTGAAGAACTAAATGGCTGATGTCACCATTTAAATGAGCTAATTTATTATTTGTTCCATGGAAATAGAAGTAACTCAGACATGAAAAGAAAACCAGTCATTGGTGAAAAAAATCAAAACTACAGCACCTAAGAAGATATCCTAACCCAAAGACTAATAGGTAGTATCATTTTCGCATATGACAGCTCACAGGTAGCACAATACCATCCTTTTAATTAAACTTTTAGTGTCATGGGTAGGCTTGTATTTTATTTATACTTTCTCTGTCCCTTGGGAAAGGGACAGAGAAAATTCTTTAGTGATGCAGGTCCAAAGAACCTCTCCTATGTATCTCAGAGCATGCCCGCCAATTCAGAATGTGACATATTCAGCACTTTGCTCAACTCATTCTCTAATTTCCAGCAGCCACCCCCTGCCACTTCTATTTAACAGCCTAAATGCTGACGATTTGCTAAAACTTTTGATGACATAGAGTGATGCTCAATTGTCTCAAGTTTTCCATGTAATGAAGCTTGACGGTGTTTTCACTTTGCATGAAATAATTCCTTCCATTATTATTGACAGACACTCTTTTCATCCTTGCTTCTTCAAAAGGACTCAGATTTATGGATTAAACTAAAAGCTGAAGCCAAAGATTATTTACAATATTTACTTAGAGACAGCCTCTACTTTCACACACAAAATCGTTGTATCTGGCAAAAGCTTTCTGGTTGATTTCCCTTTACACCAGGATAAGTTTCACCCTTCGGAAGCTCTTCAGACTCTCTTAAATATAGGTTCCTGATAGTTCTACTCTTCTGACACCAATATAATAGGCATAAATCCAGAGGTTGATTCAGCTTACCCTTGAGGCAAACTTACAGCCATCAATCATTAATTTAGGAATAACTGAAATGATTTTTCTGTGACTTACCTTATAAGGTTTTTAACACTATTTTTATATCAAATAATTATTTTTCAAATGATCCCCGTTACATTAAAGTGATGATAGCAGATAGGGATGTGGTGATGTACAATATAAAAAACCGAGAGGTGCCACCCTTATTTATCTTGTCCCTAACAGCTACCTTCTCTTTCAACTCAAGTAAACAACTTGAAAAGTAGACTAAATCATTCTACTCGTAGAATCACACCCTCTAAATTATACATAACTGTCAGGAATTAAGAGAAATAAAAGAATAAATGAGAATTGGGAAGGCATTTTAACACTATTATTAATTTATAATTTGTATTATTAATGAAGCAATATAGAATAGAATAAGTAACTGATATTATTAATAAACATTGCATTTGAATACTTACTATGTTTGCAGTTGTGCTAAGCACATTATATACTTTTCTCATTTAATCCTCACAACTAAAAATTGGTACATGCTTTTATTTTCTTCATTTTATAATAGAGACAAAGTGAGTCTTAGCATGGTTAAATAATTAACCCAAAGTCAACAAAACAGTAAATGAAATAGCTAGGACTTGGACACAGGTCTCTATCCAATCCAAAGCTTTTATCTCTATTCTTTATTGCCATTTTTATTCACCCATTCCTTTATTCTTTCAAAAAATGGTTATTGAACAATCTTCCAGGTATAGCGTTTTAGAGTTTATGTTTTGACATACACCAGAAACTATAAGGGCTAACTTTTGTTTTTAAAAAATTTGTAGTTATTGAGAGCCATACAGTCTTTAGAGTATGTAGGAAGTATATTTGAATATGTAACAAGTATATCTGAATATATAATTATTGTACATTGCATATAATTTGAAATTTTTTCTACTTTCTTCAAACCCCTTAGAAGGAACCTGAACGTGCTGACAAAGGCCCCATTATAAAAAAAAAGAAAGAAGAAGAAGAAGAAGTATCATTCTGAGCACAGGTGCATAGATGGAGTATTTAGGGAATTAATCCAGAATCAAATTATGCCTTCCTTGAATGTATGAAGAGGTATTTAATATTTTATGGACTAGCCGCAGTGTATGAGAAGGGAAATTCTGTATTTAATAACTATAGTTAAAATAGAAAATAATTTAAACTTCAACTAGTTTCTCTTTGTGAGGACATTAGTGGAAATATTCTAGGAGATAGGATGATGTGAAACAGTATGATGTCAGAGAAAGAACATAAACTGTGGAGTCAAAAATATCAGTGTTTGAATCCTGGCTTGCCCATGTTCTAGACAAAACACTTAAATTCTCTGAAACTGTTCTTACATCAGTAAACTAGAGAAGATAATAATAGTATCCATCATATAGAATTGTTGTGAAATAATTGAGATTATATATAAAACATTTTACATGAGGGAGATACTTGGTACATGTATAGCTTTTAGATTGCTTAGCCCTATGTCCTTCTGTCTTCAGAAATAGCAGTATATCTAAGGTATCCTTATCTTCCTTCACTACAGTATGTAAATCCTCCTCAAACTACATAGTTGTCAATAAAAACAACTTTATTATGATAAAAATAAAATTAAATCAATTCTAGGACACAGATACCATTCTCTTTGCTAGACTGACTATTCAAATTTAAATTAAACTCTAAAACACCTGAGTATCACATTCAGAAAAGTTTTTTTTTTAATTCTTTAAAACCAAGTTTATTGAGGTATCATTTAAGAAACAGTAAAATTGACCACCTTTGTGTATAATTCCATGAATCTAGACATTTTTTTTAAAGATTTTATTTCATTATTTTTAGAAAGAGGGGAAGGGAGAGAGGCAGAGAGAAAGAGAGACATCAATTTATGGTTGCATTTCACCTTCCTCCAGCCACAGTCCTGACTGGAGACCTGATTTGCAACCTGGTTATGTGCCCTGGCTGAGGAATCGAACCTGCAACCTTTGGGTTCACAGGCCGGCACCTTATCCACTGTGCTACCAGCCAGGGCTGAATCTAGACATTTTTACAAACACATCTAGTCATGTATGAAATTGAAATGAGGTGCTAAATTGGGACAACTGTAATAGCAAAATCAATAAAATTATAATTTTTAAAAAGAAAATGAAATGAAATACAAACAGTTCCTCACCTCCAAATTTTCTCATACTTGTTTGTGGTCAACCCCTTTCCACTCCTAAAGTCTTATATATTTTTGAAACTTATAGCTTTAGGGAAAGCTATGACATTCTCAAAATGACATAACAGAATCATCACATACTCTGAATTTACCTTTGAAATTTGGCTTTTTAAATTAAGATTTTTTTTCTTTCCTTGTTTTTTATACGTCATTGTATGTGAATACTCCAACGTTTATCCAGTTGAAGGACTTTTTTCATTGTAAGCTTTGGCACAATTATGAATAAAATCACTATAAACTTTCATTTAAAACCTCTGTGAATATAAGTTATCACTTCTTTAAGTAAATATCTAGAAATTGAATTGTCAGACTGTATATAATATTTACTTTCATAAGGCAGAGCCAAACTGCTTTCCATGGTGGCTGAACTATTTTACATTTGAACAACAAATACATGAGCATTTCAGTTGTTTTATATCCTCAACAGTATTTTTTAAAAAATAGGCATTTTAGGTTTCTTTTAGGTAAACACTGTGTTCACCTCCCCCCACAACATCAAACTTAAACTAAACTGAAGAATCACCTTTGAGAACCACCTAAACATAAGCTAAACAAAAATCATATAACTAAGGATATAGAGAAGAAGCCACATTGAGAATGCTAGGAGGGGAAGAGATGCAAAACAGGCTAATCCCACACCTCCTTGTGGCAGTTAAGAATCAGGAGAGCTGTCTCATCTGCAGAGGCCCCCACTAAGGAGTGAGGGTCCAAGTCCCACACAGGCTCCCCAGCCAGAAGCAGCAGTGCCAGGAAGAGAAGTCTCCACAGCAACTGGCTGTGAAAATCAGTGGGAACTTCACCTGAGTGGGACCAAGAGCTACTGTAGCCTCAGGTGTCCTCACTAAGGAATTGAGCACATACACTCATCCTAAGCTTCATCAAAGGGACAGAAGCTCAAAAAGCACCAGAGTCATACAGGATGAGACTGAATTATATGGGTTCAAGGGCTGGAAAGACAGCTCTCTCCAGGACTGAAGTGTCATCAGGCACTGTTGTTCCTTCTTTTGCGCTCCTCCCACATAGCTGGCAGGCACAGGCAGGTGCCAAATCTAAGTTTCCAATAATTTGATACTGGTGATTCTCTGAGACATTCCCTGCCCACACAAATCACACACCTGGCCCAAACCTCTTTCAGTGGCTATTCCACACAAATAGTTGGCCTCAGCCCATGCCTCAGAATTTCCTACAATCTCTCCAAGTTTCACAAATCCCAAACAAACAGTGGAGGGCTTCAACATGCCCTATACCTCCTGATAAGCAGACCCAAGCCTGGAACTAGTAGTAAGCCAGCCTCAATTTGCAGCCTAACCACTTCCAGATACCTACAAGCCCAGCACAGGCAGCTACCAACCAAAGGTCACTTTGAATATTCTATTACATGCCCCTAGCTGAGAACAGGCATTAGCTAACCTGACCTGTACCAAAGCCCCTCCTAAGAGTCCGCAACCCAATGGCCAGCTTCAGACTACACCAGATCACCACTCAATTACTATCATAAATAACACACCCAAAGGGTGAATTCAGCAGGCATCAGAGTCCGCTAAAATAAACCACACTCCATAAGGTGTCAGACCCCACACAATAGTTCATCTATTGTAGTCACAACCAGTCCTCACAGCCAGTTGACCTGAGGGTCATTCCTACTTACTGCCCTGCCAACAGTAATCAAGTTTTAACAATAGTTGTAGGGCATACAAAATCCGTGCAGGGGACACCCTTAGGACACCAAGCTCAAGTAAACATTGAGCCCCATAGAACACCTTCTATGTAAGGCTATTCTGCCAACACTCAGAGATGTAGCAGATCTACCTAATACATAAAGACAAACACAGGAGGCCAACTAAAATGAGCAGACAAAATTTATGTTCCAAGTAAAAGAACAGGACAAAAATTTTTAAAAAAAGGAAACAAATAAAATGGATGCAAACAATGTACCAGATACAGAGCTCAAACTATGGGTTATAAGGATGCTTAGTGAACTTAGAATAACAATAGATGGACTCAGCTAACATGAAGAGATAAAAACCATAAAAATGTAACCAGTCAGAAATGAAGAATACAATAAATGACACGAAAATTAACAGAAGAAATCAATAACAGATTTGGTGAAGCAGAGGAGTGAATCACCAATTTGGAAGACAAGGTGGCAGAAAACATTAAGTCAGAACAGCAAAAAGATAAAATTAAGATAAAATAATGAGGATAGTTTAAGGAACCGCTAGGGCAACATCAAGTGAAACATCATTCATATCATAGAGGTACCAAAAGAAGAAAGTAGCCCTGGCTGGTGGCATAGTGGATAAGGTGCGGGCCTGCAAACCCAAAGGTCACTGGTTCGATTCCCAGCCAGGGTACATAACTAGGTTGTAAGCCAGGCCTCCAGCCAGACCCATAGCTGGAGGCAGATGAAAGGCAACCATACATTAATGTTTCTCTTCCTCCCTCCCTTCCCCTCTCTCTGAGAAATAAAAAAATTAAGAAAGTAAAAAATTGAAAATCTATTTGAAGATATAATTACAAAAACTTCTGTAATACACAACGACAGGAAGCACAGTAAGTTCCAAACAAGATAAACCTAAAGTTGCCTATTACAAGATACATTTTCATTAAAATGCCAAAGATTAAAGTAAGAGGATCTTAAAATTGGTGAGAGAAAAGCAGTTAGTTAGCTAGAAGGGAGCTCTCATAAGACATTCAGCTGATTTCTCAACAGAAGGTCAGAAGTGATTGGCTCAAAGTGATGAAAAGCAAAGATCTACTTTGTTTTACAACAAATGTCTATTGTATCATTTAAAATCAAAGGAGAGGGAGAGTTTCCTAGCAAGCAAAAGCTAAAGAAGTTCATCACCACTAAATCAGTATTACCAAAAAAGGGACTTTTTCAAGAAGAAAAATAAAATATGAATAAAAATATTAAAAAGAAAAAAAATTCACTTAGAAAGGTAAATGCATGGTAAAAGCAGTGCATGAACCAACCATAGAGCTAGTAAAAATGTTAAAAGACAAAAGTAGAAAGATTATGTGTAATTACAATAATAAATTAAGAGATACACACAAATATACCCATGAAAGAAGCAAAAAACAATAACAAAAATATAAATGTGGAGGGTGTGAGTAAAAGTTGTTCTTATTTTAGAATGTGTTTGAACTTAAATGACCATCACCTTAAAATACAGAAAGAAATCCAAACACAACACTACCGATAGTCATCAGCATGCAAGAGAAAAAGAGAATAAGAAATTAATAGAGAACTACAAAAATAATAAAAAAGCACTTAATAAAATGTTACTAACTACATACCTAGCAATAATTATTTCAAATATACATGGACTAAATATTCTAATCAAAATGCATAGGATTGCTGAAAAAAGAAAGACCTGTATATATGCTGTCTACAAAGGATCCACTTCAGATAGAAAGACAACTAAAAAAAAAAAAATAGAAAAAACAGATGGAAAAAATAATTCATGAAAATGGAAAATGAAATTAAAAAGCTGGAACAGTACTAATATCAGACAAAATAAACTTTGAAACAAAAGCTATAACAAAAAATAAGGGAATTTTATAATGATAAAGGGATCAATCTAAAAAAAAGTAATGTAATTAAAACAGTTTGTAAGGCTGATACTTTCGGGACAGTCTTTGTGTATTACTTGATATCTTTCTGAGGATAATGCTTAATCAGATGGTTTTATCTATTAATAAGTCTCCTGAACTTTTGTTACAATTAAAGCCATTAATATAGACTCTAAAACAGTGAAGGTATTACCATGGGTGGGAGAATTTTTCTCTACCTTCAAAAGGTTCTTTTGGCTAGCATAATGATCAGACATGATACAGGTTAGCAAAAGAAAATAACAAATTGGAAACATACCTATTAATAGGAACCCCGCATGCATGACAGAGTCAGAGGCTCCACATGGCAGAAGAGTTTCAGAGACAGAAAAGGTACTTGGGTATATTAGACATTCTGAGCTAGAGATGAGGTAAATGTACCTTGGGGGTTTGGTAGGTCAGAGCAGGGAAAGCACATGCTATATAATTATTAGTTTGCCCTATCATATATAGATAAGTAAAAAGTCATTTCTAGTGATAATTCTTATCGTGGACCAGGCTTCTATTTTAAATCATTCTAAACAATTAAGGTTGAGGTCAAAAGTTTTTCTTTAGATTTCATAATTTTAGTTGCCTTTAGTTCAAATTAATCCACATATCACTGAGGTATGTCTCAGGGTTGCTCATTCTGAACCTTTTTACACATGTAAGACTGTAAAGGAGATAAGGAGAAAATAACCTATTGTTCCCTTGATGACCGTAATTCTATAGTACTAGTTTTTAAATACTAGTACTAGTTTTTAAATACTACTGAACACTGACAGCAACCCAACCACTATTTTAAATTCTGTTTTCAATTGCTCACTCAGTATCTCCTTTTGAATAGTTGATAGCATCTCAAGTTTTGTCATGGTCAAAACAAATTATTTATGTACTATTCATACTTTCACACTTTTTTCTCACATGACATAGAATGCTGATACTTTTTCTTCACTCTCTCTGATACTTGATTATCTTATCATCATCTGGTTTCACCCATTAAACCTAAGCTCCATGAGAAATTTAAAATACTTTGTTCACTATTAAATTGCCAGTGCCAGAATAATAAGTTGCTCAAAGGATGTTGCAATATGTATTTGTTAACTGAATGAATGAATGATTTAGGAGCCTGAATTAAGGTTACAGCAAGTGACAGAGTGGACATAATAAACACAGCAGTATGATTCCAGATCAGTGTTCTTAATGACTCTGCTTTAATGGTCCTGAGAAAGCTATTGTAAGGAATAAAAAATATAATTTAGGTCAATTTCCCATCATTTGATGCATGGTATTTACTAAATAAATGGCAAATACTTCTTTTTTCCATGACTTTATCAACATCAGTTCCTCAATGGCCACTATTAGAAGATGAAATCTGTCAACAGTCATTAATTGTTTAAACACTCAACTTTAAATCTAGTTGGTATTTGGATTAATAAAGGATAAATTATGTGACTGTCTCCAAATTTTGAGTATAATTTGGGGCATCAATCAGTCATTTCCCACAATTTATGCATGAGTATTGTTCACCCCCTTTCCCAACTCTGTAAGCAACTTGACTTACTTTCTAAAATTCTGAAATAAAACAAGAACAGAGTGTGATGGTATAAAAGGTATATAATACATCAAGATATAGAGTACCTCACATATATGTATAAAATCCCATATATCCAATTTATAATAAGAACATAGGTAGAATCTACCAAGTGTAGCTTGCTATACTTTGAATAAGTAAACTTCATATTTCTTGGCCTGACCTGAAGGGTAAACAAAATTGTGTGCCCAGAATCAGATCACTGTTGCTCCCTTCCTCAGTCTCCCACTTCTTTCCATATCCACACTACTGAATTTTTGGTGGAGTCCACTCAAGGCCAGCAGCAGATGTGCACATGAAAATTTGTAGAAATATTAACAATGTGTAGGTCTTAATATGCAAGACATTTTTTGAAATAAACAAATTTATTCTGTACTAGTACTGATCTACAACCTTGGAAAACTAAGACCAAAGTACTAGGTCTCTAATACAGAATCTCTAAGTGGTTAATTCATTGGGGAGACAAAAGTAAAATGTTAAAACTTCTGTGCATTTGATTTTTGTTTAGTAAAATAGGAAACTAA
Source organism: Noctilio leporinus (assembly GCA_004026585.1). Lineage (NCBI taxonomy): Eukaryota > Metazoa > Chordata > Mammalia > Chiroptera > Noctilionidae > Noctilio > Noctilio leporinus. Next base: position 68,622 of record PVIW01001893.1, on the reverse strand, counting down.
ATTTAAGTAATAATCTACAGTTTTGTAGTAACAGTGTATATGATTTATAAATACATATACACGTATTGGGGCACAAGGTAAAATTATTTCATTAATTGGTCTCCAGGATCAGGACACATTCAACTGTATTAATTTTCTTTTTCTGAGTATCATTACCACAAATGTAGTTGCTTAAGAATACACTCATTTATTACCACACGGTTTCCACTGATCATGAGTACTGGCATGATTTAGCTGTATCCTTACCTAGAGCCTCAGCTAAAGAAGAATCCATTTCCAAACTCATTAAAGGATACTGAAATAATTTATTTCCTCGCATTTATTGTATATTATTGAGACTTACAAACCTTAGAAGCCTTCCTGCTATGTGGCCCTGACCATAACAGTTAATAATATGGTTCTTTGATTTTTCTTAGCCAAAAAGGAGAACCTGAAAGGAGCCTACAAAAACCAAGCCTTATAAAATGAAACATAGACACAAGAGTGGTATCCCATAATCTTTACTATATTCTACTATTTAGTAGCAATGTACAGGTTCCACCTGCACCTAAAAGGGTGCGGAATTATACAAGTAAATGACTCTTGGGCATCACACTCATGTGTGGTCTTTTTAGCTTCCAAATACTAGGGTTAATTTTAATGTTTTAAAAATCTAGGTAAATTATGCTTTTCCTCCTGGAAAATTTATCGCATTAACTCACCTCATTCTGGTCACTTCCTATAATTCTTCAACAAAATGTCCTAAGGTAAAACTGTATTAAGTTGTACCAGTCAATGGGTGAGAATAAGTGTGTTTATGAAGTATTAGCCCTCTCTAACCTATACAGAGTTCAAGGGCACGGATGTCTAGTTGTTCTTTAAATAATATTACTGTAGTAATATTGTCAGAAAGGGCAACAGTTTTTTTTCATTCTCCTTTCCTGTGTTCGCTAACATGCCCCCACTATAGAAATGGAAATTCCAAAGTTTACATAAGACAAAAATGGAGACAGAGGAAAAATGTAATGTGACTGAAACACAAAGCAGTAGTCACTGACAGAGTAAGGATTAGATCTCAACATTTGCAATTCCTTATCTTTTCTTTATTCCATTAGGTTGCTCTGTTTCCAATTAGCTAGGAGAATTCTTTAAAGAAGACATGTTCTTCAAAATAAAAATTAAAGCCTTAAAAATGCAGTCATGTGGGATTGACTTTGGGGGGAATGGGTGGGTGGGGAGGGGGACAGAGGGGAGCAAAAAGGGGATGAATGTAATACAACAACAATTAAAAAAAAAAAAAAACGTTTAAAAAAAAAAAAAAAGAATGCAGTCAGCACTAAAAGCTTCAATGTACCATCAAAATAAATAATTCCATCTGGGAAAGAAATTTTTTTAATTCCATTTTTAAATTTTCAGGGTGGGTCATTAGATCACTTACCTTGTGTAACTGTGCATTAGAGAGACTAACTCCCCTGGATCAGAAGTCTCGAGAGAATGGAAAATCAAGCTCAGTTTACAATTCATTTCTATGCAGTTGCTTAAGTTTTAAAAGCAACTTTTCCAATTTGATTATTTATTCTCAACTTAGTCTGAACAAGTGAAAAAAGTTTAAGTTATATGTTAATTCAATATTACTCAATTTGTTTGAACATAAAAGCAAATGAGTTGATTCTACTTTATCAATTCTTGACCCTTTTCCTTCATATAGTTGAGGGAATATCTGATGAAAAAGTAACTAACTGTATGCCACTGATAGGTATGGCTTGTCACATGCCAAGGCAAAAAATGCCAGAGCAATTTATTGAATATTCCATTACTTTCCCAGGACAAAAGTAGATGATTGCAAATGCTATGAGAGCATATCTATGATGCTTCAATAAAATGTCCATCTTACTCAAGCAAAAGTGGTAAAAATTCTATCATTGCCTCTGTGGAAGGTTATCCTAGGTTCTCAAGTTGCTTAATTCTGATATCCACAAATGTCTACCACTACTCCAGCAGGTAGTGTCTCTTTATTTGTATGCAAGTAGCATAATGCAATTTATGCTGTGAAGACATAGGGATGGTATGAGTACTAGCAGGTGCTGAGTAATGAGAAAATTGAAGTTCTTTACTTCCTTCAGCTTCTGCAGATAACAGCAATGCAAAGATTACATTTGTTTTTGTTACAGGCAAATTTCTGAGTAGCTGTTGCAACATTTAGGTTTGTTTGAAAACTTTTCATCATTTCAATTCCTATGAAGCAAAGAACAAAAAAGAAATAAAGTCTACCATTTCTCATTTGATCAGCTATCCAAAGACATAGGAAATATCATAAATATTATAAAAAGTATAAAAAGTTCACATGGTGAACACAAGAAGATCTTTTCAGGAAACAGTGTTGGTTAAGTCCTTTATTATATTATGAGCATATTTTAAAATAATACAAATAACTTTTAATCCTGATTTATCATAATTTCTAATAAATTTAAACACTTATTTGTTCCACATTGAATTTTAATGTCAGTGTTTTGTAAATAAAGTGCCAGTATTTTTCTCATTGATTCTTAGATGATTTTTAAGTATCATCAATGCTATGATACATTTTAGGAGTTCAATGTAGAGAGTACACACACATTGCATTCTGTCAGATTTTTTAAAGTCTTCCTTAATGAATTATTAATTACATTATTCAAAAGATCCATTATTAAGCATTCATCTCACTGCTAAATGAAAGTCTTTATCTGACATGTGAATGAAATGAGTCTAAATGCTTTTCATGCCACCTAGGGATTATAAATAGACTTTTTAGCTTCACAGCAGCAATAGGCTTCATTTCTGTTTTTAATCTGTATGGATTGTTTTTAGAGATGGGGAGTTGTGCAATAGTCTAGCAATCTGAGCATCATTTGAATTATGTGTTCTCAGATTTACCTTGGGCAAGAAAAATTGCAAACATGGTCAAATAACAGCTGAAAGTAAAAGAATAGCCATACAAAAATTGATAGTGTGTAGAAAAAATTTAGATGAATGTTTATATAACCTAAAACATTGACAATTTCAGATGAAGAAAGTGAACTTTCAAGAAGCATTTTGCAAACTTTACCCCTGTCATTTCTCATTGTGAAAAAAAAAGTGCTTAAATAATAAAAGAGGATGAACCCAAAGGCCTCAGGTTCCATTCCCAGCCAGGTCAACATAACCAGGTTGCAAGCCAGGTCTCTAGCCAGGTCCATAGCTGGAGGCAGGTGAAAGGCAACCATACGTTGATGTTTCTCTCCCTCTCTGCCTCTCTCCCTTCCCCTCTCTCTGAAAAATAAGAAATAAAATAATTTTAAAATAATAAATAAGTAAATAATAAAAGAGGAATTCAAAAACTCTTTAACAGGTAAGATCTTTCATTTTTACAACTTCACAGACTTGTTTCTAATGTTGAGTTGACAAATAGTGACAAAATCTGGATGCCCAAGTCCACCTACAAATATCATTCTTAGGGAAAGCTTAAATTAATAGTTTATGATTCAGAACTCTGAGAATAGGAAAAATAATCTGTGCAGAAATTTACTAAATTTCTCTTCCATGATGATTGTTTTTATAACTATTACTGTTGCCCTAGAACAACTTGCTGCTGCTGTAGAAAAAATTATATAGAAGAGTAATTTCAACAGAATTACTCAAAACACAGAAGGGCAACTATACCTTCAGGGGAAATATGTATTAATGTTACTATATTAATATCAACTCTATATCCTGAAAAATCAATAAGAAATACACACATTTTTATGCCAATATCTACACATTTTAAGGAATACAGAAAAATGGCAATCCATAATAAAATAATGCATTGAATAAATAAAACATCATTAATTCAGTAGAAATTATAGAGCTTTATTTTTTCCAATCTTTGCCTAATATCAAAATTTAACATTTTTATTAAGATATCTCAAGCTTAAGATTATTATGAGAGCCCTAGCTGGTGACACAGTGGATAAGGCACCAGCCTGTGAACCCAAAGGTCACTGGTTCCATTCCCAGCCAGGGCATATAACCAGTTTGCAAGCCAGATCTCCAGCCAGGTCCATAGCTGGAGGCAGGTGAAAGGCAACCATACATTGATGTTTCTCTCCCTCTCCGCCTTTCTCCCTACCCCTCTCTCTAAAAAATAAAATAAAATCTTTAAAGAAAAGATTATTACAAGAAAGAAAGGTCCAATCTTAAAATATATTTCTATTGGACCAGAGGTGACACTAACAGCATAGTCTTGGAGTTGCTCTGACTCCAATCCCTTCCTGAATGGAAGGGGAAATGGGATATGAATATCTTTAGAGTCAGCCTCATTGTTTGTGCCTCTCGTTAAAAATGTATGTCCATTTTAAGATGGTCAGGCATTAGTTAATGAAACACCTGGTGTTTTGTAGCAGGAATGCAGTACTTCCTAAGTGCAAAAAGAAGAAATAGAGAGAAAGAGAAAGAAAGAAGAAGGAAGGAAGGAAGGAATAAAATCATCCTATAGAATATATATGAAATATCAGAGGAAAGTCCACATTAATCCTCTTATATAATGGAGAGTATATATATATATATATATATATATATATATATATGTATGTATGTATGTATATATATGTATATGTGTGTGTGTGTGTGTGTGTGTGTGTGTGTGTGTGTGTGTAATTGCAGCTCATGGGGACTTGTACAAATTGAGCATTCTCTGCTGAGGGCCCCAGGACAGTCCGCTCTAGATCCTAGGGTTAGCAATCCACAGAACAAAAGGTTAAGTCAATGGAAGACTTCTGTGATGAGTAGAGCTAGAGAATTTGAAAATCAATCAAGTGAGTCTAATCAGGACAAACAAATTTTACATAAGGATGAACCGTCAGGTAACTTAATAGAGCACCAGGGTGCCCTCAGCTTCTGCACCAACAAAATAACGATCAGCACACAACCTATTTTCACAGTTGGTGCTGCAATTGTTAGGAAATAAGTTCCATGGAAAAAGATATGATTCTCTGTCATGAGAGCCTTTTTTTTTTATTTTACAGAAGAAAATGTAGATCAGGCTTCTTTCCCAGGGAAGGCATGTCCCCACAGCCTGGCTAGACTGCTTTATGTCATGCTACCCCCATTCCAATGCAGGTGGAAAATAGGCTTTAAAATAAATGAAGCAGACAAAGAAAGAACTTGCCAAGCTTCCACCCACGGCATATGCCCAGTTGTAGAACAGAAAAGGTGTGTTTAGTGGTAAAAATCAAGACTGTTTAAATTAATAGTGCTGAGGGAGTGAGTAACCCCGGGCTTGGTGCCTGGCCGTTTACAAGGCTCTGCACAAATCTTTTTTCATCTGTGTTGCAAAAATTTGTATTTGTCTCCACTGCTGCCAGGAAAAAAATATTCTACTGAAGCTTATGAATAATATTGAAAAGTAAAAAAAAAAACAAAAAACCAACAACTATTTAATTATCTTCTTCTTCTTATAGACATAATGGCCCATATTTCTTAAAACCCCAAAAGCTCCTTCTCTGCTTTCCCTCAAAGCCATCGTAAACCTCAACTATTACTTACCAGATGTAACTTGTTACTTTGCAAATGTCATTCTATTATATTTAAAAGAGGTAATTTGCAATTCCCTGTACCATTCATAGGGGTCTCTTTCTGAGTGTCTTTAAAAAATTCATAAAATAATAATACAATGCGCTTTTGTGTCATATTCATTTATTTTTAACCAATCTATGCTGCACTCTAACCTTTTGATTGTTTACATTTTACATATTTACTAGATGGAGTAGCTGTACTTTAAATATTTTAGTTCTCTGTACTATGATGATAAAAGTGAATCAGAAAAAAATGAGACTTCTTTGATAAAGTGCATTCTTTCAAAATAGGATTCATCTTTTGTTCTCTTGTTAAAAATAATAGCCATTTTCTATTTGTCCTTTTTCATTTTCAATTAAACAATTCTTGGAGTTACATATGGAGAATGGTTTCTCTTTTTCATTTGCACTAGCAAGCAAGCATTTGAACTTCCTCCTAATTCAATACTATTGGCTTGCAACATGTAACAGCAAATTAACATCAAAGCCTGCCTACTATTTTTGGTGGCAATTATTCTGGATTAACATATTCTTATATTTATGGGAGTCAAAAATTAATTCAAATAGCTTACATGTTTAGTTAAATCGTTCTTCAGATTGTTTTTCAACCCTAATTCCACTACCCTGTGTAGTACCATTGGTATTTACCATTCCTTAAAATTTCTGCTATTTATTATGTGATTTTCATAAAATTATAGGATGGGAGTGAGTTATCTCTCATAGCCAGTAAAGCATTAAAGAAGATGTACACCAGAGGTGATCCTGAAAGTTTAAACTTAGAATTATTAATAGCTATAATAGTACTTGCTCAAGCCATCTAACCTTCTTAGCTGGTTAAAAGAGTATCATCCTCTCAGTTATTAGAAGACCTTTAAAGTGAAATATAGAAACCCAGCCCTTCTGCCTGTTTTAAAAATTCTCTTTGACTATAAGGACTAAAAAACGAGGCAATGTGGGCTCAGCCCCATTTGTGTGGTAAGCAGTGAATTACTTTACTTGAACTTTGCTCCAGTCGAGACATTATAGGGCTTAAAATCTTGAATCCATCTACGTTTGCCTTAAATTAGCCTTGCAAAAACACTCCAAACTCCAGTTGTCAGCCTCATGGCTTTTGGCCAGATGCCACTTAGCTGCTGAAACACTGATTAATTGTCATCTCCTTCCTCTTTTTTTTTGGTCTCAGATATACTTTTTAAGGGAAAGAATATGCAAACTGATATTATGATGAGAACAACTATAGTTCAATAATGATAGTTAGGAGATACATTTTATATTTAAAATATATGAAATGAAAATACAGAGCAGGAAGCCTAGCTGTATATACTGGGTATGCCATCTACTGCACAAGGAATCTGGGGCTAGCCAAGGGCTTGGCTAACCCATGCCAAAATACAACAGATTTTTCAATTTTCCAGCAAATAGAAACAAAATACTAGTTTCAGAAGGTGTACTCAACAAACACTTCCCAATGTGTTTCTGATTTGCGGTCAGAATGTTTTTACTGCTGGTGCCTTGCACTTTTGAGACATTTATTTCCTAAAAGAAAGATTCCTTTCTATAAACCTCAACTGTCTGTTTTTCAAAGCGATTTAAAATCAAACACACAAATAAAATTCTTAACATATGGAAACCTTCATATAGGGTCTTACGTATTCAGAGTTAAAATTGTTTTATAAACTGTAATGCTTTGCAGATGAAAATACAGAGAGGATGACTGTTTTTAGCACTAATGCTTTTTGACAGCGTTAAACCTTGTTTTAGTAATTGACATCAAAATGTTTGGTGGTTTTAAATGGACTATTAATAAAAATGGCATGTTTTAGGTTTTTTAGAAATTGTGCTTAATACTGTGAAGTGCCATAAAATTGCAAATGTAATACAGTGTTTTTATTATTTTTTAAAAATACTTATAACAAAACAACCTTGATTCTTTCTCCATGTCTCTACAGGAACTTCTGAAGCTCAAAGGGAGAAAACATTTCCTATTCATCCATCTTCATAATCTCTACAAAAATAGACCTTTTATTAGTTCCCAGTTTTGAAAAAGACAAAATAACGAAACAAAAATAAATTTGGCATCTTCTGCTGTGAGGACTCTAGAAGGTTGTTGACTTTCATAGAGCCATAAAAATATAACCAAAGAGCACCATCATGAACTGGAAAGTGTATGCCAGAAGACATGAATTTAACACCACTTCTCTCACAAATCATGCTGCATCCAGGAAACCACTCAAACTTCTCTGATCCTCAAGTCAGTTATTTGCAAAATGGGAATAATAACATTAGCCTGCCAAAGAAAAAAGATTATTGGGATAATCTTATAAAGTATTTTATACAAAAAAATCTTTGTCCTCATCTACTCTGCATGGAAGAGAAGAAATGGATATGAAAGTTATGGATCTCATCCATGAGAAACTTCTAGAGAATGAATAGGAATTAAAGTAGAAAAAAGGCTGGAAATGGGACCAGAGAACTATTAGGTTCAGAAAGAGCAATTTGAGAAAAGAAATGAGGGCAGGAAACAACACAGAGTGTTTCTGTAATTTCAAATGATCAAGCATTACAAACTTAGAATCAATTGGTAGGCAGAAGCAAGCATGTTTGAACTTATAGTATGTGAAGGATCATTTTAAAGTTTATTATCTATTTGTTCATTTAAGAAATATGTATTGTTTGTCATAACATAGGAACTATACTTAGTCATTAAGCAAACATGAACTAGAGAGACCTATGGAATAGGCTCCAACGTCATTACACACATAGAGTAAGAGACATTGGGCCTGACTAAGCAGGAAATTGGCAAATATAATTTATATTTTATAGAGGCCACTCTGCCATCAGTTTAAGGGATGGGCTCCAGGAGGTGAGATTTATGTTAGCGCATGAACCTTTCTTTCCTGTGCCTCTGGGTCCCTACCTGCACTCTTTCTACTTAGTTTCTAAGCCTTTCATACTAATAATTAGAGTAATGAAGAGGTAAATCTACCATAGTGGTTGTGATGAAGGCAACAAAGAAAATTTACTTTGGCAATGGGTAAACGAAGTAGGTAGGGGAGAGGGGAGAAAGAGGAGAACCATTGGGTTATATTTTGGGAATATAAAAATATATTGAGAATATATAAGAACCACTGGGTTATATCTTGAGAAGCCTGTTAGAAATTGAGAGATTGGGAAGAAAAAAATTTTGAATGGCTAGCTAAAGCCATGTAAAGAGCAGAATAGAAAATGCTTAAAAAATAACTAAATATTTAGAGTCCAAAGAAATGCAAAAAGTAGCCCTGATTATTATTTTTTATTTATTTTTACTGTTTTATATTACATTCATCTCATTTTTTCCCCTCTTCCCCACCTTCCTTATCCAGCCACCACGGTCAATCCCACATGTTGTTTGTGTCCATGGGTCATCCATGCTAGTTCCGTGACTAAACTGTTCCCCTTCTTTGCCTCCTTCTTCCCCACCCCAACCCCTCCCCTATGCACCCTGAAAGTGTGTTCCTTGTATTCATGTCTCTGGTTTGTTTACTTGTTTGTTTATTCATTAGTATCCTATATTAAGTGAAAACATGTAGTATTTAACTTTTGCTGCCTGGTATTCTTAAAATTTTACTGGAAAGGCAAAATAACAAGCATAGTGGCAACAATGTTGAGGTTAGAATTGTGATTTCAGGGAGACTGTGCAGCTCAAGAATTGGCTGAGACTCAGAAGAATGTGTGTGCTAAAATGAAAAGAAATATAAGAAACATCCTTGGAAATTTACATCAGTCAACAAAGACTGTGGTACATTAGAGATAAAAACATATCCTACTCACCTCCCTGGCTGGTCCTTCAGTGGATAGGCACCGGTCTGTGAACCCAAAAGTCACTGGTTCAATCCCCAGCCAGGGCACATAACCATGTTGCAAGCCAGGTCTCCAGCCAGGTCTGTAGCTGGAGGTAGGTGAAAGGCAACCATACATTGATGCTTCTCTCCTCTCTGCCTTTTTCCCTTCCCCTCTCTCTGGAAATAATAAAAAATATAAAATCTTAAAAAAAAATAAAACCTTCCTACTTTCAAGGATCCTGCAAGTTAACAGGAATGGTAAATGTAACATGTTTGTAAAATGTGAAATAATTTCAAGTACTATAAAATAAATTTTTCTACTATTAATTGCTAGCATAAGCATGGGGTCAGAAATCAGAGAAAAAAGCAACATTCTTCATGATTAGAATATACTACTGAAATTCTATAGGAATGACAACCATGAGAGACAAAAGAATATTGATATCTGATAAACACTCATAAGACACAGCACTGAATATTATTCATGGATGCAAGGCCACGAGTATCTCTATTAGGGTGGCAGACTATCCTGTGGTAATTATAAATAAGGGCAAAGAATGTCTCAAACTCCTGTGTTCTGGAGGCTTGAAGTCTAAGCGGAAAGTTCCAGAGTGCTTAAGTGCTAAACGAACCCTCTTCCAGACTGAAGACTGCTGACTTTTCCTCACATGGCAAAAACAGAGCCATAGAGCACTCTGGAGTCCTTTTGTAAAGGCACCTATCCCTCTCATGAGGGCTCCACATTCATGACCATCCTTTGCCAGGAAAAGTTTCCAAAACCAACTACAGCCAGTTTGAGGAGTGAACCTAACAGTTTCCTTCTAATCTGGCAGGGAAGGTCACAAGCTGGATGGCAATGACTACAAATATCACTCTGGCCCTTGACAGACATCAGAAGGCTCATAGAGATGGCCCAAATTTATGTCTGTTTTTACAGAAGCACATTGCTTGCTACTTGAATTTTTAGGAAAAAAGTAACTCAATAAATGAGCTATCATCTTATCCCTAACAGAAAACTATTAAATCAAAATTTTGGCATGTTAGTTGATCAGTGTACAACAAGGTATTTGGAAGAATACAGATAGATTTGGACAGTACCTCTACAAAAGTATAGGTAACCCCCAATTAACATGGCACTTCTATAGCATGGTTTCACTCTAACATGGTTCAAGGATTGAGGGAAACCCTTGTACAACACAGCATCGTAGAACATAGTTTCACTCTAACACAGTTTGAGAATTAGAGCAATCCCTGAACAACACACAATGTAATAAGAGCTTTTAAGAGCAAAATATATATCATTTGAAATTAATGAAATTTAAAGATCCCTCAGCTAAAAGCAAGCAATCTAAAATAACATATTTTGCAAAAAGTACAGGATAGAAGTCAAGATAATGCTGAAGAAAGTTCAGAAGATGAAGATATCTTGTCAAAAAAATGCCCTTGTTCTGGCTGGTAGCACAATGGATAAGGTGTTGACTGTTTCGATTTCCCAGTCAGGACACATAACCAGGTAGCAAGCCAGGTCTCCAGCCAGGTCCTTAGCTGGAGGCAGATGAAAGGCAACCATACATTGATGCTTCTCTCCCTTTCTTCCTCTTTCCCTGCCATTCTCTCTGAAAATAATGAATAAGCCCTAACTGATGGCACAGTGGATAAGGCACTGGCCTGGGAACTCAAAGGGTGCTGGCACATAACCGGGATGCAAGCCATGTCTTCAGCCAGGTCTGTAGCTGAAGGCAGATGAAAGGTAACCATACATTGATGCCTTTCCCTCTCTGCCTCTCTCCCTTCCCCTCTCTCTAAATATAATAAATAAAATCTTTAAAAAAAGAAAATGCCCTTGATTAATGGTGCTTAGTAGTGATGACGAAGAAAACATTATTTACTAAATATTAATGTTATACTTTTGATGAAAATTGCTTTAATAAAGATATTTCTATTAATTATAAAATAATAATAGTATGGTTTTTTTTTAAATTTTTGGCACCTAACTCCCTTTTTGTACTAGTTCTTTGTTTCATATACCATGAATTCACATAACATGACTTTTTTTTTTTTTTAATTTTATTTATTATTTTTAGAGAAAGGGGAAGGGAAAGAGACAAAGAGGGAGAGAGACATCAATTTATGGTTGCCTTTCACCTGCCTCCAGATACAGACCTGGCTGGAGACCTGGCTTACAACCTCATTATGTGCCCTGGCTGGGAAATCGAACCAGTGACCTTTGGGTTCTCAGGCTGGCACCTTATCCACTGTGCCACCAGCCAGGGCTTTACATGACATTTTTTAAGGAACCTAACAACCATTTTATACAAGGGTTACCTGTGTTTAATTTGACCCAATAGAAGGAAATAGGCAGGACCTATGTGGGGAATGACAGGTTGCTGATGGTTAAGGAATTACAGAAGCTTCCAAATAGCAGGAATAGGTCCATAATCTTTCATTAGTTCTCTAGAGAAAAATGTAGGAGTCTTATGACACTAACACCTTCCCTATTCTGCTCCACTTTTTTAATTTCTCCTTTTTTCTATAACTCTTTAAGAGACTGTGCCTGCCTGCATAGTAGCACCAAGGCCTTCTGGAGAAAAATTAGCATAATTAGAAAAAGGACTGTCTCAATAAAAAAAAAGCTAGAGTTTTTAAATGATTTTTGTTGGAAAAAGAAGAATTCACTAGGGTGCAGTGTTTGAGAGAGGCAGCTGTCATCCACGTGGAGGGTGGAACAAAAGAGAGAGATGGGATGGGAAGGTTTAAAGCACAATTGATGTTTATTAGTATTGTACTTCCTCCTTCTGGTCATTTCTAACAGCTGGATTAGATGGAGATTAGAATTTCTTTTGATTCTAGTTTTTCTTTGGACTGCTATTTCCTCAAACATGATTTCATGTGGGGGCTGATATCCAAAATTTTATAACTCAAACAAAATAAAATAAGGTAATTTGGATTTTGAGAATGGGATAAAATGGAGACCTATTTATAATACAGAATCAACAGGATATTTGCCTTGGACATTAAAGGGAGAAGAGAACAAATAACCCAGGTGGTTTACCAGGCTTACCTGATTGGTTCAGCGGGAGTGCCAACAATGGGAGATGAGGAAGACAAACAATAAGATAACAAATAGGCAATGGAATATCAACATTTGGAACTCATGACAATTAGAACCAGAGACCCATCCTGCATTCATGCTGCTGAAAAATAAATGCATGGGAAGAGATGAGATTTTTTAAGGCAGGTACATCTGCCAGGATCCCTACAGGAATCCTTGAGCATCTTGATATTGCTAACGATCCAAATTATTGTCTAAAATGTTAGCCAAAACTGGTGTTCTCCAGATAATGTAGCAGCATAAAAATGCAGGGAAAAACATGAATCAATAGCATAAATTACATCAACTATACTCTTCATTTCCATAGAAGGTCTCAAAGGCTATGCTGATAATCGTAGCAATTCTGCTATGATTCTCTGTTCTCATTATCCTCTGCTAGACAAGGTTTGGATCTGGTGAAGTAACCCATATATTTTTTACCATAAATTCTGAATTATTGGTTGTCATATGGGTTAGCATAACGTCTAAGAGATGTTAGGTAAGAAAGTAAGTATGAGGTGATAATACAATGACAGTTCTTTTCCCTCTATTCTGTAATAACCTAATTTCCTCCTGGTAATTGAGATAAATTATCTAAGGCAGTACAATGACCTTCATGTTCTCCATATGATATTAGAGCAGCATGAGAAACCAGAAATGTTCAGAAAATAGTTTAAGTTTCCAGCTTATTGGAAACATGCTGATGTTTTCTTGTGAAACATACTTTTTCAGCACTATGATCTTCCAACTTGTTGAGCCAAATTATTGGGGGCAGATAGCAAAAATTATTCTAGTGTATAATTAAGAGACATTGCAACAGAAGCCACCTTCACTTCTTTGTCTTGACTCTCAGATTTACACATTCCAGCTATAGAGCCTAAATTGGCATTGGCTGCTGGTTTGAGGCATACATCTCATCCTACAGGAATATTATCCTCTCACAAGATGTTTTCTCCTTTTTGAATGATAACCGAGCAAGCCATTTTGCTGCTTCTGGATGAGACATGTAGTCAAGACTAGTGAATCCTGCAGTTGTGGGTCTACTATGATGAAATGTGATGCTAATTAGACAAGATGTCAGTATGTGTAGGAGAAGACAACCAATCAATGCTTCTCTCCTACATCAATGGTTTTTCCCTCTCTCCCTTCCTCTCTCTCTAAAAGAAAAAAAAAAAATGCTCTTGGGTGAGAATTAAAGAAAATGTTTAAACATGTACATACAAAAAAGACTGTTGATAACTCATTCTAAAATTCATGAATAATCTACTAGAAGAAGCATTGTAAGCATTGAAAGCAAATTCCTACCCAGAATAAGCTGGATACTTAGCAGTGGCGATAGCTAAATCATCCTTGGCAGATAACACATGCATCTAAGATGATTGTTATCCACTGGGTAAGTAATCTTTCCTAAGTATTAAGAGCCTATTATGAAATGGATTACCTTTGCTGAATATTACATGAACTACAACTATTGTCACATTCTGCATCTTTCCAGGATTGTCATTCACATACCCATCCCCCATATCTACTTATCAATTTTCTACAAAGGAATTAACTTGTTAGCCACTATCTATACTAGCAGTATAGCTCTGTTCCTGAGTCTCCTTCCACATGCAGTGGACAAATACTTGAACATTCTGGGATATTTTCATCTTGTATGGAACTATAGTATATTATCCATCCATTTCATTCTTTTTTTCTTACTCTGGATAATGGTATCCCTGTGCATCAGAACAAGCAGGGCCTATTACCCAACCACCAGAAATTAATATTACAAATAAAATATTAAAATACTAGAATATTCTAAGCCAGTCATGAAATTGTGCTCACTGTCAAGATAACTAATAAAATTTTAACAGATACTCGAGATTATGGTTACAGGCTCTTTGGAAATGATTCCTCCTTAAAAGTTATTTGTTAAAGGAACAGATTTTTCTGTCTCTGAATATTTTGTGCATGTGATGTTTGAATCTAAAGCAAATGTCTTGGGGAAAAACAGACAAGACACTTGAGCATATAGGCTAACAAACTGAGGGTGGCACAGTGGAAAGATAGAAAGAACCTGGTTCCTAGATAATGTTGAGCTAATGAGTTAACGATCCCTAGAATTATTTTACATCTGGACTTCTTGTTTGCATGATACAATAGTCTTCTTATCTTCAGTTTTGCTTTCCCTGGTTTTAGTTACCCATAGCTATCCAAGTATGGTACAAAGGTATTAGATGAAAAATTCCTGAAATAAACAACTCGTAACTTTGAAATTGCATGCCTTTCTGAGTAGCATGATAAAATCTCACACCACCTTGTTTTTCTACTCTGTCCAGCCTTAAATGTAAATCATCTGTTAGCCTAGCATACACATACTGTATATGCTACTTTCACATTAGTCACTTAGTAGCTCACTCAATTATCAGATTAATCCTTATTTTACAGTGTTTATATTAAAATAACCTTTGTTTTATTGTTATAATTATTCTACTTTATTGCTGTTGTTATCAATCTCTTATAATGTCTAATATATGCATTAAACCTTATCATAGGTATAGTAAAAAATAAGTATTTTTTTACTATATTTTGAAACATATCCCTCCACAGTTAAGGGGTAACTATTGTAACTGATTCAAAAATGTGTAAGTGACTGAATAAAAGAGGTGGAACAAGGTCAGTGAGGATCTTATGTTTCTAATCTACACAGTTGGGAACATTGAAAACAAAGAAAAGAGAAAGAGAATTCTGATATAAAATTAATAAAATTGAAGCCTCTCACCGAGCGCTTTCCAAAAGATACAAGAGTCAAGCTGAGAAAAATGTAACATTATGGGTATTTCCTTCCAACCAAGTTGATTCTTTAAATCTCTCATGTAGTGGCCTTTAAAACATAACTGTGTGGCAAAACAGAACACCAAGTCTAAATGCAGAGAATTCTCTGTATATAAGAGTAACTCTAGACTCTTTGTTACCACCACAACATTGGCATCATCTGAGAGTTTTCAAGAATTACAGAATCTCAAGTTTCTTCCAATTCTATAATAAGAATTTGCATTTAACAAGATACCCAAGTGATTAATAAAAGTATTAAAATGTCATAAACATGTTTCAAAATTTTGAATATAGTTATTAGAATATGGAATTTGCCATAAGAAAATAGATTAAAGCTTATTAAGTTCTCAAGAAAAATGTATTTCCTTTGGATTTTCTATTACTTGCTACATATTGCAAACTCACTGATACAAGAGGGATAGTTTTTTAATAGATGAGATTTAAACAGCCCCCTTTTTTTAGTATAGCAAATATATCTGAATTATAAGCATGAAAATAAAGGAGAATTAGCATTTGAATTCTGAGTATAGAAATTCTGTAGGATAATAAAATAAATGCAGAGGCTTTGGGACATAAAATGTTTACATAACAACTTAATAAAACAATAAATTAGGCCTAATCCAAGATGGTGGAGGGGTAAGTGAAAGCTACACTAACCTTCTTCCAGGAATAATCTAGAATTACAACTAAATTATGTACATAATAAATTATGTAATATATTTATTGTATTAACAGAATATATATCATTTAACTCTCCTGTTTAAACTTTGCAGATCTTGAAAAAATGCTAAGTAAAAATTAATAATACTAAAGATATAACTGTATGAGAACAAGTCAACCTAATATAATTTGCCATTGTCTTATTTTATGTGTTTGTCTTTTTAGACAAACTCTTGATATCTTTTTGTAACTTGATGACATATACATGCTTAATAAATATCTGTCTTTTCAACTTTGAAAAAAAAAAAAATAAATAAATAAATACAAAATTTATTACAACTAAATTTTGGAAATCATCCAAAATAACAAATTGAGTGTTAGATGGGGAGAAGCCTTATAATCACAAGCAGGCAGAAGAAACCACTTTATCACCAAGTGACTGGTACACAGTGCAGAGAAAATGTGAGAGGACCAGCTGGGTTTCCATGGATGACAACGTAAGGTACGGATAAATAATTTGGTAGCTGAGGGGTTCCTCCTGAGAAATGTGAGGTCTAAACACAAAGCTTAGCTAACCAGCCTACAACATCAGAGCTAGAGAAGAATCCAGATAGTATCCAGCTTCAAAAAGCAGAAAAGTTTCTGGTGGCCAGGGAGAGATGGCTGGAGTCACAGGCAGCTTCTTAAAAAGCCAATGCATAAAATGTCATTTATAGCCACTTATCCTGGGCTCTGGCAGAGTGAGGGCAGAGTAGACTAGAAATACTTGAAGAGAGTCTGGGGAGAGAGGCTTTGGGGAGAAAATGACCATAGCAAACCATAGGCTTTCCGAGTTGAGTCCTTATCCATACTGCAGGGGCCATCTTGCTCAGGCAAACCACTCTCCTCCAAGTGGCAGCAGCCTGAGGGGAAGCAATAGCACTGCCTGCAGAAATTACTCTGCCCCACCTTGGGGCACTTAAATCTGACTGCTGATTACAGATTGACTAGATTAACAACTGAAGGAGACAGCCACAGAGTGTGGACCACTAGCAGTCTAGAACAGGCTGCCTACACACAGAGGGGACACCATGTGACATAACCAGGAGAAGATCCAGAAAGAGAAGTGATAAACACTAGATACTATGCAGACAAATTTCACCACAATCTTTTTCATGACTCGTGTAATCTTCTCTCCTGCATAGCTCTTTTACATTCATTTCTTGTCCTTATAATTTATACATATTAAGTTACTAGTGTATTTCAAAGGTCATATTTTGTTCCTCCCTTCTCTTATTCCATTTTACCATCTTATTTCCTTTTCTTATTTTTGTTTTACATTCTATTTTCTCTCTTACTATGACTTGTTTCTATTCCCTACTCTTACTATTTCTCCATGCTCCAGCCTCTCAAAATCATTTCTCTTGTCATCAGTTGTGGCACATTCCTTTTGCCTTTTGTAAAATACCCTTATTTTCTCCCCATCTTGATCAATCTTTGCTCATTGATTGTAAATATGGTGGTTGTTGTTTTTATTCAATTTTACTCCTAGATTTTTACTATTGTTATATTTCTTGACCTTTCTTTTTTTTCCATTTTCAATTTAAATTTTTCCTTGTCTTAGCCTGGTTTTCTTTCTTCTAAGTATTTCTTCTCCTCTATCATTTTAAAATCACTTCCCTTTCCTCTAGATATTTCTTAAGCCTTTCTTTTCTTTTATCCATTTTATACCCATTTCTGCCATATTAACCTTTGCTCATTGGCTGTCAAGTGTGCTATGGTGGATTTTTTTCTCCAATTTGGTCTTTATTTTTAATTTTGGGGAAAATTTTAATTTTCCCCAAAATTCTGTTTAAAGTTAATACCATACGCTTCCCTTCTCTTACTTCATTCTGAATTCTGACTTCTTCCCTCCCTTTTTAATTTATGACACAAATTTTACTTTCTCTCTTTCAACACCTCCCTATTCAATATTATTATTGCTCCTCACACAACCCTCTCAAAAATATTTTTTTTCAGTTAGTCATCTTATATTTGTTTTCCTTTATTTTAATAGTCTTAATCTCTTTACACCTTTATTAATAGTAGATGGAGGCTATTGCAAGGAGTATGGGTTTCTTTCCTGGGATGTTTGGTTTTGTTCTAGCAGCATCTGTACATGACATGGTGGGTGGAGTGACTCTTAGTTAGCTAGACAGAAGGAAGGACCCAGCAAAGAATGACCCAACAACAGCCAAAATACAATTATAACCAGAGAGCCAATATATTTTGGCATAAAAGGCATCACAAGAGCATTAAGATCAGGAGATAAAGCAGACTGCATCACTGAATCCTACAGGTCTTTTACCACAGAAGGTCACACCATGAAGGATGTGGAGTATTTCTGTGGTATCTTTGCTTCTTTCATTTCTGATTTTTCTTATTTGAGCTCATTTTTCTTGAAGAGTCTAGTGAATGATTTATCAATCTTGTTTATCTTTTTGAAGAAGCAGCTCTTGGTTTCATTGATCCTTTTTCATTGTTTATTTAGGCACCCATAGTCCTACAACATCCACAAACCTACCCGTTCTGAGAACAATATCAGAGCAACAGTTAGAGGGACACCAGTCCCATACAGGAAGTTGGAGAAGTGTCCGGAAAGAGGAAAATGCTGAGCAAGTAGCATTGTTCCCTCTCAGGCCCCTCCCCAACATACAGCCCCAGTACATTGTGAAATAGGTCACCTCGCACTGATGAATACCTAATGGTCTGTCCCTTTGCCTGTGTTTCAGGTGTGACAACACTACCTGAAACACAGACAAACACAGGAGGCAGTCAAGTTGAGGAGACAGAGCAGTATGACCCAAAAGAGGAAGCAGATCAAGGTTACAGTGGGAGAACTAAGCAATGAGGATATAGCCAACCTAATAGATGCAGAGCTCAAAACATTGGTGATAACCATGCTCACAGACTTGACAGATATGCTTGAATATAGCAAACACAGAGGGAAGAAGTGAAGGCTATGCTAAGGGAGACAGGAAAATCCACATGAAACCAATGGTAAAGGGAAGGAAGCCAGGGTTCAAATCAATAATTTGGAACAGAAGGAAGAACTAAACAGTCAACCACTACAGAATGAAGAAGCAAGAATTGAAGAAAATGAAGAGGCTTAGGAATCTGTGGGAAAAATTTAAACATCCCAACACCCAAATCATAGAGGTGCCAGAAAAAGGAGAGGGAGAGCAAGAAATAGAAATTTTATGTGAAAAAAATAATGAAGGAAAACTTCCCTAATTTGGTGATAGAAATAGACATATAATTTCAGGAAGTACAGAGAGTCCCAAACAAGCTAAATACAAGGAGAGTCACACCAAGACACATCATAATTAAAATGCCAAAGGTTAAAGATAAAGAGAGAATCTTAAAAGTGGGAATGGGGGGTGAAAAGAAGAGAGTCACCTACAAAGCAGTTCCTATCAGACTACCGACTGATTTCTCAGAAGAAGCTTTGTAGGCAAGAAGGACCTCACAAGAAATATTCAAAGTAATGAAAAGCAAGGACCTGCAACCAAGATTACTCTATTCAGCAAAGCTATCATTCAGAATGGAAGGGCAGATAAAGTGCTTCCCAGACAAGGTAAAGGTAAAGGGGTTCATCATCACCAAGTCCTTATTATATGAAATGTTAAAGGTGCTTATTTATGAAAAAGGAGATAAAAACTATCAACATGAAAGTGACAACAAACACAACTATCAACAGCAGAATCTAAAAAACAAAAACAAAAACAACCTAAGCAAGCAACCAGAATATGAACAGAATCATAGGCATGGGTATTATGTGGAGGGTTGTCGGCTGGGAGGAAGAAGGAAGAGAAATGGGGAAATGGTGCAGATATTAAGAAGCATAATTGGTGAGTACAAAATAGACAGGGAAGTATTAAGGATAGAATAGGAAATAAGAAAAGAAGTCAAAGACCATACAGGCATGGCCCATGGACATGAACTAAGGGGGGTAGGATTGCTGGAAGGAAGGGGTGTGCTGGGTAGAGGGGAGAAAAGGGGGAAAATGACTACTAGGACAACTATAACAACATAATTAATTAAATATAATCAGAAAAAAAGAATAATATTACAAACAATCCATGATGTTACAAAGTTAGTTTGTCAGAAACCATTTTCCTGACCATAGGCATGCAATTTGGAATATTAATCTGGTTATTATTCTTTTTTAATTTACCTTTGATTAAGTAAAAAGTGGCCTTAAGTAGTTTTTCTGTTTGAAATTGTTCAACAAAACCTTTTTCATATAGAATCTAGTGTGTCATCTACAATCTTATATGTAGGTTACTATTAACCTTTGCCACTTCATGTTCTAAGCATTATTTACACAATAAAAAGTCATGAAACAGCCCTGGCCGGTAGCACAGTGGATAAGGTCCCAGCCTGCAAACCCAAAGGGTGCTGGTTCAATTCCCCAGCCAGGGCACATAACCAGGTTGCAAGCCAGGTCTCCAGCCAGGTCTGTGGCTAGAGGCAGGCGAAAGACAACCATACATTGATGTTTCTCTCCTTCTCTGATTATCTCCCTTCCTCTTTTTGCAGCCAGGATTATAATAAATAGGATCATACCTATTCATCACAGGGCAATGTAAGGGATCCCTAAAGATACACCTTCCTCTCCAGGGGTTTCCAATTTACCATTGCAACAAGCCAATAAAACACAACATGCTTACTTTTTTTTTTTTTTTTTTTAATGATTTTATTTATTATTTACAGAGAAAGGAAGGGAGCGATACAGAGAGGGAGAGAAACATCAATATATGGTTGCCTTTCACCTGCCTCCAGCCACAGAGACCTGGCTAGAGACCTGGCTTGCAACCTGGTTATGTGCCCTGGCTGGGGAATTGAACCAGTGACCTTTGAGTTTGCAGGCCAGTGCCTAATCTACTGTGCTACCAGCCAGGGCCAAAATGGTCACTTAAAAAAAAAAATTATTTAATTTATATTTGAAGCCAAGAATGTGTTGTAAGTTGTGCTTAAGAGGGGGGATTTTACAGTTGAAGATCCAAACACTGCTTCCAAAATTTGAAGCCTCCTGTTATTCTGAATGTCAAGTGAAATGGAGGTGGTATACTACTTTTCTTAAACTTAATGATCTAGGTTTTCTACATTTCATATTTATGATGCAGTATAAAAAGTAGTTGGCATTTTCAGGTCCAATTTTTGCAAATGTCTTAACCTAGCTTCTAAATTTGCAAATACAAATTATTGGACAAACATTTCTAGTATTATATAAAAATTCAATATTTGAGCACATTATTTGATACACGCAATTTTAGAGGCCATGCTGGATAAACACAGAGTATTTGAAGGCCTAAAAATCCTTGAAGACCTAAAAATGTAATTGTGCAGTCATATCCACAAGGCTTTTCCCTTAAAGAGAAAAATGCAAAATAGAATTTAGAAATAGTTGAGAATACACATAAGATGACCTAGAATTTTTATTTAAGTTATTATTATTTGCATAAAAAGGTAGGTAGAATATAATTTTCTACTTTAATCCTGGGGATTTGACTCTTATCTTCCCTATTATAGATAAAAGAGTAAAATACCAATAATTTTTTAAAAGATTTTATTTCATTATTTTTAGAAAGAGGGGAAGGGAGAGAGGCAGAGAGAGAGACAGACATCAATGTATGGTTGCTTTTCACCTGCCTCCAGCCACAGACCTGACTGGAGACCTGGTTTGCAACCTGGTTATGTGCTCTGGCTGGGGAATCGAACCAGCAACCTTTGGGTTTGCAGGCTGGCACCTTATCCACTGTGCTACTAGCCAGGGCTAAAATACCAATAATTAACCAAGGGATTTATAGGGATCAAATAAGTGCCTCACCCAGGCCTCCATTCAAGCCCTTAAGAGGAGGAGAGCTTGAATGAGGCCTGGGTGGGGCACTTTTTTCATGTTCAACTGTCCAAGGTCCTACTCTCCTCTTTCAATGCACCTGTTTAAGCATCAGCTTAATAGTTACTAGGCTTCTCTTCAAATTCTGGTCACTAAATCCATATAAAAGGAAAATCAAAGCTTTATTTGCTTTCTTTATTTGTGTTTTCCAAAAAAAAATCTTCTCTAAAACACCATGAGTAGTCTTCCCAAAGTGCCTGATTGATAGATTATTTTTTAAAAGATTTTATTTATTATTTTTAGAGAGAGGAGAAGGGAAAGAGTCAGAGAGGGAGATAGACATCAATGTATGGTTGCCTTTTACCTGCCTCCAGCTATGGACCTGGCTGGAGACCTGGTTTACAACCTGGTTATATGCCTGATAGGTTATTTTACAGCCAGTTCATAAGAGCTGGGTGGGCTTTAAAATAAAAACAACAGGGTGAAAAAAAATCTTTGATTCATCTATTTCAAATAGAAAATTGGAGAAAAAATGTCATAAAGTCAGTATTTTGAGAATATGTAAATTTCTTACATCATGTATTAATTGGAAATCATAAATTATAACAAGGAAACATCTAAAGCAAATTTAAAAAGGTAAAGATATACTGAGTAATTTTAAAGGTATTATGCAGTAGATAATAATTGATCTTAATTCTTATTTGACTTTTTAAATATAAAACTAAAATAAATACAATTATGGAGATTGTGACTTCCAGCGTGTATTTTGTGAGACTGAAGGAAAGAGTTCATATGTAAAATAAAGGTGGTGCTTTTTCCTTATAGTCTCTATAATATTTTTCTTTAAGGAGAGTTGGATATTTTTTAAAACAAAAACCTTTAGATGATGTTTCCAAATTTTTACATATATATATATATATATATATATATATATCCATTTAAAATTACTTTGTTTTATTTACCTTTGAAAGATATTTGAAAATATGTATACAGTTAGTAAAATTCTTATTTTAATCTCCCAGAAAATCATTAAAAACTATCAACTGTGTTTTGTTCTTATTGGATTAACTTTAAACAATGACATAGTATCAAAAATGATAGAAACACTATATATAATTTTTAATGAAAATAAACAAGACAACCTGGCTGGTGGCTCAGTGGATTGGCACTGGCCTGTGAACCCAAAGGTTGCTGGTTCAATTCCCACTCAGGGTGTATAACAGCTTGCAAGCCAGGTCTCCAGCCAGGTCCTTAGCTGGAGGCAGATGAAAGGCAACCATACACTGATGTTTCTCTCCCTTTCTTCCTCCCTCCCTGCCCTTCTCTCTAAAAATAATAAATAAAATCTTAAAAAAAAAAAAAAGAATAGAATAGAAACGAGACAAAAAATAGTAACTTTGAGTAAGATAACCTTCTGGGTTAAATATACTTCTCAAAAATTTATCCTCTAAAAGTGTTTAATTACCTGACATAGATAACAACCTAGAAGTAAACAATTGGCTAGAATCTGGGCCATTGGTTTATGATGATTCATGTATTTGATGTATCTATCTGGTTTGCTAGTCAGCAATGTATACATAAGAGATGAATACATTGTATAAATTACCCTACTATTTGCAGATCATTTGTATTTCTTGGTCATATATCACCAAATGGTGAGTACTCTAATTAGGCTATTCAAATGGCAAGACCTATTTTCTTTCTGTGTATCTTGACACGAATGATCACTTTTAACATGATAATGGCTAGTCAAAAGGCTAGAACAGTTGCCACTCCTTATACTCTCTTCTCATAAATGGGGGTGTCAAGAATGTCAAGAAATTCTTTAGGTAATTGGGATAGCTGGTCATAACAAGCTGAGACTAAATCTCATAGCACTACATATAGTAAATTCTTCACAAAAGTAAAATAACATCCACTACTAAATTTAGCCAACTGCCAAGAAAAAGAAGTCAATAAGTACAGCTGAGTATCATTTACTTTTTTAGTCATTCTAAGAGTTACTTTTAAGCTCATGCTGCTAGGGTCTTTAAAATGCTTTGGGGGGATGATTAATTTAAGCCTTAGGAGACTGATTTAGAGTTCCAGATTTAGGTGATATTGCTGAGGTCTTGAAACTGACTGAGGGAAGTTGTTGAATGTTTGGCCTAAAAGCAGAAGCATGCTATAGAAGAGAGTTCACAGCGCTGAGGACGCTTTTGCAGAAGCAACGCCAAAAACGAGTCTCCACTTGAGGAGTTCGGCACATTTGAGAGAAAGGACTGAGGAAATTATGCACCTGAACCGAAACCAGATTGATGAATAAGAATGATGAATGAACAAAAATGGGGCTAAAATCATATTACTCTCAGCAGTTTGTTCCGAAATGGATTTGACGTAGGAACTAGTTGTGGAAAAGTATGACCCCATGCTTGATTTTTAACCAAACCCCATTCAGAATAAGCAGCTCCTCACTGCTTTCCAGCTGCCACTCTTTCTTTACTCAGCATTTGCCTACTAACCAAGGCTTTCTGGGCATACACATATTTCAGATCCCAGTCACCTTGCAACATGCCTTCATTGTTCTATTACAAATTCATGTTTGTCTTTGATGCCTCCTGCTCTCTGTGCTTAGTCTTCTTTTTCCTTCTAAGTCACCTTGCTTGTTCATGTTCCTTTGACCTTTTTCTTACAGTAGCTATGTTCGCCCCTTATTCTGGGTTCTGTGATGGTCATTTCACTGTGTGTTTATTCTTTGGTTTGAAAAATCATCCTGTTAAGTATGGGTAGGGTGGGCACACACCCAGTTGTTAGGGAGGGTTTTTTCCAATAATTTTGTACACAATTCCAAGACAGTCTTTAGAAGACTTACACTTTCCCTTTTCTTGATTTTTATATCCAGGAAGAAATGGATAAAAAGATAGTAAGAGGAGTAAAAAGAGGTTAAAAAATAGTAAAACTGAAGCTGTCACTCATGGCTGATGGCACAAAGATTTTGTAAAATGGTACCATGACTAAGTGCATGAGAGGTTTTACTAAAGTTCAAAATATGCCTACTAAATGATACAGCAGCTCTATTGTTAAGTATACCTCCAAAAGATATGAGTGCTTATATCCACAAAAGATTTGTAAAAAAAAAATATGCATAGAAGCTCTCTTCATTATAGGACAAAAACTGGTAGCAATTTAAATATCTCTCAATAGGAGAATGAATAAACAAATTACTGACAGATAAAACAGCATGTATAAATCTCAAAACAATTGTAGTTCGTGAAAGAAGCCAGAAATAAATGAATACATAATGTATATTTCCACTTGTATGAAGTCCAAACACAGTCAAAAAACTAATCAATGATGATAGAATAGAACCTAGTCATGGAGGGAGATTATTATCTGGAAAGGAGTATGAAGAAATTTTCTGGAGAATGAAAATATGCATGTACTAGCTTGTTTTGAGTGATGGCTATTTAAATATAAACATACATTTAAATTTTCAAGTATATAGTTAACACTTATGTGTTGTACTAAATCAAAAGTATGCTTAATGTTTTTTTAGAAAGGGAATGACTAAAAGAAGATATAGTGAAAAAAGCACAGTTTGGAAATTAGATTTAAAGTCATAGTTCTCATTTAATAACTCTATGATTTTGAGCAACTTAATCTCTTTCAACCTCAGTTTCCTCATTTGTAAAATAGGAAATTACACCTACCTCCTAGGTGTATTACCCAGATTAAATTATTTAATGATAGTCAATCAATAAAGATTAGTTCTTCTTGTATCTCTTTCATCCCCTTTTGACTAATTATTAGCAGTGGTATAATTCCTAGTTAGTGTACATTTTACTAGGCCACCAAATAGGTTTGTTCGCAAGTTAAAATTTGAGGAGTACTGACCTAGAAGATTCTCAGTGTACTGTATATCAGCACACTCAAGGCTCTAGTAAATTATTAATTAAAGAGATGTATTTAGCCTTGCTTGAAACTACCTTACCCAGTTTTATTACATCAAAGAACTGCCTGCCAAAACATGTATTTGGGGGAGGGAGGAAGATATAACTAGTATTCTACCACAAGATTTTGTTCTAAAGAGAATACTTGGAGAAACATAAGTGTAGTGGATCTCCCCAGTTATGAATAAAATATTGTGGTGTCCTGGCACATTTCAGAAATGTTGAGTTCTTGATAAATTTTCAGCATACAACTATAGCTCTTAGAATCAATTCATTTGCTGTTTTGACCCTATTAATGCATACATATGTGCTTGCACAAATAACCCAAGTAAGAGTTTCTCAAATGTGAATTAAGGACTTATCAGAATCATGTGGTGTTATAAAAGTTCACAGTGATATATCACTTAGACTTAGTTTAAGAAAGAAGAATGATTTTTGTTTCTGAAATAAGAATTGTAATGTTCTAAAATCTTTAAGAACATTTGAAAATCATCCCAGCCCCCACCCCTATATTCTTCACATTATGAGAAATACCTTTTTAGTGGTTACAATTATAACTATCTTTTAAATAAATGCCCTCAACTCTGATTGCACATTAGTATCTCTGGGGATTAAAACATCAATTTCCAAGAGACCCCCCTAAAGACTGATTTAATTGACATGAAGTTATACTTAGGTATTGGCATATTTAAAGCTTCCCAGGTGATATAAATGTGCAGCATAATTTGAGATCCCATGGTTTAAGAAAAATAACAGTGTTCCCTTGTCCCCACTGCTAAAACTACTCATCATTTTGTTCTTAAGTAAAAAATAAAAGTAAGTCATCAGTAATGGATATTAGGCAAAAGAATATCCATGTTTAAGTTTATTATTTAGAGGTCTTTTTACCTATATATAAAATACCAGTGAACATCAAAGTGGTATTTCGGAAAGTAGAGGAGAGTGAGTCAGTTAAGAACTCCTGCTCCAGTCATTTAGTTAATATGATGACCTGGGCAGTTTGCATATTGCCCTCAATCCATATTCATTTGGAGCTTTAAAACTAGTTATTACATATATAAGCAATTTGTAGATCTCTGGGTGTATAAAAACCTCTAAAGGCTTTTTTCATTGTCTTAAAAAATAATCATTTTATAATTTAACTTCCTTTAAACAATTTTTAAGTAACTGCAGTTATCAAAGAACTATTTTTCCCAAGTTACCCAATTCATATAAGTAAAGGTCATAGCAAGCCTTTTAAAAATAACCACTATTCTTTTTGAGAAAAAACCCACCATTAATAAAGGAGCATTTAAAACTTCCATTATCTAGCACCTCTTAAACTTCATTTCAATATTTATTATAAACCAAAATGGGTATTTAATTAAATGTGTAAGTAGTATGTGATTAAAAAAAAATAAGAATGTCTTATCAAAACTGTAGCTTTCAAGAATATATTTCTTGTTTACTTGTTTGCCTTGTGCATAATTATTCACCTTTTTACAATCTTAAAATAAAGAGACTCAGAATAGGTGGAGGGTTTGTGGAAAAAAGAAATAACTATTTACTTAAATTATACCAATATTATCTAAAGGGACAGAGGAAGCTTGAATAAGCCTCCTGATAAATGATTTAATGTGATTTTGTTAAACCAGACCTTTGTACTCTGTGGGCAAGAGTCTAATGAAAGTCCAGGTAATTAGATGTTTTGCAAAGAAAAGGTATATGTTTGCCTGGCTTAACTGGATTATTCACACACACACACACACACACACACACACACACACACAAACACCTCTGTCAAACAACATGTTTTTTTTTTTTTTAATAGTAAATATAAATTGAGGCAGTCAGTTTTTTAATCGGTTAAAGGCATTAGAATATTGCTATTGATAGAGCTTCATATGAGTTTGCCTCATATGAGTTAAACAGTGATGGACATCAAAACATTGCAAGGTTTAATTGTTCTTCAGTGGGCCATTGTGAAGCAGTTATGTAAATGATAGCAGATTTCAAAGATTAAGTTATGTGAAAGATAGCAAAGTTGAGCAAATCCTCCGTGGAAAAGGAAAGACTTCATGTAACCCAGTTGAAGTTTTAAAAATTATTAGGTGGGTTGATAAATTGATCCAAGTAAACTCCACGCTTTAAGCCTGGAAAAGTGACTAGATATGATCTGAAAATTAGAAAGTTAGGAACAAGGGAAAGAAGAAAAGGCAAAACTCTTTTACACAAAGGCTAATAAGCATATAGAATAAATTACCGTAAAGGGCCCCGGAAGCAAGAAGCATCATTTAATACAGGAGGGAATGAAATGAATTTCTAAATGAAAAGGGAAGATAGAGAAGACTAGGGGAAAATAAGCTAATGGAAATAAGGGAGATTTTGAAAAGCAAGTGTGGTGAGCAGAGAAAGTTTTCATTGGTGTCCTTTTAGTTCTTTCTGATAGTGCTGTTACGTGGCCTTTGACATAGCCTGTGACAGCATAGTGCTCCATGCTGTCACATTTAACCAAATGCTACATAGCATTTAGCACTCTTCTATCCTCAGGGATGTCTAAATACAAATCAATATACTGTAAATATACTCTGTAAATAGGTAATTTGGAAATCATTCCTACCTTTGTGACCAATGAAGTTCAACTTTCTATGGATGTTGCATACTGAAGGATTTTTTCCTTAGTCGGCTACTTTAAAATTACTAAATTAAGTTTTGCCCATAAGCACCTATAATCTAGTGCATGTCTTAATAATAGATGAGATGATTTTCAATAGGGCATGCAGAAAATATGAAGGCATATTAACCACTTGTAAACTATTCATAATGAGACTGTCTCTCCTTGAGCACACTGTCTTCTGCTATATCTGAAAAGAACTACCCCGACCCCCACCTTCTTAGCTGGAAGCATGAATCTTTTCTTAGGAAAGGGTGCTGAGGTTGGATACAGGATTTCAAGTGATGGATGATTTAAAACATTAATATGTAAGGTATTGCTAGCTAATTATTCAGCAGTTACTTCAGTGACTGAGATGGGGAATAAGTTACCACTGGGAGATAGGATTCTACTTTCAAGTGCTAACTCAAGTATTATTACTAGAAGTTATATAGTAGATGTTATTGCTAAGTCTCTCCCAAAAGGTATAGATACATAAATTCCTGATCTAAAATATAAAGTGCTTAATATAGGCATAGTTTACAAGTGTTTAAAAATATCTACTTGGTTAAAACACATAAGAAAAAATATTTTAATTTAGGCTTAATTGTGAATTTTAAATATTTTTTCCATAAGTATAGTCCTTTCCAGACATTTCAATAAGATACTTTTATCATTTTCTACATATCAACAAAAAACTATGAGAGGACATAGAGCAGGACAATGGTTTATTAATGACTCCCAGAACTTTCTGAATCATAAGGGGCCATTTTGAGATGGAAGGTTCATTAATAATACATCAAAACCATTATCAAAGTTTGTTGGCCTGAATGTCTGACTTTGAGATTCAAGTCAGACATGAGACATGTCCACTCTTACAGGCAAGATTAGTGTCAAGTAAATTAACAACAGATCATAATCTGCCAAAGTGCCCAGAGAAGATTATAGTTTTAAGACATAAAATATGAAATTTCATGAGTTTATCCAAAGAGAGAAATAGGTAGAACAGGCTCCTAGATTTGGACACAAATTCTCTAAACTGTAAGAGTGACTATTAATGGGCACAATGGACAAATTAGGTCCAAATATGTAGCACTTCAGTCCATGACAGAGTTGGCAAAATCATGGAACTTCTCACTGTTCCTATTGTTTTCTGACCCTCACCTCCACCCAAGCCAAGACAATGAAAAGTAGTGCTGAATAATCATTAGAGTAAATTCCCATTAAGTTAATTATCTCTCTTAAAAGTGTCCTCTCAGGAGATCCTCACAATCTATTTTGTTCTGGAGATGAAGCCCATTGAACAATCCTTGCACAGATTTTTACAGAGATGGAAATCAAAGATGAAACTCAAAAACTAAGTCTATGAAAATTATCAAGGCAACACTGAGTAACAGAAAAACCCACTTTTTAAAGTAAATAATGTCTTTCTCATCTGATTTATTTCATAATAAATAATAAAGGATGTGCATGGGGAGTTTTGGTGTCAAAGAGCCTTGAAATTTAGATAGGATGTATATTTATTTTGTGGACATATAATCTCAGAGTAGATTGTTGGTTTTACAGTTGAGGCTTTTTGGTTTCATTTGCTCAAAAGTTAGGTATAGATTGGTAGCAAGTAAGTAGCTGCGTAGACAAAAAGTGCATAAGGAGGTGATAGCACTGATTCCTAGAAACACATAAACAACAATATCATAGGGTAGGGGAATTGTCTTGTGTTTAAATTTTACAGGTATAGTAAAATTTACTATAAGAAATTTTTTTCCTTTTTATATTAAATTTATTGAGTGACATTGGTTCATAAATCATAAGTATTTCAGCTGTACCACTCAACAAAACATCTGCATACCATATTATGTGCCCTTCACCCAAAGCAGTCTCTATTTTCCGTGCCATTTATTCCCCCTTTGCCCACCTCCACCTACCCCAGCTCCTTTCCCTTTGGCTATCACCACACTGTTACCTTTGTTTGCTTAAACCCTTCACCTTTTTTCATTCAGTCCCCTCATCCCCTTCCCTGTGATAATTATCAGTCTATTTCATGTATCCATGCCTCTGTTTCTATTTTCTTTATTTTGTTGATTAGAGTCCACATATAAGTGAGATCATATGGTATTTTTCTTTCTGACTAGGCTTATTTCCCTTAGCATAATAATCTCTTGCTGATGCAAAAAGTAAGATCCATGCTGATGCAAAAGGTAAGATTTTCTTTTTTTTTTTTCTGTTAAGCCCTCATGTATTGTTGGTGCAAATACAGAATGGTGTAGCCACTGTGGAAAACAGTATGGAGTTTCCTCAAAATATAAAAAACAAAAAACAAAAAACTGTCTCATGACCCAGTGATTCTACTTCTAGGAATATGTCTGAAGAAACCAAAAACACTAATTTGTAAAAATATATTCACCCCTTTGTTCACTGCAGTGTTATTTATAATAACCAAAATCTAGAAACAGCTTAAGTAGCCATCAGTAGAGTAGTGGATAAAAAGGCTGTGGTAGGTACCTTTACACAATGGAATTCTAGGGGTATAGGATTTACAGTGTATAGTTAAAGCAACAGATACTATTATTTTGTGGGTGCTGGGATTAATTTTCAATATGCAGTCTCCCTTGGGATATGTATATTCTTCCAATCAGCATGGAACTGTCCATCAAAACTAACATTATAAATTTTCTTTTACTTGGCACTGCGAATGTTTCAGGGCTTTCTTTAAAGAGCTCTAGACAGATTAACAATCTTTCTGTAAAAATGACCTGTGTCATTTTATCCAGTACTGGCTAGTTATTTCAATTCAGTTGAATTTAGAGGGGGAGAAAGGGTTCTCCCCTCTTATTTTCCCTCCTCCTTTTAGATAATTCTATAACCGTTTGTTTAAGGCATTAAATTGACGCCTATTTTAAGAAAATCCTGATATTTACTATGCAATGCAAGGTGCATTTGGGTTTAAAGTTTATTTTTAATTAGCCCAGAGCAAAAGAAATAGTTTCCAAACGAGAAAATACATCTTTTTCCCCCACAAATTGCTCCCATCGTTTTTGAACCCCGCTAAGCATTTTTAATAGATATGTGCCCTTAGCTCATCTTTTGCATGCTAACAATTTAATCTGAATACCAATATAGACACAAATAAAACGATTGTTTCCTGCCAGAGGTATCTGCAGAAGAAATCTTGGAGTAAAACACTGTCTTTGCAGCTCATTGTGTCTCTAATTAGAGTGGAAGGAGGCAGAAGCTTGCTAGTGTCAGTTCGTGTTTAGCATGCCCTGCAGCCTCAAACTCCTGTGGGTATCAAAGTGCACTAATTAAATGAGGGGTCCACAATAGGCACTAAACATCAGAGTTCGAGAAAGAGTCCAGTGTCCTCAGTGCCTTTGAGAATCCTGGCCTACGCTAATTACCCATTGTTGAATTGACTTTCCATTCTGTGAGGAATGAATGATTCCGCTCTCCCTCCTCCCACTACCCCCTCCCCTTTTCTATTTTACCATCTTTGCTTTGGCCGCCTAATTAATCTTATGGAAATCTCCCTGAAGCCAGATTCCAGCAAGGTTGCCCCGATGTTTATAATTTGATTTGTGATGATAAAAGTGAAGGCACCCGGTGATGGAACAGTGTCATTTTCAACACTCTTGAGAATCGATGAGGCTATCCATCTTTCCCACGTGCGTGGCAAACTGATATCCTAGAAAATTAACTTCAATTAATAACAGAAATCCCTAGATACACAGGAAACTAGAGCTGCTTTGAAAGAGGACCTTCAAAGATGCCTCTGGACTGTCTTTTATATGCAGAACTTTTTTTTATATATATGAGATCCTGAATGAGGAAATGTGTTGGGGTGTGTGTGTGTGTGTGTGTGTGTGTCCCCATAATAATATCAGGGATCATTGTTATTAATTGAAAAAATTTAACCAAAGTTCTCTTGGTTTAATATCTAAACATTACTGTCTTTAAGCTCCAACAGTTGGTGTATTTTCCTTTTAATTTGATGAGCAATGCAATTTAAACATCATTTGGAAACTTTCTTCTCATGTGAAAAGCTTTTATGTGAGCAACCAATATCTTAAATTTAATTTAAAAGAGTATATATGTGTACAAATACAACTCACTGAAATTTATAAAGGAAAAGTTCTAAAGGAACTATCCAATACAGTAATAGCTACATTGAATAACGAGGAATAAAAAGCCTCTTTTTCACAGTTTTGCATCAAACATTACTTGATGTAACATACTCTACTATCTGTATGCCCAACTATTTGCTCCAATTGTGAATTATATATATTTAAAAGAAGGCAATTATTATCACAATTTCAGCTTATTAAAAATTTAAAACATTTATAATATTTTAATTTCACAAATGAAGTTATGAATCATCCAGAAGTAATTTCATAAATACCTGATTCTATCTCCTCCTTACCATCTTCTTCTGTTTCTTTCACTGCTAATATTTCTACTACTTTCTCTTTTTTTGAATATTTTATTTATCTGTATCACATTTTCTTTATACAGTCATTCATCGATGGACACTTGGACTGTTTCTATATCTTTGCTAATGTGAATAATGCTATAATGAACATATAAATGTAGCTATGTCTTCAAGATAATTTAATATGCCAAGGTCTGTCTGGAAAGGTACAGCCATTATGAATATAATGAGAACAATTTGAGTGACAATGATTTAACCTGGCAGCCAAAAATGTGGACTGAAATGCCCCTGTGTGGACATGGACCATGACCATTTTACACTTCTAGCCAGTGGGGGTAGTAGATACCATTAAGTAAGCATGTATACAATGTGGCCATCACATTCAAAATAACTGAGCAAGTAGAGCAATGAATCACTATAAGCGAACTTTCCTCCATGGAAGCTATTTGGATGATTCCGAATGCCACAGCTATGAGCAGCTGGTAAATGACAGCTTCATCATAAAAATGCTCCCATTCATGAATCATGTCTGGTGCAGAGTTTTTTGGGTGATTCAGCCACTATCACCACCTACCACCACCGATGGCTCAGATTTTCAGATTTGGCACTTTCCAACTTGTGGCTTTTTTCAAAACTGAAATCACCTTTGAAAGAGAAGAGATTTCAAATCATTGATGAGATTTGGGAAAATATGATGTGGCCACTGATGGTAATTCCAACAAAGGATTTTGCAGAATGCTTTGAACAGTGGAAGAGACATGGAGAGAATTATGTGAGGTCCCAGAGTGCCTACTTTGAGGGAGACTGAGATGCCATTGTCCTATGTACAATGTTTCTTGTATCTCATTTAATAAATGCCTCTGTTTCATAGTACATGGCTGGATACTTTTGGGACAGACCTCTTATACCCAGAAATGAGGTTACTGGACCATATAATAGTTCTTATTTTTCTTTTTCAAAAAATTAAATTTATGGGAATGAATTAGTTAATAATATATAAATATGTTAGTTCTATTATTAATTTATTGAGGAAACTCCATTCTCTTTTTCATAATGTTACTGGTAATTAACTTTCTCACCAACAGTGTACAATAGTTCCATTTTCTCTACATCCATAGCAACACTTATTATCTTTTATCTTCTTGATATAGACACTCAAACACATGTGAAGTCATATTTCATTGTGGTTTTGATTTACATTTCCCTGATGATTAATTGAGCATCCTTTCATGCACCTTGTGGACAGTGGATATTTTCTTTGCAGAAACATCTATTTCGGTCCTTTCCTATTTTTTAATTTTTAATTTTTTTAATTAAAAATGTTATTGTTTACATAATTATAAATATCCCCATTTTCCCCACAAGGAAGACAAAGAATCTAATTAAAAATGGGCAAAGGACCTAAATAGGCACTTCTCCAAAAAGGAGAATATACAGGTAGCCAAAGACAAGAAAAAACGTTAATGTCACTAATAATTGGGGAGATGCAAATTAAAACTACAATGACAAATCACCTCATACCTGTCAGAATGGCCCCCATCAATAACGTTACAAACAACATGTACTAACAAGGATATAGAAGAAAGGGAACCCTCAAGCACTGTCAGTGGAAATGTGTCTGGTGCAGCCACCGTGGACGACAGTATAGTTTCCTCAAAAAATCCAAATTGGATCTGCCGTTTGACCCAGTGATTCCACTTCTAGGACTATATCCTAAGAATCCCAAAACATCTATTCAAAAAATATGTATATGCACCCCCATGTTCATAGCAGCATCATGTACAATAGCCACGGTCTGAAAATATCCCAAGTGCCCATTAGTAGATGAATGGATAAAAAATGTTGTAGCACATTTATTTTGTGTTTTAAAAAAGCTTTTAGGTGATTAAAGCATAATTCTCAAAATATTAAAAGAAACATAATTCTTACCAATAAATAATAACAACTGTCAATGTTTTATTTAAAGTATTGATGAGGGAACCAACAGGATAGCAAAGCTAATTCAACTAAGAAAAAAAAAAATGAGAGGAACTGAGTTTGTATGTACCCATTTGAAATAAGAATGGTGAAATAAAAATAGGAAATTACTAAACTGACTAATCCTATGACTCAATGAATAAATAACCTTTAGGGTTAAATTTTCTGCTGGACAGAAAAATTAATTACCACATTTACTTCCCTAAAAGTTTGTCAGCTTGCGGAATGCCTAGGCTTTGGCCCAGTGTGAATTCCGAATAAAACAGTTACATTTCCAGAGACAATCAGATAATCTTCAGCCTCAAGCAAACTGGTTAAATACTCCTCTAGCATTACATTAAATAAATGTAATTACTTTTTTTTTTTAATTTCCAAAGTCCTGGATAATAAAACTTACCACCAAGTCCACCAAAAACTTACTTGACTTAATAAGCAAATTTAGCAAAATAGCTGGGTATAAAGTCAATATTCAGAAATCAAATACATTTTTGTATACCTATAATGAAACACCAGAGATAGAAGCTAGAAAACAAATCCAATTTACCATAGCAACAAGAAAAATAAAGTACCTAGGAATAAACTTAACTAAGGAGGGTATAGACCTGTACTCAGAAAACTACAGAACACTGAAGAAAGAAATTAAGGAAGATACAAATGAATGGAAGCAAATACCATCTTCATAGATGGGAAGAATTAACATCGTTAAAATGCCCATACTACCCAAAGCCATCTACAGATTCAACACAATCCCAATTAAAATACCAATGACATACTTCACAGAGATAGAAAAAATACTTCAGAAATTTATATGGAGCCAAAAATGCCCACAAATAGCCTCAGCAATCTTGAGAATGAAGAACAAGGTAGGAGGAATCACAATACCAGACATCAAACTATACTACAAGGTTACTGTCATCAAAACTATCTGGTACTGGCATAAGAATAGACATAATAGATCAATAGAACAGAATAGAGAGCCCAGAAATAAACCCAGGAGTCTATGGTCAATTAATATTTAACAAAGGGGAAAGAAACATAAAATGGAGTAAAAACAGTCTCTTCAAAAAGTGGTATTGGGAGAACTGGACAGCAACATGCAAAAAAATAAAAATAAGCTACCAACTTACACCATACACCAGAATAAACTCAAGATGGATAAAGGACTTGAACATAAGCAGTGCCACCATAAAAGTCCTGGAGAAAAATATAGGCAGTAAAATTTTAGATATCCTATGCAGAAATATGTTTACTGACACTTCTCCAAGGGCAAAGGAAATAAAAGGACAAATGGAACTATATCAAATTGAAAAGTTTCTGTTCAGCTAAAGAAAACACCAGCAAAATTGAAAGAGAACCAACAATTTGCCAATGATACCTCAGACAAGGGTTTGATCTCCAAAATATATAAAGAACTTATGAGACTCAACACCAGGGAGATAGACAGCCCAATTAAAAAATGGGCAAAGGACCTAAACAGACAACTCTCTGAGGAAGACATAGAAAGGACCCAAACATCACTAGCCATCAGAGAGATGCAAATGAAAATCACAATAAGATACCACCTCACACCTGTCAGAATGGCAATCATCAACAAATCAACAAACAACAAGTGCTGGTGAGGATATGGGAAAAAGGGAACCCTGGTGTACTGTTGGTGGGAATGCAGGTTGGTCCAGCCACTATGGAAAACAGTTTGAAGTTTCCTTAAAAACTAAAAATGGAACTGCCTTTTGATCCAGCAATTCTGCTACTAGGACTATACTCAAAGAACCCTGAAACACCAATTCATAAGAACCTATGTACACCTATGTTCATAGCAGTGTTATTTTTACAATAGCCAAATGCTGAAAACAGCCTAAGCACCCATCAGTGGATGATTCAGATCAAAAAACTTTGGTACATTTCCACAATGGAATACTACACACCAGAAAGTAAGAAGGAACTCCTACCCTTTGCAACAACATGGGTGGAACGGGAAAGTATTATGCTTAGTGAAATAAGCCAGTCAGTGAAAGACAAATACCATATGATCTCCCCCATTACAGGACCATAATGAACAAAACAAACAAGCAAAACAGAACCAGATACATGAATACAATGAATAGACCTTTAGTGGGCAATGTGGGGGGAGGCAGGAGGAGGCAGCAAAGAAGGGAGCAGTTTAGTCAAAGAACTAGTATGGAAGAACAATGGACATGGACAAGAAATGGGATTGACTTTGGGTGGTAGTGGATGGGTGGGGAAGGGGACAGAGGGGAGTAAAAAGGGGATGGATGTAATACAGCAACAATAAAAATAAATTTTAAAAAATTATTACCATATGATTGAATTCATTTTGTAGCATTTCTTGTTCTTTAGACTCTTATCAATAGACATGAGAATCTATGAATTCAACAGACATGGGAATATTATGATATCTGTTAATGGCATATTAATTGTACCTTACAACTTGGACCATTTTGTATGCTGTATTTTGATTGACTGAAAGTTTACTTTTCTCTTTGACTGCTAGGACCACTTGTTTAAAAACGTTTTAATCATGACCTAATTAAAACCCTACATAGTAAAGTTATGCTAATTTTTACTTATGTGTTAAAATTAATATTCTGAGATCTCTACCAAGTAATTAAAAATTACTTTTGCAAAAGGAAAGGAATAATATCAACCTTAATGTTTTTAATTCTATATAGTAATTGTAAGTAATTTCATGTTCCTTAAACCATAGCTAAAAGTTAAGTTAGGAATCAGAATTGATCATCTATGAACCTTTACATTAAAATCATTATATCTGCCTGTAATCTAGAAACGTAATTCATTGGCAAAAGAAAACATTTGTTACCATAATTGACTCATACTTCTGTTGTTTCCAGCATATAACATAAACAACAATGATTTTCAGAAATGACTTAAGATATCTTAATTTACTTTTTAAAAATGGCAGTCATTTTATAAAAATATATATTTTATTCCAAACAGAGAGAAGCATTATTTCAGGCACATTTTATTGTACTTAATTCAATTATTAAATGCTGCTTAGTTTTACACTGTATCTTATGCTAATAATTCCAAATAAGATTTTCTCTTATAAAATAAACATTTTATTATGATTAAAATAAATTGGAAAGAGCCAAGACTGAGAATAAACCAGATGTATAATGCACATTTATGAATACAACTTCATTATGCAAAATCTGCTCAAGGACACTCTTACATAGAAAGAAACAATCCATATTAGTGTTTAATACATGTATTGTTATAATTAATAAGCAGTTTATCTGAGCAATTGCATTGTGAAAGTCTAAAAGTGATATTTAATTTATCAAAGCATTATATAAAACATAAAGACTATAAGAAACAAAATTTTCAATGAATGTAAAAGGATGCTTACTTTGGGTGTTTTAAGTCACATGACAAGGCTATCATATGCTAAGAAAAACTTGCCTACTTACAGGGTCATGCTTTAAGGCATATCTTTTCAAAACTAAATTTTAAGTCATTGAAGGTTCTTAATTAATTTTTTTAATCCTTACCCAAGGACATCTATATTGATTTTAGAGAGAGAGGATAAAGAGGAAGGGAGAGAGAAGGGAGAGAGAAAGAGATCGAGAGATTCCCATTTTGCCAGCATTGGGCTACTTTTACATAGTATGGTTATCTGTCATCTTAAAATGTGTTTAACATATTTTATGTTAAATAGAAAGGAATTGGACGATGTAATAAGTGATTTATATCATCGTATTTCATGTATTCTTACTTAGAGAATATTTGTTTCCATACTTCAGAAATTACTTGAAAGTAGCCTAATAACAATGCTAACACTACATGGACTTGATTTTTTGCTTGCTTAATCACACATTCATTTTACCTATCATCCTGCCCATACGCATTGTTATGCAAATCAGCTAGGTAGAGATGTGAGAGTTTAGGAAGCCTGGCCAGGCAACCAAGCTCCTTTTAATTCCTTTTTTTTTTTTTTTAAGATTTTATTTATTATTTTTACAGCGAGGGGAAGGGAGAGAGGCAGAGAGGGACAGAGATAACAATGTATGGTTGCCTTTCACCTGCCTCCAGCTATGGACCTGGCTGGAGACCTGGCTTGCAACCTGGTTATGTGCCCTGGCTGGGAATCGAACCAGTGACCTTTGTGTTTGCAGGCTGGTGCCTTATCCACTGTGCCACCAGCCAGGGCCTCCCTTTAATTCTTGCTTTAGAGCTAGCCAGGCTTTGGAGATAAAGATGAGCTTAATTAGAATTATAAAAAGGATTCAATAGTTTAAAAAATCTATTTAAATTGAATATTCAATTCATAGCAAAGTAGAAAAAGGCCTTAACTATCTATGACCAAACATCTCAAACCTCAAAGTGTCAGACAGTCTTGAAAAGAAAGTAATTGTTGACCTTCACTGCAGCTTTCTGTGGTGGAAGAAAAGCATTAGCCAAACTCCCCATTCTTTGCCACATAGCAATCAGTCCAGTAAAGAGGGGTTTCCTTTCACCTCCTCTGCAATTTGAAGTTCTATTCCCTTTAGTCCCCAGGTAACCCAGGGTTGTGATATACAGCACTGTTCTAAATCCTAAGAAGCCCACAAGATATAAGCACAAGTGCTGCAGAGCCAAAACATCTAAGATCTAACTAAAGAAAACAACTTCTAATTTGACAGTGTTGAACTTGACTCTAGCCCTGTGCATGTGGAAAATAGTAAAGGGTGAGAAATACCCTCATTTTGTGCTCTGGAGAACACCTTTTTCCATATAACTTACATAAAGACTCAAGGATACCACTACCATCCCAACCACCTCAATTGTATACACAGACCTCCAAATTTCAACTTTTTTGGCCTCATTATTAGCTCAACTGTTTGTTCCTATGGATCACATGAGGTAAAATGCCCATTAAGCAAAATTTAGTTAAACTTCTGTCTTCCTAGGGCTTTGAATTTTTGCTTATCCTCAGTCCCAGCCAGCGCACCACTCTGAGAACTGGCTAGCCTCATGGAAAACATTATCTGATCTCTATCTCAGATTACACCATGCTTTCTTTCATCCCACTTCTCCAAATCCAGTTCTTTTAGGCCTTATTTATCCTTTTCAATAAAAAAGACAATTGTTTTTTGCTACATTCTAGGATGTTTGCTGATCTTATGGTCTCATTGTCTCCCTTATTGCAATAGTTACCTTTCCCTCCTTGTATAATTATAATTTTGAATAAAATATTTTCTTACTAAGTCTGAATTTATTTTTTAAATGGCATCTTATCAATGTACAGGGATTTTTTGGAAAATTTTAGGTCTGTTCTTCACTCCAAGATTGAATTTTTCTAGACTACTGGCAATAGAACCTTAAAAAACACTTTAGACTGTGCTTCTAAAAAACACACACACATAATGCACAGTGAGCTTTATGTAGCCAATTTTTCTCAATGATAAATTTTGTCAAAGATTTGGCAGGAGGAATTGTGTGTGTGTGTGTTTTAAAAAGCTGTAATCACATTTCATAAAAGCAAAATCTATAGAATCCTAATGATGTAGGTCTGTCTTAAGGATTTTAGTAAAATAACTTAAAATTTTAAGATATCTTTTATGAGTAAAATAATCTATCATGGTAGAAACCAATTATATAGGTATACAGTCGCAACATTCTCCCTATCAAAGGAGCTGGAAAGTGGACTGCTCTTAGTAATTAATTTTTATAATTGAGATGCCAACTTAATAAACCAGTGGTTTTATTCATTTGTTTTGTTTACTCACAGGATTGCACTCACACACACACACACACACACAATCATTGTCTCCCCCAAATTAATATACCTTCTGCTACAGTTGTTCTAAAAACATGGAAATAGAATATCAAAAGCTCCACATAATTTTAACAGTACCAATAATTCTGTTTATTTAAATGTATTTACATCAGCTTTTGTTTATCTTTTAAAAGGTGTGATATATCTAAATTAAATATCCAATAGTGAATACAGATGAGTTCATGAAAACAGAATTCATTGAAATATAAAAAAGAATAAAAGCTTTTCAAAGCAAACAAAAATCTAAAGTTATATCAGATACTTTCACTTCGGTTCCCAACAAATAGCTTGGAAATAAAGGTGAGAATAAATTGCCCCAATAATAATTTATCAATAATAAAGAGTTATTTCAGACTAAAAAGGTATAAGATGCACTTTGACACCTATTTAAAATATGTATTTTATTTTTCAAAGCTAACGTGATGAAAATTGGTATTTTTCATGAAAAACTATCCTGAACAATAACTGAACTGAAGCATCCCTCTTTGAAAGGATTTTCAAATTTTCAATTTTGGAAGAAAAAGCACTAGACTATTTTATAACAAAAAGAGAAATTGATGGGAGAAATCACATTAAAGCATAATAAAAAATGTAGATAAAGCTTTGCTTGAAATTCTATAAGGCAGAGGGTTTTAAAGTTATAGCCAGAGAATACTGGAAGTTACCTGCTGCAGTTGAGGAAGAAGTTAGACTGTAAGGTGTGGAAAGGCACACTATTCACTCTAAAGCCTGAGACATATTAGAAAATTAGAAAATGTCCTCTTCTCCCTATATCCTACCCAAGCTAAACTGTAACAGTAGGGTACAGCTGGAAGAACTGTGACAGGCAGGTTTTTTTTTTTTTTTTTTTTTTTGAGTATCCACACAAAGAAAGCACCAAAGCCAAGCAGGAACCCAAAAATGAATTTATAAAATGATGAGAGGAATTTGGAGCTTCTGATACTCATGGTTATAAGAAACATTAACTACAGCCCAATTATTGGTTAGATTAAGATAAATCTTCACTCTAAAAATTTATTTATCTGAGTTTCCACAACCAAATGCAACATGCTTTGCTTTTAACGACAACAAAATTACTTGGTATGTCAAAAGGAGAAAAAGCACAAGCTGAAGAGTCAAAACAATCATTACAACCATACTCAGATATAACATAGATGTTAGGATAACCAGTCAAATTTTCTAAAGTTATAAGTATTATAAGTATAGGTAGAAAAACATAAAAGAATGTTAAAAGTAAACTAAGGTATACTGAAAAAATTGAGCAAAAATCCATTTGAATTGGGCAAGAGTGTTCTACCAGCAAGAACTCAGGGAGTGACTTTAGAAAAGACAGAAGCAAAGCAGGGAAGTTACTTGCTTGGTTTTGTCTGTCTTACTTGGAAAAACCTCCTTGCTTAATTAATTTAACAAGAAAAAGAAAAATATAAGCAAGACTAAGTGGCCAAAGTAAACAATGAGAAGCCATAAGAAAGAGTCAGAGTAAGTCCTAAATATCAAAATACTGAAACAAAAATAAAGAATGTCTTGAATGGCAAAAGAGGAACTCAACATAGACAAGAAAAGAATCAGTGATCATTGATATAGGTCAATAGAAATTATCCAAACTGAAATCCAAGAAGAAAAATAATGAAAATTTTATAAAAAGATCCTGGTTGGTGTGGCTCAGTGGTTTGGCGCCAGCCTGCGAACCCAAATGGTGCTGGTTCAATTCCCAGTCATGGCACATAACCAGGTTGCAAGCTAGATATCCATCCAGGTCCTTAGCTGGAAGCAGGTGAAAGGCAACCATAAATTGATGCTTCTCTCCCTTTCATTTTCCCTCTCTTCCTTTCTCTCTGACAATAATGAATAAAATCTTCTAAAAATTTATAAAAAGAATATCATGCGAAAACTGGTACAATATTAATTGGTGTAACCTTGGCATAATTGGAATCCTAGAAGGAGAAGACAGAGACAGGAGGGCAGAAGAAATATTTGAGGAAATGTGCATAAAGTTTTTTTTTCATTTCACAAAAAGCTAACTTTAACCATACTTGAAGATTTAATCATCTAGCTTTTCAGCAGATGCTTGGAAAACTAGATGTTATATTCTGTGATGTGGAGGGACATTCTCAATACAGGTAAGGTGCTAACCAAGAGAAAAAAGGCCACAGTTGGAAAAATCTGAGACACTCAAGGTTTATATTTCCAAATTCTTGTATAACAATTTTTAAACACCCATTGACCATTTGAACATGTTTATAAAATATGTTTTTAAAATAATTTAATTCAATTTATTGGGCTGACATTGGTTAATAAAATTATAATGGGTTGTGGGGGTGGGGATCTAAGACAGCAGCAGAGTAGGTTGAAGTCACACTCACCTCCTCCCAGGACCAAATCAAAATTACAACTAAATCATAGAACACTCAACCTAAGTAACCAACTAAAGACTAACTGAAGCCAGGATACACATTGAGACTGGTAGAAAGGGCAGAGATGCAAAAGAACAGGCCCTGAGCCCATGTGTGATGGTTGAAAATATAAAGGGACACTTTAGTTGCAATGATTCTCCCTGCAGAATGAGCTCTCAAACCCACTCCAGGCCCCCATGCCAGGAAAGCAAGTGATAGGAAGAGGACCCATAGCATCAGGCTCTGAAAATCAGCAGGGGTTCCATCCATTAAGAAAGGAGGAGAGTTTGCTATAAACCCAAGAGCCCACTTAAAAGGCCAACACACAAAATTTCCACTTTGGGCATTCAGACTAGTCACTATCATATAGACAGCAGATCTGGAGCCAAACATAAAAAGATTGAGTTCTTTGGCTTCAAGGAGTGGGCTGTAGGGACAGCCTAATGTCCCTGTGCTGAATCTCTTTCCCACACCACTGAAAGATGCCAGCTTTTCTGGGTCTAGCATCCCCTCCATATATATCAGCCTGGAAAGCTGTACCAGACTCACTCTTCCCAGTACCTGTGGCCCTACCCTGACAAGCTCACACCCTACAGAGG
The DNA here is from genome assembly GCA_004026585.1 of Noctilio leporinus. Taxonomy (NCBI): domain Eukaryota; kingdom Metazoa; phylum Chordata; class Mammalia; order Chiroptera; family Noctilionidae; genus Noctilio; species Noctilio leporinus. The sequence goes on along the minus strand of PVIW01001893.1, from coordinate 25,068 downwards.
AATCCACAGGCCACAGCTAACATTGGCTCACTACAGTGCAGTCTTTATTGAAAGACTTTTTTAAAGGAGGTCTGGGCAAACTCAGAGGGTGTCAGAGACATACAAGGAGAAACTGAGTTGTATGGCTTAGGGGCAGGGTTATTTTTCCCATATTCCCAATATGGGACATCTTCCCATGGCATTGGCCAGGGGAGGTGCACTAGCCTAAACCTCCAACCTCCCTGAAGACCCGCTGTGCCAAGCTTGCACCTCGCAGAGAGGTCTACTGATGGCATACATACTGAACCTATGTTTTAGTCTTTCTTGAGGGACTCTCCAAAAAATCTGAGTAGACCTGGAGGCTGAGTAGTGTGACATTTGGTCAAGAGCTATTTTTATCAGTGTGGCCCAAACACCGCTACTGCTTCTGTGAAGAGCCCTCTTTTCATATGGCCAAATCTTAATCTGTTTTGCTCTGAAGAATTTCACTAGTTTCATCATGATGATTCCCTGAGATTTCGAAGGTCTGCTGGAACCAGGCAAGCGGTGGCTGATATTGGTATACCTTGAGAATTTTACTGAGTGGGCTGAGACGTAGCACTGGGCCTGAGTTTGAATTGGTATTAATCTGTTGAACACCATTCTCCACAACTCACATACTGCCAAAGGCTCTTTCAGTGGCTGGACCTAATAGGCAGCTGGAAGGTCAAGACCAATCCTGGAATACCTTGGGCCTTTTGCTGACTTGACCCAAGCTCAATAATGATGAAAGGCAGTATGCAGCTTAAATCATCCCTGCATGGTTCTGAGCCAAGCACAGGCAGCCACCAAATGTGAATTTGAAGCTCCTAATAGGTAGCCCAACGTTGGTCACAGAGGTGTCTGACATTAACCTGCATAGAAGTCAATCCCAAGAGACCGCTGTATCAGCACACCTGGTGTCTGTATTTAGACCTCATCAGAGCATGACCCTATTAGCCCCATAGCACTACAACCAAGAGAAGATATCATTAGGCACCAGACCCTTCTTGCACAAGTTTTGCTTGGTGGAATCAACCCCTGCGAAGCCTTAAGTACACTGTGATCAGGATTAATCTTCAAAGTCAGCCAGACTAAGGGTCAGTTGCAGCCCCAAAGTGGCCAACAGTAATTAACACTAAACCACAAAAGAAACATTCCTAGAGCATTTATCTCAGATGATTCAGAAAACTACACCACCGAAACCAAAATAAACATTTTATATAAGGTCATTTTTCTAAGACTAAGATGCTTAGCAGAGAGGCTAACATACAGAAAGAAGAAGAAGAAGAAGAAGAAGAAGAAGAAGAAGAAGAAGAAGAAGAAGAAGAAGAAGAAGGAGAAGAAGAAGGAGAAGGAGAAAAAGAAGAAGAGGGAGCCAAAATGGGAGACAAAAATACTCCAAATGAAAATAGAAAAACTTTCCAGAAATAAAAATCTAAATGAAATAAAGGCAAGCAATCGAAGAGATACAGAGTTTAAAATAATAATCCTGAGACTGCTGAGAGAATTTAGAGGGAGAGTGGATGAACTTAGTAAGAATTTAAACAAACAACAAACATAAGAATACATACAAACCATAAAAAATAACTAGACAGAAATGCAGATTATAATATCTGAAAACCACACTAGAGTGAATCAGCATAAAATTAGTCAAAGCAGAAGAGCAAATCAGCAATTTGAAAGACAAGGTATCAGAAAACAATAAGAGCAGGAAGAAAAAAGGAACTTTAAAATAAGAGACTAGCTGAAGGGAGCTCTAAAAAAACTTAGTAAAGTGTAAAACATCATATTTAGGAGTACCAGAAAAGAGAGAGAGAGAGAGAGAGAGAGAGAGAGAGAGAGAGAGAGAAGAAAGGATTGAGAGTGTATTTAAAGAAATAATGAATTAAAAATCCCTAACCTGGTGATGAAAAAAGAAAGATAGGCCCAGGAATTGCAGAGGATTTCAATCAAGATAAACCTAAAGATGCCTAGTCAAATACACATTATAATTAAAATGCCAAAGGTTAAGGACAACTGAGAATCTTAAAAACAGGAAGAGGGCCCTTGGCTAGTGGCACAGTGGATAAGGTGCTGGCCTGCAAACTCAAAGATGGCAGGTTTGATTGCCCAGCCAGGGCGCATAACCAGGATGCAAGCCAGGTCCCCAGCCAGGTCCCCAGCTAGGTCCCCAGCTAGGTCCCCAGCCAGGTCCATAGCTGGAGGCAGGCAAAAGGAAACCATACAGTGATGTCTTTCTCCCTCTCTGCCTCTCTCCCTCCCCTTCTCTCTAAAAATAATAAATACAATCTTTTAAAAAAGTTAAAAAAAAAAAAAAAAAAAAACATCAAGAGGAAGGTAGTTTGTCACCTTTATAGGAGCAACCATCAAACTTTAGCTGATTTCTCAACAGAAACATTTCAGGCCAGAGGGATTTACACAAAATATTCAAAGAGATGAACGCAAATACCTACAATCATATAACATTACCCAGCAATACAATCATTTAAAATTGAAGAAAAATATAAAGAGCTTTCCAGAAAAGAAGAAGCCAAAGGAGTTATCATCACCAAAATAGTATGACAGGAAAAATGTTAAGGGACTTCATTAAGAACAAAGAAAAAAAGAAGATAAAAATAAATATGCAAAATAAAATGGCAATAAATATATACCCATCAATAACTACTTTAAATGTAAGTGGATTAAATGTTTTTATCAAGACATATGGTAGCAGAACAGATAAGAAAACAGGACGAATATATATGCTGTGTGCAAGAGACTAACCTCAGATCAAAAGACACACACACATTGAAATAGAAAAATATATACATATATTTATACAAATGGAAACAAAAGATAGCTAGAGCAGCAATACTTATTAGAAAAAAATGGACTTTAAAACAAAGGCTATAAAAAGAGAAAAAGAAGGACATTACATAATGGTAAAGCAATAAATCCAGAGGTCATAATCCTTGTAAATATTTATGGATCCAACATAGGAGCGCATTATATATATAACAAATCTTGATGGACATAAAGGGAGAGAGTGAAAGTAATAGTCATAGTAGGGGATTTAACACACCCTTGACCTCAATGAATAGATCTTTCAGATAAGAAATCAAGAAAGCAACAATGGCCTTAAATGTTGCCATTATGCTGGATAGTTCAATTGAAATTTTCAGAACATTATACCCAAAAGCAATAGAACATATATTCTTTTCAAATCCTCATAGAAAATTTTACAGAATACAACACAGGGCACAAATCAAATCTCAATAAACTTAAGGAGACTAAAATCATACCAAGCATCTTTTCCAGCAACAATGGTATGAAACGAAAAATATAAAGGGACTAGAAATAAACAAGGAAAGCCCATGGTGTGTAGAAGAAAAAATGATAACAAAGGTTTGAATTAAAATGAAAAAGGGAAAAGGACTCATGGACATGGACAACAGTGTGGGGGTTGCTGAGGGGAGGAGGGTATAAGGGGTCTAAATGGTAATGAAAAAGATACAATAAAGATTAAATATAAAACTACAAAAGAGGAATAAAGCCAAAAATTGGTTCTATAAAAAGAATGAACAAAATTGATACTCTTTTAACCAGGTGCATCTAGGTATTAAAAAAAAAGAAAGAAAGAAAGAAAATAAAAAATTATACAGGAAACTATAGGCCAACAAATTGGATAATCTAGAATAAAAGGATAAAATCTTAGAGCATACACCTTTTTAAATTTAAAGGAAATAGAAAATCTGAACATACTCATTACAACCAATAAATTAAAAGAGCAATCACCAACTTGCAACAAACAGAAGTGCAGGACCAGAAGTCTTCATTGGTAATTTTTACCAAATATTTAAAGAGGAACTGACATGTGTCTTTCTCAAACTATTTCAAAAAAATTTTTAAGTAGGGAAGTCACCCAAGCTCTTTTTATGAGGCCATAATTATCCTAACATCAAAACCAGATAAATATACTACAAAAATGAAACTATAGGCCAATATTCTTGATGGACATAGAAGCAAAAATTCTCAACAAAATATGAAAAAAAAAACCAAAAAACAAAATCAGCAATGCATTAAAAAGATCATGATTAAGTGAACTTTATTCTTGGGATGCCATATTGGTTCAATATCTGCAAATCAATTCACATGATACATCACAAAAATAAAATGAAGAATAAAAATCATATGATCATATCAATAAAGGTAGAAAAGCATTTAACAAAATCCAGCACCCATTTATTATGAAAATTCTCAGCAAAGTGAGAAGAAATGAAACAAACTTCAATATAATGAATGCTATATATGACAAATCCACATCCAACATCATAGTAAGTACACACATTAAAAGTATTTTTTTTTAATCAGAAACAAGACAAGTGTGTTCACTTTCACCACTCTTATTCACATAGTATTGGAAGTTTTTACCAAAACAATCAGACAAGAAGAAGAAATATAAGGCATCCAAATTAGAAAAAAAAGAAACTGTCTTTACTTAGTGATGACATAATACTGCTTATAGAGAACTCTAAAAGCTTCACCAAAAATTTTCTAGAACTAATAACTTATTCAATAAAGTAATACTACAAATTAACATTAAAAAATCAGTTGCATTAAAAGAAATGACCCCTGGATACAGACAACATGTGGGGATAGACTGTGAGAGAGGGGATGGGGAAAGTGGGTTAGGGGAAATTGATAGAAGAAAAGATGAAATAAATGTAACATAACAACAATAAATTAATTTTAAAAATTTGAATCCTCACCTGAAGATTTTGTTAATTGATTTTAGAGAGAGGAAGAAAGGAGAGAAAAAGAGAGGGAAACATCAATGCAAGAAAAAAACATTGATCACTTGCCTCTTGTAGTGCCCCAACCAGGGGCACTTTTGGTGTTGGGGGTTGATGTTCCAACCTACTGTGCCACCAGGCCATGGACAATTGAAATTTTAATACAGCAATAATGAACTATCAGGAATAGGAATGTGTATGTGTGTGTATGTGTATAAATATATACACACACACATATATGCACATATACATATATCCATCTCATTTACAATTCTTCAATTGCTTCAAAAAAATTACCTTTGAATAAACTTAACCAAGGAAGTAAAAGACTTGTACTCATTAAATTATAAGACACTAAAGAAAGAAACTGAAGAAGATACAAAAAAGTGAATACATATGGTGTTTATGGGTAGGAAGAATTAACATCATTATAATATTTATGGAAAAAGAACATCTAATATGTCAGCAAAGTAGGTAGAAGACACATTCACCTCCTATCATGACCAAACTGGAATTACAACTACATTACAGAACAAAGACTAGCTGAAAATAAGTTTTACAACCAAGAATTCCTAGAAGAGGCCACATTGTGACTGGTAGAAAGGGCAGAGATGCTAAAGGGCTGGCCCTGCTCTCACAAGCAGCTCCTGGGGTTCCACAGGAATGTCTCATCAAGGAGGTGTTCCCACTGAGGCCTAAACCTCAAGCTGGGCTCCCCATACCAGAGCATTGGACCTAGGATTAAAAATCCCCACAACATCTGGCTGTGAAAAGAAGTGAGGTTTCTTTCCATCAGAGAAGAGACTGCTGGAGACACAGGCACCCTCTTAAAGGCCAATGCACAATATTCCATTCAGTCACCCTCAGTTCTGTTTGAGGGAGGCCAAAGCAAACCAAAGTCATGTAAGGGGATTCTCAGGTTTGTGGCTCTGAGGAGATAGGTGAAGCGACAGAGACTAGAATCCTTGTGATGATTCATTCTCCCTTAGAGGAGATACCATTTTCTTGGGTGGAGCACTCTCCTACATGCAGCATTAGCTTGGGAAAAATAAAACCCCACACTTTGTACTATTTGGCCCACAGTGTGGACCTTACATTATGCTGACTAGTCAGCTGCCTTGGACGGGGTATAGAAGTTTGGGCAGAATGAGGGGATGTCCCTGATTGAGCTGTATGGGTTTGGAGTAGGGCCATGTTCCCCACTTTCTCTTGAAGCTGACTGGTGCATTTCCCTCATGGGAGTTTGTGAGAACCACTCTCCAGGCATCCAAATTGGAAAGAAAGATGTAAAATTATTGTTTGAAGATGACAGATACTGAATATAGAGAACCCTAAAGATTGCACACATACACACACACACACACACACACACACACACACACCCCTTCTAGAACTGCTAAATGAATTTAGTAAAGTAGCAGGATAAAAAATAAATATTCAGAAATCAGTTGAACTTACGTACACCTATAAAAAAATATCAGAAAGGAAAGTTAAGAAAGCAATCTAATTTACAACACTTTAAAAAAATTAAAATACATGGAAGAAATTTAACCAATGATGTAAAAGGGTTGTACTAAAAACATTGTAAGTCATTGAAGAAAAATTGTAGAAGATAAATATAAATCAAGACATATACTATGTTCATGGATAGGAAGAATTAACATCATTAAAATATCCAAACTACCCAAAACAATCTGTAGATTTAAGTCAATTCCTATCAAGATACTAATGGTATATTGCACAGAATTAGAACAAATATTTAAAAAAATTGTATGAAACTACAAAAGACACCAAATAGCAAAAGCCTTATTGAGAAACAAAATATGGAGGAATTATGCTACCTGATATCAAACTGCACTACACTACAAGGGCATAGTAATCAAAGCAGTACAGTACTGGCATAAAAACAGACATGTAGATCAATGGAGCAGAATAGAGAGCCAAGACTAAACCCATGCCTTTACAGTTAATTAATATTTGACAAAGGAGGCAAAAATATACAATGGTATAAAAATAGTCTATTTAATAAGTGGTATTGGGAAAATTGGGCAGATACATGCAAAAAATAAACCTAGACTACCACCTTCCACCATACACAAGACTATAATCAAAATAAAGACTTAAATGTTAAACTTGAAACTAAAAAAATCCTAAAAGAAAACATAAGCAGTAAAATCTTAGCCATTACACATAGCAATATTTTTTTTTCTGATATAACTCCTAGGGTAAGGGAAATAAAGATAACATAAACAAATGAAACTATATGGAACAAAAATATTTATGCACAAGGAAATTATCTATAAAATGGAAAGACAATCCACTGAGTGGAAGGACATATTAATCAATGATACATATTATAAGGAGTTAATAATCAAAATTTATAAAGACCTGATAACACTCAACATCAAAAGAATAAATAAACCAATTAAAAAATGGACAAAGAACTTGACCTGACAGTTTCCAAAAAGACCATATAAATACACAATGGACAAATAAAAAAGATGCACAATGTCAGTAATCATCAGAGAAATGCTGATTGAGATAAAAATTAGGTATCACCTCACATTTGTCAGAATGAATATCATCCTTAAATCAGCAAACAAGTGTTGACAATAATATGAAGAAAAGGAAACCCTTGTGCACTGTTGGTGGGAAAGCAGACTGCTGCATTCACTATGGAAGTCAGTATGGACTTACCTCAAAAAAAAAAAAAAAAAAAAAATGGAACTGCTTTATGATCCAGTGATTTCACTTCTGAGAATTTATCCAAAGAAACCTGAAATACAAATTTGAAAGAATATTTGCACCAATATGCTTATTGCAGCATTATTTATAATAGCCAAAATTTGGAACAGCCCAAGTGCCCATGAGTAAATGAGTAGATGAAAAAGCTGTGGTGCATTTACACAATGAAATAATACTCAGCTATAAAAAGAGAGACAAATCTTTCCTTTTGAAACAGCATGGAAGGACCAGGAGAGCATTATGCTAAGTGAAATAAACCATTCAGAGCAAGACAATTACCATATGATCTCACTCATATGTGGAATCTAATGAATAAAATAAACTAATAAGCAGATCAAATTCATAGGTAGAGAGCAAGATGACAGCTATAAAGGGAGCTGGGGGTTGGGGAGCTGGGTTTGGGTTGTAGAGCAAAAAAAAAAGGAAAGAAAGAAAAGCCATGGACATGGATAACAATGTGGTGGTTGCTGGGGTTTGGGGTGGGGTGGGAGGAGGGGAAGGAGAATGTATGTGGAATAAATGGTGATGGATGGAGATGACTTGGAATGGTGAACACACAATACAGTCTACACATAGTGTGTTGTGAAGTTGTGCACCTAAAATCTGTATAATTTTCTTCACCCCTGTCACCCCAATAAAGGCAATAAAAAGGAAGAATATTCATAGTACCCAAGACAATATATCAACAATATAATTCTTATGAAATTATCAATGACATTTTACACAGATCTGGAACAAATAATACAATATAAATAGGACCACAAAAGACTCCGAATAACCACAGCAGTATTGAGAAAGAAAACACAGATGAAAATGTCGTGCTTACTGATAAAAAAAACAAACTATATATTAGGGCCATAATAATGGAAACAGCATGGCCCTGACATAAAAGCAGACAAATTAATGGAACAGAATAGAGAGCCCAGACATAAACCCATGCTTATATAGTCAATTAATATTTGACAAAGTAGGCAAGGATATACAATGAGATGAACACAGTTTATTCAGTAAATGTTATTGGAAAAATTGGACAAATGCACAAAAATAAAACTATATCTCCTTTTTACACTTAATATAATAATAAACTCAAAATGGTACACTTTATATAATAGTAAACTCAAAATATGTTAAAGACTTAAATGTATGTCTTGAAACCATACAACTACAGAAAACATAGGCAGTAAAATCTCTAACATTTCTCTAAGTAATATTTTTATGATTTATTTCCTTGAGCAAGTGAAACAAAAATAAATAAGCAAGTGAAACTATGTTAAACTAAAATGTTTTTGCACAGTTGAGGAAAATATTAACAAAACTAAAGTAAGCCTACTATATGAAAGAAAGCCTATGCCATTTAATAATAGGTTAATATCCAAAATACATAAAGAACTAATACAACTCAACACCAATAAGCCAAAAAATCCTATACAAAAGTGTAGAAGACCTGAACATTTTTCCAAAGCTGTATGAAAAGATGCTCAATATCACTAATTATCAGACAAATGTAAATGAAAACCATAGTGAGATATATCATCTCACTTCTCTCAGAGTGGCTATTATCAAATCAACAAACAGCTAGTGCTGATGAGGATGTGGAGAAAAGGGAACCTCTGTGTACTGTTTGTGGGAATACAGATTGGTGCAATCACTCTGGAAAAAATTGTGGACATTCTTCAAAAAAAAATTAAAAATGAGACTGCTTTATGACCCAAAAATTTCACTTCTGGGAATTTATATGAAGAAATCCAAAACACTAGTTCAAAAGGATATATGCACTTCTATTTTTATTGTAGTGTTAATTATAATAGCCAAGCTATGGAAGCAACCCAAGTACCTTCAATAATGAGTTGATTAAAAGAAATATAACACAGTGAATAAGGCTCCGGCCTGTGAACCCAAAGGTAGCACTGGTCCTATTCCCCAGCCAGGGTACATAACAAGGTTGCAAGCCAGGTCTCCAGCCAGGTCTGTGGCTGGAGGCAGGTGAAAGGCAACCATACGTTGATGTCTCTCTCCCTCTTTGTCTCTCTCCCTTCCTCACTCTCTGAAAATAAAAAATAAAATCTTTTTTAAAATTAAAAAAAAAAAAGAAACATGATGCATATGTACAATGCAATATTACTCAGCCATAAAAAATGAAATCTTACCATTTGCAACATGATGGATGTACCTAAAGGTACATAAAGGTACATAAATCAGACAGAAGAAAACAAATATCATATGTTTTCACTTACAAGCAAAATCTAAATAGTAAAATAAATAAATAGATACAGAAAATAAACTTATGGTTGTCAAATAGGAGGGGTTTTGTAGGGCCGAAGGCTAAATATGAAGAGGCTAAGAACTACTAATTGTTAATCATAGTAAGGCCCTGGGGATATAAAATACATGAGGAATGCAGTCATTATATTATAATATTTAATATATATGGTGCCCTGTTGGTACTTGAAATATCAGGGCCACCATTTTGTAAAGTATATTATTTTCTATGCATTAAACTGTTCAAGAAATAGTAAGGAGGCCAAGATGCTTGGAGTGTTGTGGGCTAGTGAATGGAAATTGGAATATGAGATCAGAGAAAAGTGTCAGAGCTCAGATGGCACTGTAGAAGGTATTAGTCAGATGAGACCAAAATGCATCTTAATAAATAATCCCAAAATCTCAGTAGCGTACACTAACAGAAATTTACTATCACTCATACTACATGTACATTGTGGATTGGCTGCACATCCTCTCCACTCCTGGATCCAGGTAGATAAATGCTTTTATTTGGGACATTTCTGGTCACTTAGCAGAGGGAAAAGAGAAGATGAAGGAACATGTGATGGCCATAGAGATTCTTTGTGAAAGTGGATGTGCCACTTCCATTGGCCAAAGCAAACATTGCCAAATGTTATGTCATTGGGCATGAGAATATAAAACCCTCCCATAGAGAGGAGAAGCAGATGTTGATACCAACACTACCACCTACCCCATAGGCTACAGTGAGTAGGCTAGATGTTATTTTAAGGACTGTATAAAGTCATCAGGATATATTTTCAAAAAAGGAGTATTAATGTTGGTTACAAGCTATGTTGAAAATGGATCAAGAATAACAATTAAGAGATACTAGAAGTAGGGTAATCTAGAAAAGCATGTCTCAGATACTGAGCACGTGGTAAGGGAGCACTCTCCAGGTAGAAAAAATTATATTGTTTTCTAGTGAATAATTCTGTAACACATCATCGGTATGTTGCACTGTAGAATTACCACCTGAAGTCAAACCTCCTTATGTCATTATGTTTTTGACACCCCTTACCCTTTTCTACCTTCCCACTACCCAATTCCTCTGGTAACCACCGTGTTATTTGTTGTCTGTGTCTAGGAGATTTTGTTGTTTTTCTTATTTGTTCATCTCTGTTGCTTTCAGTATTAGGTCACAGTTATGAGTTAAAACACATAATTCTTGACTTTTCACATTTTTCTTATCATGATATTTTCAAGATCCAACCACATTGTCCCAGATGGCAGTAATTCATCTTTTATATCTTTTATATGGTTCAGTAGTATTTTATTATACATACAGGAGTCAGCAAAAGTACGCTTACAGTCGTTTGTATGGAAACGTCAAGCAGGTTATAATTAAAATAGCTTTATTAATCCAATAAAATTTCACAATTGCACAATGCACTTAGGTACAAGTTCATAAGTGCTCAAATTACTGGCCTTCATCATTTACACATTCTTGTGCCTTTAAAAAATAGTAAACAAACCTGAATTTCAGTGACCTGTTTGTGTTAGCCCCACTGTCTTCTGAAGTGTTTGAATTTAAACCTACTTTTGTCCACCACTGTATGTACCACATCTTTATCCAAACATCTATCCAAAAAAACTCTGTTTCCATGTCTCTGTCACAGTGAATAATGCTACATTAAACACAAGGTACTTATATCTTTACAAACACATGCTCTTGTTTCATTTAGATAGATACCCAGAAGAGGGGTTTATGGGTCACTATGGTAACTCTATTCTTAACATTTTGAGGGATCTCTACAGTGTCTGTACCAGTTAATATTTAAATAAACAGTGATCGAGGGTTCTTTTTTCTCTACAATATCTCCAACACATGTTATTATTTGTTTTGTTGATAGCAGCCATTCTGTTGTGAGGTGGTATCTTGTAGTTTTCACTAGTAAGTAGTGAAATTAATCATCTTTTCATATACCTGTTGATTATGTGTATGTCTTTTTGGGAGAAGTGTCAGTTCAGATCTTTTGCCCATTTTTTAAAAAATTTTATTTCATTATTTTTAGAAAGACAGGAAGGGAGAGAGGCAGAGAGGGAGAGAGACAGCAATGTATGGTTGCATTTCACCTGGCTTCAGCCACAGACCTGACTGGAGACCTGGTTTGCAACCTGGTTATGTGCCCTGGCTGGGGAATTGAACCTGAGACCTTTGGGTTCGCAGGCCGGCACCTTATCCACTGGGCTACCAGCCAGGGCTATTTTGCCCATTTTTAAATTGCATTGTTTTGTTGCTGAGTTCTATGAGTTCTTTTTATATTTTGGATATTAACCCCTTATTTGAGGTGTTGTTTGCAAATATTTTCCACCATTCAGTGACTTGACTTTTTGTTTGATGTTAAGGAGCTTTTCAGTTTAATATAGTCTCATTCATATAGTTTTGTTTTTATTACCCTTGCTTTTGGGATCAAATTCATAAAATCCCCTGAAGTGTCCATAAGATTAGTACATATGTTGTTTTTCTATGTAATTTATTGTTTCAGATCTTATACTTAGGTCTTTGATCCATGTCGGTTTAATTTTTGTAAATAATGACAAATAACAGTCTTGCATGTTGCTTTCTAGGTTTTTCAGCACCATTTATTGAAGAGGTTTTCCTTTTGCTATTTTGTATTTTGGTTTCTTTGTCAAAAATTATTTGCCAATATGTATGTGGATTTATTTCTAAGCTTTCAGTTTTGTTCCATTGGTCTGTGTGTTACTTTCTTTGCCAATATTATGCTGTTTGATTATTATCACTTTATAATATGATTTGAAGTCAAGGAATTTTACCTTCAACTTTGTTCTTTTTGCTCAGAATTCTTTTTATTATTTATTTAGGTCTTGTTTGTTTTCATACAAATCTAATCTTTTTTGTTCTATTTCTTTAAAAATTGCCTTTGTGATTTTGATAGGGATTGCATTGGATATGTAGTATTTCATCTTATTTAATTTTCTAGAAGAGTTTGATAAGGATAGGTATTAATTTTTAAAAACTGTTTAGTAGAATTCACTAGCGAAGCCATCTGGTCCTGGACTTTTACTTTTATGAAAGTTTTTTTATGGTTGTTTCAATTTTCTCACTGGTAATGGGTTTAATTAGATTAATTTTAGTACTTTGTGATTTAATCTAGAAGGGTTCACTTAAAGGAAGCAGTTTACAGCTTTTCATTGGCATATCCAAACTGACAGCTTCACTACTCTTGTACTTTGGAGATATTAAGTAAAATAAAGGTTACTTGAACAGAAGCATTGTGATACTATGACATTTTATCTGATAACCTAGACGACTACAATGCAACTAATATGCTAGACCATCTACAGGAGCAATTTAAAAAATCACCAAATTGTAGAAACCATCATTTCACTGTCCAATAATCATGCCTTTTCCTATTCAGCATATTGTTGATAGTTTATTCCAGAGCGTGAATTGTTCACTCTCTTTGTCTCCAGCAATGATAGCTGTTGAATTTTCCATTATAATCTAAACCTAAAGGACCAATTTTCAAAAAATTCTTAATATCTCTAGGCGCTTTGCTTCTTTAGACATGAATATTAAATAGGGTAAAAGCTTAAAACCCTCAGTAGCAAATCTTGTCAAGAGAGGCCACATGAGGACATTCAAAAGTACATCTAGCCAACTCATATTCTGTTGTGGGATTAATTAGCTGTGAACTATAGAGTCATTGTTATCGTAAAGGCCCTTTTCCATAGAGCTTTTGTCACATGCTTCTGCCAGGTCCATTTATTTTTTCCTGTCTCAAGCAATAGTTTGAGGAAATAAAAGCACCTGGATGTGGTGGAAGGAGCAAGAGACCGAGGAGGAGGGTTCTGGATGATCCCACTCTCTTTATATTACATTTTGCCCAGACAGCAACTGACTGCTACTTCATCTGAGAAAGCCTTTCTCTTTTTTCAGACTGACAACATTAGAGGAAGCTATCCTTAACCCCTAGATCAAGTAAGCTGACTAAAAATGAAAGAGAAATCTTTTAAGTTAGAAAATTTTATATCATTGTGAGTTTGGTAAAAAGAAATGAAAAAAAAAATCCTCTCCATCTAGCTGAGAGAAAAAACTCTCTTTTCCAAACTCATATGTTTTTTCAATATGCTCCTCAAAATTGAAGAAAGGATTCATTTCTTTTCTATGACCATTATTTTCACTGAGATTTATATTCAGTGACATCTGAAGATTACGCATAAACCCTGACACTAGTCTAGGCTAGATCCATTTTCCTGAAATATAAAAAAATGGATGTTTGTAAATGCATCAGAGAGATAATTAGAAAGTTTTCCACTCCTCTGCCCAGCCAGGTCTTTTGGGTTTTAAGTTATTTCCTTTTGGGGTACATATTTTTTTGTTCTGTAGCTTGCTATAGTTCATAAAGTATTGGAAAATTTTAAATGCATTTGCTCCCCAACAAAATAATGTAATAAAAATATATCATTAAAGAACTTTATGTTTTTCTAAGCCACAAATTAACATTATTGTATTTTCATTGGCACATTTCTAGTTCAATCAGACTATGCTAATTAGGATGATCCCACAATGTTTCAAAAGCTTTCAGTACTATTTTTTAACAATTAAAAATTGTCCTCCTTTGGTTAAGAGATTTGAATTTAAGACTTTGGGTTCCGTAAAGCTCTACATGTTCTGGTTTTGTTTGTTATAGGGTAGGCTGTTTCCCTGGAGTTGTTAAATATTTTCTGACTCCTGAATGACTATTGCAGATTGTGTGGGTTTTGTCTTACTTTACTCACACAAGCATTTGTCTTTAAAATCCATGTAATTCCAAAAAAAAAAAAAAAATCTACACTAATAAGGTTATATGCTTCAATTATATTCCATTCCATTGAAAGAATCAAGCCAAACTACATTGTCATTTGATTGAATGTATTATGATAACTAACATTATATCATTGACTAAAATACAATCATAATGATTGTGAAAACTGCATTTTTGCATTTTCAAACAGTATCTTTACAAAAACTAATGTGTTTAACTACTGGCATTGAAATATATCAGCTATTCTGTGAGTATATCTACACTAACCCATTTTCTCTACTGTACATGACTCACATCACAACTGCCTTCAAAGTACTATCTTCCTCTAGTCTTTTGAAGGCAACTGAAACACTAATAATAATGAGAACTTTCACTTTTGGAAAAGGAACATTTAGAAACATAACGAAGTTTAAAGAAAATGAGCTGGTTTGTACAAACTTGAGGCCTATTTTTTCAAATAAAAATCACATAGGCATTAAAAGAAACCAAAAAGCATGGTTAGTAATTTCACATTAATTCATAGTGCAAAGGAAGGCAAATTTCCTCCTGAGTATCATGTCCAAAAAATGACAACATATCCTCTGAAAATAGCAATGCAAAAATCAGTGATTATGTTTTTATTATGGTAGCAGTAACTTGCAGGAAATGTCCAAGACTCCGTGTACTTTGAGAGCTAAAAACTAGACAGGGCAATACGTTTTTGTTTTTGTTGTTATCTAAAGGTGCGAAGTGTGTTTTTTTTCTGACTGTGGAACATATTGGATGCATGCTTCAGTAGAACCAAAAGTCATCCCTTCTTTGAAGGTTTTTCATTGTGGTCAGAACTCTATTTTTAAGACATAGATTTGGCTTTTTAAAGCCAAAATTTAAAATAATATAATACTAATTTTAAATTTTGTTTGGTGATTTTTATTTATGGGAGTTAAAAGTGGTATTAATTAATACCTATAACCCTCCTTAATATTATCTGGCTTTAAAAACAGCCACAGGATCCTAAGGCTTATGAGTTAATATCCATGTGAACAATTTGAAAGACCTGAAGGGTTGTAATTTACTGTTATGTGTCAGAAATATTTTTCTGTCTTTGTAAGCATACTTACTGAGATCAGAAAATAAAAATCATTAAAATTATACATACCAGCTTTTATCTATAAGATCTATAATATACAAATACATGACAATTTTTTTCTCCAGGACTCCCATGATTAGCTATGTTCTGACTTATCTGTAAAACATTAACATTCTTAACTATTTGTGAATGTGGGATTATATTTGCCATAGAACAAGAACAAGCTTTTTCTTGGGAGAATATTATAGGCACAATTATAACACATGAGTCACAGTTCTAATTTCTTATAGAAAGATTATCATACCTAATTAGACCAGATCTTTATCAGTAAGGTAATTTTTTAACTATTTTGGTTTTTAGAAAGAAGTATATAGACTCTCAATGAACCTATGTAAATAAATAATTGCATGGTCAAATAAAGTATAGGAATTCATTAAAGGCATTTGGTGTAAGATTTGACTATTTTTTTAAGTAGTCTTGTAGACAGGATCAATAAGTATGTCGTTTTTAAGGTAAAACTCCCAATACATACCCACTAAAGTACTTAAATCACTCTAATATTAAATGTACACTTACTATAAATTTTATGAAAATAGAGCCCTGGCTGGTGGCTCAGTGGATAAGGTACTGGCCTGTGGACCCAAAGGTCACTGGTTCAATTACCAGCCAGGGCACAGAACCAGGTTGCAAGCCATCTCTCCAGCCAGGTCTGTAGCTAAAGGCAGGTAAAGGCAACCGTACACTGATGTTTCTCTCCTTCTCTGCCTCTCTCCCTTCCCTGCTCTCTGGAAATAATAAAGTTTTTAAAATCTTTTTAAAATTATGAAAATATATCATGTAACCATCACTCAGATCAAGATGTAGACACTTTCTATCACCTTCCAATTTTTATTCTGCTTTTTTTCCAGTTAATTCCCCCAGCCGGAGGCAATGAATATTCTGATTTTATTTCCACAAATTAGTTTTTCAAGTGTTTGAACTCATATAGATACATGGAGCATAGGTATAAAGTAATTTATGATGTCTTATTATCCTTTTATTGTTTATAAACTCCTCAACATCCCTTTTTAAAAACTTAGTCAATTTTTAAAATTTTTTTCAAAGAGATAACTTTCCATTTTATCATTTCTAAATTGTTATCTTGCTTTCTGTTTCACTTTCTTCCGTTATTTCCTTTCTTTTATTTTTTAAATTAAATTTTTCTTTTTTTGTGGCTGAGTAGTATTCCATTGTGTAAATGTCCCATAGAAAGTTTTACCCTTTGAGACAGGATGGATAGATCTGGAGAACATTATGTTAAGTGAAATAAGCCAGTCAGGAAAAAGACAGATTCTATATGATTTCAGTCATATGTGAAATCTAAGGAACTGAACCAAGAAGCAAAATGGAGACAGACTCATAGATAGGCAGCAGGATGGTAGCTAAGTGGGCAGATAGGTAGGAGGTGGAGAGATTGAACAAAATTGAAAAAGAACTCATACACATGGAAAACAGGATGGTGATTGTGAGAAAGAGGAGGTATAAGGGTACTAAAGGGTGTGAAAAATACAATAAAATTTTATTTGGAGAAATCAAAAATATTAAAAACACATATGCAAAAAATAAAATAAATTTTCTCTTCTAGGTTTTTATAGTTAGGATATTAGATAATTGATTCCAACATTTTATATTTTCCAATATATGTAAATTGACAAAGGTCTCTCTTAGCACTTCTTTAACTAAATACCACAAAATTTAATATATTGTATTTTTATTTTAATTTATATCAAACTATATTACACTTTCCTATTTGATGTTTAAATTAATTCAATATTCAGATACATGCACCTTAATTTACAAACATTCATAGATTTTTAGATATGTTGTTAGTGATTTCTAACTTAATTCTGTTGTCATCAGAGAACATGTATCCAAGAATTGCATATGTTATCCTTGTCTGTAGGTGAGAAATAACTGATGAGAAAAGAAATAATTGAAATGAACTCACTAATTTCAGCAGACAAAATGACAGTCTGCTGAAATTAGTGACACTTTGTTTCTTTGCCTTCTTTTGTTTCAGATTTTAGTTTTGTTTTTCTTTTTCTTTTTCAATTTAATGAGATCTGTTCCATGGCCTGCAAATAGTGTACTTTGATGATTATTCTGTATACACTTGAAAAAAGTATTTATTTTAAAGTTGTGTGTAGTTTTTTCTAAATATCACTTGGTGGGGTCTGTCAATATAATTGCTTAATTCTTCTATAATTTAATGATATTTTCCCCAGCATATTTTATAAAAATTACTGGAAATAAAGTGTTAAGTTCTTCAACTATGATTTTGGATGTATCTATTTTTTTTTTTATAGCTGACAATCATTGCTCCTATTTTGTCCTTTATTATTTTCCATATTCTACAAAAATTACTAAAAATAAGGTGTCACGTTCTCTATGATTTTCGACATCTATTTTCTATTTTGTTATAGCTGGCAATCATTGCTTCTATCTTGTCTTTTGTTTGCTATTTTCCTTTTTTTTTTTTTTTTTGTTCTTCTTTTACTTTCTTTTGTATTAATTAATCATGTTTTAATATTCCATTTATCTCCAATTTTGGATTTTAAGCAATAAGGCTGTTTCATTGCTTTTAGTCTTTAGGGATAATATGTACATCCTTAATATATTACAGTTGAACTTGAATTATTTTTATAGTAATTCACATATAATGTAAGAAATATGCAATTCCTCTACTATTTTTGCTACTCTTATAAAGTGTTTGCTTATAAGTTCCATCATACATTACTAGTATTTTATTTTAGAGAGTCAATATTTTTAAAGAAATTAAGTAAAATATTTTTATATATGCTCATATATTTCTGGTACTCTTATTTTTTCTTGTAGATTGAGGTGTCTGCCCACTAATATTTCTCTTGAGCCTGTAAAAGTTCCATGGTAACAGAACAGCCTAATACCTTGTGGTAAGGTGAGAAAGCCATGATGCTGTCTGTGTACTAACATATGAAAGAGAGCCAATGAGTTAGCATAACCCCACAGTGAACAAGGAAAGATGTACTTAAGTCCCCATCAAATAAATTTAAACTGTTTCTGATGTTCTTTGCTCATTGATAGAAAGGAAGATACATTATCTGTCAAATTAGTAGAGGAACACCAGGGGCAAAGGGCAATATTGATTATCTTCAATAAAGAACCCACATCTGAAAAAGCAGTTACCATTGGAATTACTAATACCACCTAATTAAACTTACAATAAATCGCTATTATATGACTCATTCAGATGAATTAAATAAGATAATATGAATTACCCTGCTGTATTTTCTAATTTTTTGAGGGCAGGACTAATATTTATTCAAGGATGTGATTTTTGCATGATGAAGTAGCTTCTACTTACTACAGTGATGGTTCTAAATGGGTCAGGAGTCAGACTGGGGCTTCTGCCAATTTATGATTGCAGTATTTAGGGTGCCAAAATAATCATGGGATAGTGTTATAGACCCACTGAGAGAACAGTAACATAAACACAGACCAAAATGTCATTTTCATCTGACCTCATAAACCCTCTCTCTGACCACTAATCCAAGGATTAGTGCTATTTCAGAGCCACTGTCTCCTAATTCTGAAAGGTCTGGGTATTTTCCTTTTCCCATAGCTACAATTAAAGAAATATTTATGTATGTATATATACATAAAACATATATATATATATATATATATATATATATATATATATATATATATAATTGTGGGATCTTTCCCCAATGATAACCACTTTTCTGGAAATTGCAGGGGGTATGTAACTCTGCTTCATGGGATATAGATAAAGGTTTTATTCACCAAGCCTAGGTTTACATTCATCAAAAGCCCAAATAGTGGCTTGGTACTTTTCATCTATTTCAGTCTTAAGAGATCCAATGATTCATTAGTCACTAGCAAAGATTTTCATTAATGAAACAATTCTCACTCCTATTTCTACAAGTGTCTATTATAGTATACCTTGGCTTTTATTGTCTCTGGCAGTAAAATATTACTATGAAAGTTTCATAACTCCCATTGAAATGAGGAGGTTAGGAATAGAGCGTGAGTAAATTGCATGTGTCACATTTAAAACACCCCTATCTACCTATTGATTTCTTTTTTATACATAGTATCAAGGAGTGTTTATATCATTCACTGTAGACTACAGTTGACCTTTACTTACACTAAACCAACTAAAGAACCACCCTTAACGACTCAAACGAGCACATTGAGTCCAGAATCTTCGATGTTTCCTATTGATTAATTTTGCCTTATCTAAGAATTTATAATTTTCTTATGGTGTATCTATCACTGAAGAATCATATACATAATCCTTATTGCAAATTAGCTCTCACTGAATTCTTTTGACAAGTAAGTTTTCTATTCTTGGCTTTACCTGGTAATTGAACCCCTTGGACATGCTGATATCTGACTCTGGCTAGAAGATAGGAGGTTGTGGTCATAGTATAGGAGAAGCATAAGAATAACTAGCAATAATTCTTTGTGAACTTATTTTAGGACCCCAAACAAGGTAAACCAGCCTCTTCTGACTGAAAAGTAGGGTTGCTTCTGCTCAGTGCAGTTTAGGGTTAGGATGGTCAGTCATCAAATACTTCCAAATGTCACTATTTTTGTTCTGAGAGCCTAATTTCCCAAATTGATGCCCTAACCTTTACATTAAAAAAAAAGAAAAAAAAAGTAGCTGTAATTCATTTATATAATTGTAGATTCTCCAATTGTAGAATCAGTGTGTTAATTTGTTATACAAGAGATAAAAGGTTCTTTTCCTCTAATACTTCCTTGAGCTGAGAATGTAAAGCCCTGAGTTTGTCATAGTCTTTCTTTATGTCTCAAGTACAGTTAAACACAGGCCATAAAAAATTTTGTATTTTTCATGTGCATCATTCTTTGATGTAGCAGTTGTCATGTGTTTCTGCCAAAGTTGTGTCTTTAAGAGACACTTTATTCCAGGCAGACATTCCTTCTTAAGGAACTGTTTTGCTCCTAACCAACAAAGGCTACTGGCATTCTATACTCTTCTTATAACCAGATCCTCTTCATGCCTTCAACTCCAATTAGGTCAGATAATGCATTCTAGATTCTACTGATTCTTTTTCCCAATTCTATTCCCTGTAATGTATCAAATATTGTATCAGTCAGAGTTGAGTTGTAAACATCAACTCAACTTAAAAGAACAACCTAGCTATTTTTTTTTTAGCTCATAAGGTATTTATAAAAAATTAGGACTTTATAAAATTGGTGAAAATGTTAGAAGAGATGTCTCCTGGTGAGAGGAATTATTACTTGAAAAACACCACAAACTGAACAAAGAAAGAAACTTTTTCCTGTGATATAAAAAACAATATTCATGGAAACCTGAGAAATAGTACATTTATTGTTACTGTTTCTATTAAACTGAAGGAAACACTAGGTGCTGAGCAAGATAATCTAGCGTAGTTGCCAGAGCACATTTCTGCCTTCCCCAGTATTTGAACTGATGGTCCCACACTTCTCCTTGAAGTATTATCCTTTCTTGAGTTCGGTTATACTATGTTTTTCACATTTCTGCTCACCTCTGAAATACATTCTTTCCCCACTGCTGTCTTATTTTCCTCAATTTACCACTAAATAAAGGAAGTTCCACAGGCCTCATTCTCAGCCTACTATTTCTTTCCCTTCCCCAGATAATCTTGTCCAGCTTAGTATGCTATTGGAGCTAAAGTTCAGTGTACCTAATTGTCTACCAGCTGCCTAAAATTGCATATCTCTTCAAGATCCCTAAATTAAACTGTACGAAAGTGAAATTTTTAATTTTCTTCAATTACTTCTACCTTATTTAAAGCTACTTTACTTCTTAGTTATTACATTACAACTAACCCTTCTTTCAGTTTCAAAACAGAACAAACTCTTTTCTATCTCATCTCCTTTCTACATAACCTCTTAGATTCTTACATGGCTGCTTCACTTACATATTTGTTTATCTCATCTAAAATTTCATTTCCCCTGTGAGGTAAAGGAATACTCAGGGCACTTGAATTAAATGAGTAACTCCATTATTCATCTCAAATTTTTGACTGTCTTCATTTTCCTTATTTTGAGTTTTTACTTGTTCATTATTTGTTTCCCATATTCTACTGCAAAGGGTGGGTGAGAACCTACCTTACTGTATTCAATACTACAAATCTAGCATCAAGCAGAGTACATGGAATATAGAATATGTTTAATATTTGTTAAATAAAAAATAATAAGAATAGAAAAAGTGAAAATTTCTCTAGATTCTAATTATTATCTTCCTCAAAATGATATATTATTATAAAATAAAACCTAAGTATTTGTTGTTTCTTAAATATTTATTCAATTTATAAGTGAGTGTTTCTTATTTTCTTATTTTTAAATTCCTTACGGCAATACCACTTAGGGCCTTCTCTTCCTACCCTAGTCTAGGGTTTCATTTAGTTTTTAGAATTAAATTTTTTTAGTTGGTTACTTTTTACTGTTTGTCTTTGTCTATTAATACAATTATATATTTTTAAAAAGTATATGAAAATACAATTGTCAAAATCTGTGGAGGGTCTGCATTTTCACTGTACTTGTAAAGAACAAGCTAACCTGCCACAATTTCATAGGCATAGTTAAAAAACAAGGCACCTCAGTCAGAGGCAAAGGTTAGTTTATTACTCACAGGAATATCAACAGCCAGAGTATTATATTTTCTGATTCTGGTTTTCAAAGCCCGAATTCCCATAGGACAATACAATGAGGCCAGAGGATGCCTGCACATGTAGTATGTCATAGGAAAGAGATCCTGAATTTAGCAAGCTTGATTTAAAATAGGCAATAAACAAACTTGTCCGATTTTTATCCTGAAGGGAGACATTATATGCACTGGATAGTAAACAAGCCTGCCATTTTCTCCAGAGGGAAGTATTATCTCAACCTTCCAAGGCCACTCTGTATACAATTGATAAGATTATTGGTGCTTCTGCTCTCAAGACATAAATAAAGGGGAGACCGTTAGGGAATCATGCAATATTCAGTAATTAATTATTGTAAGCAATTTTCCTATTAAACTGTAAAGTATAAACTATGCATCAAAAATATTTATTGAGGTTCTATTTTATTCCAGACATACGACTATAAAAAATGACCAACCTCTGGCTTCATAGAACATATTTTCTTCAATGAAATATAATTAAAAACAAATAAATATGTAACAATATAACACAGTATAATAAGATACAGGTATAGTGTAGCATTACATGATGTGATATAATATAAAAAATATAATATCACATAGTATGATATTTAAATGTGCCTATGGATTTATTTTGCTCTTAAGGATAGCAAGAATATCCCACCTTTTAAAAATTAATATATATATTTTAAAAGATTTTATTATTATTTTTAGAGAGAGGAGAAGGGAGGGAGCCAGAGAAGTAGAGAAACATCAATGTATGGTTGCCTTTCACCTTCCTCCAGCTGGGGACCTCGCTGGAGACCTGGCTTGCAACCTGGTTATGTGCCCTGGCAGAGGAATCAAACAAGTGACCTTTGGGTTCTCAGGCTGACACCTATCCACTGAGCCACCAGCCAGGGTTTATCCCACCTTTTTTCAAGAAAAGATTATTTCCAAGACTAAGAAAATTCTGAGAGTATATTATCATTGTTGATTTTATATAATTTATTTTCTTCTTTAAAAAACTGTCATTTATAAATATTATTTCACAGGGAATGGATTAAAATATTTCATAATAAAATTAAAGCATATTAGTGTGTTAATGACTAAGTGAAAATAAATATAAAATTAATGTTTTACCTGCATTCCCTGTGAACTTTAAATATTTTAAAATGACCAGACTCCATTCCTCCTGTCAGAGTGCATCTTTCTTGAGTTTGGGCTGCTCATGCCACCCACACGCTTTTGATCATTACCTAGATATGCAGTAGTCATGTCAGGAGCTAATTGCCCACGTTACAGTATTCATTTTTCTTGTTAAAGGGAGATTTTAAAAATGAGCTCAATATATCAGCCCTTTTAACAGAATTATTAATAATCTGTGCACCCTCATTTATTATTTGGTCTTTTTTTTCTGAGCTCTTCTTTCTCTGATAAATCTATAAAGCTTCTGAAATACTACTAGGAATCATTTGTTCTCATTTTGTCTTGCTAGCTCTTTTACCTAAAACTACAATAAATACATGCTTTACAATTTACACATGCCTAGTTATTCTGATCTGAAGTTGACCCAATTTGTCAAATTTATTCACTTGAATTTTAAACCTTAAAATAAAACAGATTTGGACTACAAGCAGGGTGAGATAGGACATTTTTAATGGGTAAAGTATGTGTGGCAGTCCAGAATAAGTCACCTCAAGGTGGGCCTCAGTACTAGGTAGATTACTCTGAGTTAAAGGTAATTATAGTTTCAGGCTCAGGAGAAAATTCTACCTTCACCTTTAGCTTCATAGAAGAATTTAAATTAGAGGTGTTACTCATAAGAGGCTATCAGAGATAACTTCTTTTGAGCTATCTACAGAGAGAGAGCAGGACAAACTTCTATTTACTAAATTTCTATTCTTAGCATCCTATAATGATCTTTTTATGTATAAAATGGAAATTATTTTTATTATTATTTGTTTAATGTCCTCAATTACAGTTTACATTTAATATTGTTTTGTATTAGTTTCAAGTGTCCAGCCTAGTGGTCAGACAATCATAGACTTAACAAAATGCTTTTTCTTGGTGCTAAAATCTAAAAGAAATTTCCATTAAGGTCATTCTAAAGGGCCATTAAATAATGTAAGTATGTAATTACCACAGACTACTTAACTTTTCTGACTCATGTTTCTCATCTGCAAACTGGCTTACATTATCATATACCTTGCATATCTTCCAAGATTGGCAAGATAATAAATTACAAAAATGAATTTTATTCAACAAATGTTTACTAAATTGCTTAGTGTTTCAGGCACAGTTGTAGGTATTGAAGGTAAGCAATGAACCAAACAATCACTATCTCCCCATCATGAATTTATGTTCTAAGGGGAAAGGAAGAAAATAAATCAACAAGATGATTATAACATGTCAAATGAGGTAAGACTTTGAAGAACAGTGGGAGCTAAAGGGAAAATGAAGAAGTGTGAGTTTTAAATAAGCTGCTCATGCAAAAACTCTTTTAAAAGATGGCATTTGATGCAGGGCAAAGGGAACCCTCACACAGTTTGGTTGGAATGCAGGCTGGTGCAGCCACTGTGGAAAACAGTATGGGGTTTCCTTAAAAAACTAAAAATGGAACTGCCTTTTGATCCAGCAATTCCACTACTTGGACTATACCCAAAGAATCCTGAAACACCAATTCATAAGAACCTATGCACACCTATGTTCATAGCAGCACTATTTACAATAGCCAAGTGCTGGAAACAGCCT
>PVIW01001892.1:211730-256462 GCA_004026585.1 Noctilio leporinus | reverse complement strand
TTTAGGTGGATTGAGGTATGGGGGGGATTAAGAATATGTGAGGAGTAACTTTTGCAAAGGATATGTTGAGGCTTAATAGTTCATATTGCTCTCGGTATAATTCAGGTGCTTGAGATTGGCAGCAATCCCTTTCCTGAGGCTGCCTCTTTTTCTTGGTCAGGACTTTACAGTCTATAGTCTATATTCTAGCCGGTCTTGGTGCGTGGCAGGGCCTCTGATTGTCACAGTAGGGCTGATTCTGAGTGTCCGCCCCCAACTAGGCTGGGCCTTCCGCAGCCTGGCTGGGTTTTAGGGCTGCCGATGTTCTGGAGCCTGGCGGAGTTTCCTGCTCAGGACAGCCCCCAGCACTTCTGCAGGGCAGCCCGCAACTTTGCCGGTCCCTGTGATGACTGGTCCCGCCCCCGCAGTTCCGGGAGGAGGCCGGGCCTGTCAGTCAACACTGTCCGGGGTCTGCCTACACTGTCCCGCCCTTCCGGGGCGAGCACCACGCCTCCAAGCCAATCAGCTCTCCGAAGAGTCCTTTACGCGGCCTCTGTGATGAGCCCCTCCCAGGCGTAGGCAGTGCAGCTTTTGTCTCCGGCAATGGCGGGTCTCCCGCCACAAGTTCCCAGCTTGCCGGCTCTCCGGCTCGCCTTTTGGATTTTCTCACGGAGCCTGGGGGCCTGTGTGGTTGCGCCGGGCTGGGCCTCCCCCCTCGCAGGGGCTTCTAGCTGCTGTTTCCCCAGCGGCCCAGCAGCTCCGTTTTTCGGCCCTCTCGCTGCCCCGGCCGGTGCACTTCCCACTCCCCCACTCCAGCTTCCCGCAGGACTCTTCTCCTCCGCCTCTAGCCCCGCGCGCCGTGAAACCTCCTCTCCCTGTTGCCGGGGTGAGTCTCTCACACAGTCCCTCCCCTGCGAGAGTTCAATTCCGCGTTCCCTACGGCGTTCGCCCTCGCCGCCCGCACTTCACTGCTGAGACTTCCAGTCGCCAGGGAGCCTGAAACTGGCCCCAGTCAAACGCGCCCCTCTGAGCAGAGCCGCCCCTGCCCAGAGCCGACCTCGGCCCGCCGGCCGGTCGGTCGGGAACGCCTCACCTACTGTCCTGCTGGCCTCCTCTGCCTCTGGGCTCTGCTCCCCTGTGTCCAGATGCTGCCCGTTCCAATCCCTAGGGTCCTGAAGACGTCTCATGCTCCTTATCCTGTCCTCTAGCTGCTTTGGTACTCGAGAACACCATCAGCACTCTACTCTGTCGCCATCTTCCCTCCTATTTATTTATTTATAAAATTATAAGCAAGTAGAACAGGAACAGATTCATAGATACAAAGAGCATTTTGACAGTTGCATTGATGGGAGTGGGTTTGGGAGTTTGGTGAACAATGGTGAAGGGAAGTAGAAATTGGTTGTTTCAGAATAGTCATGGGATGTAAAGTACAGCATAGTGAATATAGTCACTAATAGTCTAATAACTATGTATGGTGTTACATAGGTGCAAGATTTATTGGGATGATCACTTAGTAAACTATGTAATGTCTAATCACTGGGTCTACATGGGAAACAAATATAATTATGCATTCAACTTTTTTAAAATTAAAGATAATTTTTTAATTAAAAGTAACAATATAAAAAAATAAAACAAGCCCTGGCTGGTGGTTCAGTGGATAAGGTGCCAGCCTGCAAACCCAAAGGTAGCTGGTTCAATTCCCAGCTAGGGCACATAACCAGGTTGTAAGCCAGGTCTCCAGCCAGGTCTGTAGCTGGAGGCAGGTGAAAGGCAACCATATATTGATGTCTCTCTCCCTCTCTGCCTCTCTCCCTTCCCACCTCTCTGAAAATAATATAAATAAAATATTTTAAAAATAAATAAAATCAATAAAATAAATAAAACAAGCCTAACTGAGTAGCTCAGTTGTTTGGAGAGTTCTCCTGATGCTCTGTTGTTGTGGGTTCGATCCCTGGTCAGGATACACACAAGAAACAACCCATGAATGCATGAATGAGCAGAACAACAAATTGATGGTTTTTTTTCTATCTTTCTCCCTTTCTCTTTAAAATCAATTTTTAAAAAAGAAGAAGTCCTGGCTGGTGGCTCAGTGTATTGGTGCCAGCCTGCAAACCCAAAGTTCACTGGTTTGATTCCCAGTCAGGGCACATAACCAGGTTGCAAGCCAAGCCAGGTCTCCAGATAGGTCCTTAGCTGGAGGCAGCCATACATTGATGTTTCGCTCCCCTTCTTCTGCCTTCCTGTCCTTTTCTCTAAAAACAATGAATAAAATCTTTAAAGAAGAAGAGGAGGAGGAGGGGGAAGGAGAAAATTCTTCCATAACCTCTTTGGTTACTTTGAAAGATTGTCCTTATAGGAAAGGCCAAGATAGATACTTAATGTTTTTCTTATATAAAACTTGAGAATAATGAGTTGAGGTCCTAATAAGCTCCAAAGGTGAGCAATGAGTTTTCCTTTTAGAGTATCATTATGACACACAGTTTTTTTATATATTTGATGTGTTTCAATTCTTTATAGTTATCCTTTTGTAGCTTAAACTTTCTACTCTTTGGCCAGTGATAGCCCCTTCAAGTTAGATCCTACGTTCTTTTTCCTTTTTGACAAGATTCCAGTAGACTGAAATTCATGTTATTGATAAATAACATAAGGTCCATGAGGCTCAGATGGTTCATTTCCTAATCACAGGGTTAAATAATAATGGTGAGTAATGCTATTCTTGTCTTGGTCCTGACTTAGTGAATAATAAGCCCCTAGTGTCTTCTCACTAAGTAACATGTGGGTTTTGGGATGAGTTATACATATTTTATCATATCATGTTAAGAAAACTTTCTAATTCTAATATTTTAACATAGATTGTTGATAAATTTTGTCAAATATATTTTTACCTTTTTTGGATATATTCATCTTTTTTTAGTTTTAGCACTGTCCATAATGAATTGTATTAATTCACACAAGTATGCTGAGTTCTCCAGAAACAGTCACCTCAGAACACAAATCCTCCTGTCTTCAACTGGCAGAAAGAGAAACTAAAAGGGAGGAGACATTTTTTAAAAATATTTTATTCATTATTTTCAGAGAGAAGTGCAGGGAGGGAGGAAGAAAGGGAGAGAAGCATCCATGTATGGTTGCCTTTCTCCTGCCTCCAGCTACAGACCTGGCTGGAGACCTGGCTTGCAACCTGGCTATGTGTCCTGACAGGGGGATTGAGCCAGAAACCTTTGGGTTTGCAGGCAGTTACCCATCCACTGAGCCACAGAGGAGATATTTTTGAGCTATCTGTATTCTGTATCAGTAATCATGCTAATTCTTTACTAAGTTTCTGGCTTACTTCTTAGCTATTTAAGCAAAGAAAAAATTACCTGACTAAACATAATTCTATTTTTATGACTTTTTATAAAGTACAATATCCCCCACAACTGCCCCTTCTTTCCCTCCGGCACATGCATAATCAGACTCAACTTATGAAAAGCAATGGTTTAATATCCTCAAGTCTTAAGAGACCCGTTACAAGCTAAAATGCTCCACAGCTACTACTACAATTCCTCAGTGAAGTCCTATTTCTCATTGGACAGCACAGACCCTGCCCATCTAAATTAAATAAAGGCGTAGGACAGCTTGGGGATGCAACCCAATCCCAGAAATGGGAAATCAGCTTTATTGACCAAGCCACACACTATCCCAGGAAGATGGCAGGAATTAAGAACAGACTTTCCTGGTGTTATAAATTTGATTTCTGTCAGCAATGGTAACTTTATTCTGAAAAATCAAACTTCATTATTTTCTTAATCCCTAATATCACAGTCAAGGAGAATTGAGGCCAACAAGATGTTCCACATTCTCTTTTAGGTAAGAAAACAAAACAAAACAAAGCAAAAACAAAAACAAAAAACAGGCTGAATAACCTAATGTTTGAGGCTTAATTTCTTCATTAGTAAAGAGAAAAGCTTCTCTGTCTACAATCCCTGTGTAGACTGTAGAAGGGAGAAGTGGTTTTACTGTGCAGATACCATCTCTGGTCACTTAGCTTATTCAGGGCAGGTCCTGAATAAGCCTCTTCCTTTAATCCTGAAGAAAGAAGTGGAATCTAATGAACTAAATAAACAAGAAACAATAGCAACTGGCTCATAGATACAAAAAAACAACAAAAACAAAACAGACTAAGATCTGTTATGGGGAGAGAGTTTGGGAGGCAGGGAGGAAAAGTTAAGGGAATAAGCAGAAAAGTAAACAAACAAAAAATAAACAAACTCAGATGCAGACAGCAGTATGGTAATTACCAGAGGGAAAGGGGTTAGAGGAAGGTAGAAGAGAGTATAAAAGAGATAAATGGTGACAGAAGGAGACTTGACTTGTAGGTGGTGAACACACAGCACAACATACAGATGATGTATTATAGAATTGTACCCCTGAAACCTATATAATTTTATTAATCAATATCACCCCAATAAATTCCATTAAAAAATTTTTAAAAAAGAAAGGAGGACACCAACAATGAAACATCAGAGATAGAAACTAGAAAGCAAATCCCCTTTACTATAGCAACAAGAAAAATAAAGTACTTAGGAATAAACTTAACCAAGGAGGTAAAGGACTTGTACTCAGAAAACTACAGAACACTGAAGAAAGAAATTAAGAAGATACAAGTAAATGGAAGCACATACCATGTTCATGGTTGGGAAGAATTAACATCATTAAAATGTCCATACTACCCAAAGCCATCTACAGATTCAGTGCAATCCCTATTAACATAACAACATCATATTTCACAGAATTAGAAAAAACACTTAAAAAATTCATATGGAGTCAAAAAAGACCCCAAATATCTACAGCAATCCTGAGAAAGAAGAACAAAGTAGGAGAAATCATAATACCAGACATCAAGCTATATTACAAAGCCATAGTAACCACAACAGTCTGGCACAAGAACAGACAAATAGATCAATGGAACATAACAGAGAGCCCAGAAATGAACCCAGGACCGTATGGGCAACTAATGTCCAACAAAGGCGGAAGGAACATAAAATGGAGTGCAAATAGCCTCTTCAACAGTGGCGTTGGGAGAACTGGACAGGCACATGCAAAAATGAAACTAGACCACCAACTTACACCATACACCAGAGTAAACTCAAAAATGGGTAAAAGACTTAAACATAAGCAGAGCCACCATAAAAGCTAGAGGAAAACACATGCAAAAATATTGCAGATATTCCACACAGCAAAATTTTCACTGAAGTATCTCCCAAGACAAGGGAAATAAAGGAACAAATAAACAAATGGGACTACATCAAATTAAAATGCTTCTGCTCAGCTAAAGAAAACACTGAGAAACTAAAAAGGGAACCAACCATATAGGAAAACATATTTGCCAATGACACATCAGACAAGGGTTTGATCTCCAAAATGTATAAAGAGCTAATATGACTCAACACCAGGGAGACAAACAACCCAATTAACAAATTGGCAAAGGACCTGAACAGCCACTTCTCCAAGGAAGACATACAAAGGACCCATAGGCACATGAAAGAATGCTCAATATCACTAGCCATCAGAGAGATGCAAATTAAAACTACAACGAGATACCACCTCACACCTGTCAGAATGGCCATCATCAATACATCAACAAACAACAAATGCTGGCGAGGATGTAGGGAAAAGGGAACCCTGGTGCATTGCTGGTGGGAATGCAGACTGGTACAGCCACTATGGAAGACATTATGGAATTTCCTCAAAAAAACTAAAAATAGAACTGCCCTATGACCCAGTGATTCCACTGCTAAGATTATACCCAAGGATTCCTGAAACACCAATTCAGAAGAACCTATGCAACCCTATGTTCATAGCAGCACAATTTACAATAGCCAAGTGCTGGAAACAACCTAAGTGCCCTTTAGTGGATGAATGGGTCAAAAATGGTGGTACATTTACACAATGGAGTTCTATGAAGCAGAAAGAAAGAGAAAACTCCTACCACATGTGATAGCATGGATGGAACTGGAGAGTATCATGCTTAGTGAGATAAGCCAGGCAGCAAGAATTACATACTATATGTTCTCACTTAATACAGGAGACTAATGAACAAACTAACAAACAAACAGGTAAACAAAACAGAACCAGAGACACGAATACAGGTAACACACTTTTAGTGTGTAGAGGGGAGAGGGTTGGCGAGAGGGAGAAGGAGGCAAGGAAAGGGAACAGTGTAGTCAAGGAACTAGCATGGATGACCCTTGGGCACAAACAACATGTGGGATTGACTGTGGAAGGTGGATAAGGAGGGTGGTGAAGAGGAGAGCAGAGGGGGAAAAATGAGATGAACATAATATAGCAACAATAAATATAATTTTTAAAAAAAGAAAGAACATTAAATAGTTATATACATATTAGATAATTATCTCACTCACATCATGAAATTAAGATGATTCTTGTGAAATGGCAACCAGTTTTGCAAATAGTCTCCTTTTACACACACACACACACACACACACCCCTCCAGAACATGCATGACAGGAAGTAGTGTGAGCTTGAAGCCAGCCCTGAAATTCTCCTCATATCCTTTCTCAAAATGAAGCTTCTCCCCTTAATTGATTCTCTTTGTATGTGAGGTTTGGAAGAATTCCTAAACATGTTTTGGTTCAATCATTCTCATACTTAACATTATAATCCTTTGAAATTAGCTTGGGGAAGAGGATATGTTATTCAAATCTTATAAATTACCATGTCTCTAACTAGCTTCAGAGAGCCAGAGGCTTTTCCCTCCAGCAACATCCACATATCTGCCACCCGACCTCCCCATCAGTACCACCTATTACCACCTGCCCCTGCCCTGGTGCATCCCCTTGCATCTGCCTCCAGAAGCAGATGGAGTAACCTGGGCTTTAGGACTGAGAGGAACAATGGCCCAGAGACCCAAATTGTCAGCAGCATGCAAAACAGTCACTGTTTGCTGCAACAAAATGACATTATTGTCATTGCAAGAGACACATAAATATTCAGGATAAAATTAGAAAACAAATTCCTGGGCTTATGTTCTGGGGCCTGGGTGAATTGTCAGATTCTTCACCCTATACACCAGCTTTGCTTTAACTGCCTATTTACGTTTAACACATATCCATCAAATGGCCACTGAGCCCCTTTCTTCTTGTGTCTTCCCTGGTGGAGATAGAGCCCAGTTGGTGACCCGCACCGTTTTCACAGAAATCTCTGTATTAAAGATGTTTTTGTCTGAATGCAAATGACTGCCTTCAAGTCTTCCAGCCTGTGAACACACTCTCATGACAGTGATGTTCTGTCTTTCTGACTTTGGACATGGGAATTTCTGTGTCTCAAAACCTTCACTGGGATAGGAACCACAAAGATTCAAGGAGAGATGCAAGTGATAAAAAGATAGCTTCACCCTCCTTAATAAGTGATCAAGTAGATCTGTTTTACGTCAGAGCCATTTCTCTTTTGTTGTTTATAAAACAACAGTAGGACATTTACACAAAGGAATGCTACTCAGCCATAAAAAAAGAAGCAAATTTTAGGACATTTACACAACGGAATGCTATTCAGCCATTAAAAAAGAAGCAAATTTTACCCTTTGCAACAGTATGGCTCGACCTGGAGAACATTATGCTAAGTGAAATAAGTCAGTCAGGAAAGACAAATACCATATGATCTCACTTCAGTGTGGAATCTAATGAACAAATTGAACTAACAGAGTAAACAGGGGCAGACTTATAGATGGAGAGCAGCAGAATGACAGCTAGCAGAGGGTTAGGAGGTGGCAGGATTGAGAAAAAAGGGAACAAGAACCCATGCACATGAACAACAGTATAGTAGGGGTAGAGCGGTATAAAAGAGATAAAATGGTGAAGGAAAAAAATACAATAAAGATTAAATTAAAAAAGAAGATTGGAATAAAATTGATACTAAATCTTTAGGTTCTATCACAGGAGAGAAAAAGAAAAGTGATGAATAAAGGAAATGTAGGAAAAGTTGTAAAGATTATATTAGCGCTGCCTTGCTAATATAGTACAGGGAAACGTTTGAGGTGAAAAGGTCAGAGAAATGTGGCTTTAAGGCTGCTTGCCCTTCAGAGTATCATTCGGTTTTTGATTGGCTCACTCTGTACTCTCAAGTGCTATAAACAGTGCCTGATATAGTGAGCAATACATATTTGTTGAATGACTGGACTTTTGACAATTTTCCCTTCCTGCCCCCATTTTCTGATGATCAGTTCCACTTCAAAAATGAGTAGTGAGCTATATAGTGAGCAGAACTGGGGGCAGCAGGGTGGTGCCATCATGGTTCCTTTCCTGTCCTCAAACTCCAGCACTCCTGCAGGACCCCTAGCAGTCACATCCTAACTGCTGTGTATCTATTCTTGTTCATTCCAATCCACCCTCTGCAGAGCATCCAAATAATCTGTTGACAATTCCTATCTGATTACATCACATCACCACTTAAATTCCTTAGTGACTACCCAATATCATTATCATAAAAACCCAAATCTTTAAAATATTCTCTAAGGCCCTTGGGTATCTCAGTCCAGCTCTCCCATCTCACTGGCTGTTAGCTTCCTCTACCAAGCCAAGCTCTACCTAACCCCAGGGCCTCCCCGGGCTGCTCCTCTGTCTACAATACCTTTCCCCTGCTCTAGCTAACTCCTATCTACTTCAATCATTTCTTTTACAGGAAGCTTAACATTATCTACCAGCTTCCCAGGTTAGGTTTTCTGTTTCATGCTTTCATAGGACCCTGCACATTTTTATTACCACACTTGACACAGGTAATTAACAATTTATATAACAATGTGTCTATTGTGCTGGTAGAAGTTCCATTCAGCCAGGGACCATGTCTGTCTAGATTCTTGCCTCAGCTTCAGCTTCAGGACAGAGCCAGGCACACGGTTGATTTTTCAATCAATATTTGCTGAACTAGCAATGAATTAATGAATAAAAATGTGTTCCTGGCAGCCCAAAAAGCCTTCACATGTTGAGAAAGTTCAGACTTGGAAAATCCATCATCTTTAGATCTAATGGACTCAATTAGCTAACTCAGTCATCAGGTACACATAAAAGATATGACACATACCTATTCATTCACTCATATGCTATAGCCTAACTTCCCTCAATGGAAGCTATCTGTGGGCTCACAAAAGAAAACTGACATCAATGATCCAGCAAACAGAATAGCCATTCATTCATTCATTCACCCTCCAATCACAGAGTCATTCACTTACCATCCATTCACAGTCATTCATTCATTCACTCTCCCATCATACAGTTGTCAGGTAGCAGCTAGGAATAAGTGGCAAGAGAAAAAAGAAGCAGGGCCCCTTCCTAGTACAATCTAATTAAGAACTTACAGCAGGAGGCTAGAAACAAAGGGGAGACATGTGTCACCCATTGATTCAGCAGTCCTGAACATGGTCCAATAAGATTGCCAGGTATTCCAAACATCACAAGCAAAACTACGACATTGCAGGAAGAGGGGATTCCTTGAAACTCTGTGTGTATGGTCTCTCTTAGCTGGGAAAGAAAGCCTTTAATAACTGTCCCAAGGTCTGGAAGGGAGAGGAGGAAGGGGAGCTTAGACACTGATTAAAGTACATAGAACTCCAGTAGTCCGTGCATTCAGATTAGCTAGGTTCCTGCTTACAGCTCTGGGCTCAAGTGTATAGAACAAACTTACTAACAACTTTATTTCCTCTATACATGGGGCATTCAGATTAGCTAGTTGCCTGCTTGCAGTTTCATGCTAAAGTGCATTTCATAAATAAACTGATCTCATTTCCACCATATGTATCTGTCTCAACTGAATTTTTCTCTTGCAAGGAAGGCAAAAACCAAGGAGGGAGAAGGAGCCCCCTAACTCTGGTCTCCCCAGTAACACACTCATGAAACTTCATGTTCATAGATACTTGAAAGGTGCAAGATATCGGTTTGATTTTTTTTTTCCTGCATTAAATTTATACCCATGAAAAGGAACAGATATCAAGATTTTATGAACTTCAAAGCCAGTTAGCAGGTAGAAAGTCAACATGGATGGAAATTTAGGACTACTTCTGCCAATCATGGAGATTACGTCTCCACAACTTCAGTAAAGAAACCTAAACACTGACTGTTCTGGCTGCCAGGAACTGGCTATGAATGAAATGTTTGCAATGTGAGCACAGGGACACATTGAAGAAACAGCCTGCCCAGGGCTGGCCCCAGAGGCCCATATGTGCTGTAAGATTCAATGGACCAAGGTCATTAGGGAAAAAGAACATAGTCTGTCTGGGAGGCACTGGAGGGACCATATTCATCCCAACTCCAGGTACCCAGCAATTCACCCCTATGGCCCCTCACACTGATTTGCATTGTAGATGTTGACAGCGAATATTTAAAATCAGACTCCTCCTCTGTGCTCCACTTCCTGGGCTTCCCGAAGCCTGAGAGACTACCTCCGCCAGGCAGGAGCAGGAACACAGCCTGCTCTGCCCTCCTTATGCCTTTGCTTCCATTGCCATATGGGAAAACAATGGCATGGTGAAGGTGACACAGTCCCCATGGCAACCCCTCAATTCCAGCCAAAGTGACGCACTGAGGGTAGAGCTCTTTGAGAGCAAGTATCTGGAGTCACTGGGTAAGCAGCAGTAGACCACCACCTAACACGCTGGCCCGGAAGAAGGCACTGCATTGAAGGTCACTTTGCCTTGAGCTCCCTTCCCTGAA
Organism: Noctilio leporinus; assembly: GCA_004026585.1. NCBI lineage: Eukaryota > Metazoa > Chordata > Mammalia > Chiroptera > Noctilionidae > Noctilio > Noctilio leporinus. The sequence continues at coordinate 245,783 of PVIW01001892.1, read as the reverse complement.
TTCTCCATGCTGCACCCTGTTGTTTTTCATGCTCCCTTCTGTGAGAGCCTATTTGCTCCTGCCAAGGAGTTTTAAAACTGTTCATACAAGGCTCCTGCAAGAATACTTCCTACCATTCCCAGGAGTTTTGCAGAAAACATTATTTCCAGGATAAAGGTATGTATTTACGTATAAGAAATGCTTGTTTACACAAAATAACACCAAGACAATTCCCCTCCCCACTCCAAGACCTGCCCCCTGCAATCACCACACTGTCATCCATGTCCATGAGCCCTTTTTCCTTTTTACTCCATCCCTCCACCCCAACCTCCCACCCCATAGCTGTCATTCTACTCTATCTAGGTCTGTGAGTCTCTCTCTATTCCCCTTGTTAGTTCAGTTTAGTCATTAGATTCCACATATGAGTGAAATCATATGGTATTTGTCTTTCTCTGACTGGTGTATTTCATTTAGCATAATGTTCTTTGGGTTAATCCACACTATTGCAAATGGTAAAATTTTCTTCTTTCTTATGGCTGAGTAGTATTCCATTATGTAAATGTCCCATAGCTGTTTTATAAACAACAAAAGAGAAATGGTTAAGGAACAGCATCCTGATTCTGGAATCTGGAACCAGAAAAGACTTAAGAGCCAATTTCTCAGTTTCTTGCACTTTATCTACAGCATGAGGTTCCTAACAACCCCCTTGGGCACCATGGAAAAGCAAGTGCCTTCTGAATCTTTAGATGATTAAAAAAACATTTTCAGTGGAAGTTATAACATATTTCACTTATTTGAAATTCTTTGGAAATGGTTAATGCTGTATGGTATGGATAAGAATTCTCAACTAAGGAAACCATCTGAATATTTGAATAACCAGAACATTCCATTACCTAACCATTTTAGAAAAACAGGTGCTGTTCCATCTATAGAGAGCACACTGTACACAGGGCAAGAACTGAGTTGAAATTATTGATTTATTTTAGACAGAAAAGTAGTATCTTCAAGTATGATGTATATCAAATCAATTTGTAACTTTAGCCATCCAATACCTTTAAGTTTGTACAGAGGTAGAAGAGCTCAGTTCTTACATTTCCTCAGTAAAATTGCCTTGATGTTCTGGAATGAGGTTTCTACAAATCTAATATATTGCTCCTGAAATAGCCTATTAAAAATTATGACTTGTTCTAATCTACTGCACTTTCTGGCAGGGAATGTGATTAAAATCTGTGGAGCAAAGGTCAATAAAAATGAATGGCATCTGTTCTTGAGGCATCTATGAGAAAGTTTTCAAAACCAGGTAAGAATTTAATATAGGAATTTTTGTCTACCTAATCAAATTTAGATGCCCCAAAGCTGCCTGGAATTTGTGCTGCAGATTGTAATCTGCAGGTGGCTATAAATGAGTCATGCATCTTGAAAAGGAGTTTCTTAAAAAAAAAATTTTTTTTTTGAGCCCTGGCTGGTGGCACAGTGGATAAGGAGCTGATCTGCAAACCCAAAGGACGCTGGTTTGATTTCCAGCCAGGGCACATGACCAGATTGTAAAGCCAGGTCTCCAGCCAGGTCCGTAGCTGGAGGCAGGTAAAAGGCAACCACACACTGATGTCTCTCTCCTTTCCCCTCTCTCTAAAAATAATAAATAAAATCTTTTTTAAAAATTTGGATGGTCCAAAGGTTCTTATCAGAGACCTGTTTCTTAACAAAAATCATTGATGTAGTCACACAATCTATAGGTTAGAAATTCTGCAGGGCTTACCTACGCATTTTTTCTGTTCTATGTGGCATTGACCAGGGACAGTGGGTGGTTTTCAGTGGCAGCAGGGCTAGGTTGGAAGGTCCAAGATAGGTTCACCTGGGTGCCTGGCACTTGGGCAGAAAAGTTAGGAAGCCTGGGCTCAGCGGGGCCCTTCTCCTGCATATGGTGTCCAAGCCTCTCCACCTAGGTGCTCCTGCAATAGTGAGGCTTCTGATGTGGCAGCTGCAGGCTGCAAGAGCTGGAAAAAAAGTTGCCAGGCCTTTAAAACCTGGGCCTGAATACTGGCACAATGTCATTTCCACTACATTCTATTTGTCAAAGTTGTTACTAAGCTTACCCAAGTTCAAGGAGATTCCATCTTCCATTGAAAGTGTCAGGGAATTTTCAGCTATCTTTAACCTAGCTGCTCCAAGGGATTGAAGGAAAAACATTCAGAATTAGAGTTAATGTCTCTTCAGGCAACCGATGAACATTATCCGAAGGACCCAATAGCAGTCAAGTCCCCCTGTCAATTTTTTTGATTCTACCTTTGTATGCAACATGGTAACTCAAAACATCTCTGTCACTTGGCAGGAGAAATTGTACAGAGATTAAGCTCCACAATGCAACCTGTGGATAGGAAATCCATGTCTAATATCCTTATATTTCTTCCCATTTGAAAATAAAACTTACATAGATATTTCTTTTATTTTTGAATATTGCTTCCTTAATTAAGTCTAAAATGCTCCAAAAATACCCTGAAAATTTTTGATTTCTATATGCACACACGTTGGGTTCAAGCTTAAACTGTCTAGTTCACCTACTGTGCCAATTGCCTTTAAGCTGAGCCAGTTTTCCATTCTGGGTACAAAGGAAAAGAAGCTAACCCATAATTTGTAGCTCTCCCACCCACGGGCTGGAAAGCCCCCCAGTGCATCACTGTTGTATCAACTACATTGTTAAGGCATGAAATGGTGAATTAGGACTCAAGTTTCAATTTAACTTTGCAACTTCCTGACTCCCCTCTCTCCCTTTGACATTCTTCCAATGTTTGTGATTATAATACAGGGTGTATGTGTATCTTTAAGAATTTCCCCTTTTTATTATTTCAGTGTAAATCCAGGCCTAGAAAGACAAATTTTGGAGAAAGTAATCAAAGTAGATGAGTAGTCACATTGCTATTCTGCGTCATCAACTTCCTTGGGCCCTGCAGTCAGGGGTCCTCTGGTTCAGACGCCTGTCTCCAGAATGTCATCCTCTAAATACATGCTGGACCTCAGGGCCCCAACGGAGCCATGAATTAATAATATTGTGAAAGGATTCTTCTCCTTATGGTAACTTCCTAATGGCTTTAAGTGTTTTTAGATCATTAAATTCTTAACCAAAAAAAAAAAAAAAAAAAGAAAGAAAGAAAGAGAAAAAAAGAAATTGGGTGGGGGCAGTAGAGGAGAGAGAAGGAAGAAAGAAAATAACTTTTAGCCCAAAATGTTTTTTTTAAAAAAACACTCTCATTTGATTATGAATCAAATCATCTCTGAAATGAGAATGTAGAGTCAAAAGAAAATGTACTACTTGGTTTACAAAAGTGCATTGAACACACACATTTTAGGAGTACATCTATAGGAAAAGCCTTGACTGTGACAAGGCATGTCTGTCTGTGTTTCTTTGTGCTCAGGTTTCCACAAAGAAACAATCAGATTTAGATGTGGTTAATCACTGCTTTCCTGAGTAAGCAGCAAATCATATTCTGTGCAGTTCTCCCAAATACATGAAATCTACAGTGACAACCACAATCAACGTTACATGTTTTTGTGGCTCAGTGACCATATTGTGGTCACAGGGTGTGTGATGTACATGGTTCAAGTGATGAGCATCTCAAAGGTGACATGATGGTTAGGTTGTAGCAATACCTGCTTAGCAACCAATGTACAAAAAACCTTTAAGCTGGGCTAGATTTAAGTCAGGCAACTCTCCTGACCACAGCACCATAGCAGTAAAATTCCTGTTTTATACCTCCCCCTCTCCCTCTCCCCCTACTCCCAATGTGGATAGGTCAGGCTGAACAGACTACGGGGAGGGAATAAGACCAGGCTTTGCTTTACTTTGGTTTAACTCAAACTCCTTATGATTAAGAACAACCTAGATCCTAGAGAAAGCTTTAATGAATTACTTTCAGTTTGCTCTCCTCTTCTCTCTCTCACTTTGTCCCTTCTGCCCTTTCATGGTACGGTGGCTAACTGTATGCACCCTGCCCTCTTTCCCTGGGAGGGGCTCATCAAAGGCTGTTGCACCCATGCTTTGCTCTGGGCATGTCACACTAAAGCACCTCTGAGTCACTCAGCATTGTTGACAGCCTCCTGCATCACTTCAAAGTGCTTCCCTTTTCTGGATGCTTCCTGTCCCTCGGCTGCTCCTCATAATTCCTTGGCTGTCTCAGTTCCTCTGCCACATATTTAAAGTAGGAATTCCCCCAAAGGTCCATGCGAGGGCCACTCCTCCCTCCAGAAAATAGCTGCACATACCAGTCACAGAATACAGATGACTCACAAACTAACCTTGAACCCAGGCCTCTACTCTGAATTCCAGACCCACATATCTGGTTGCTTACTTGAGAAATCCACTTGGGTGTCTCAGAGATACTTTCAGCTTAATATGCGTAAAATTAAACTCACATTTCTCTCCTAAACCTAGAACTCTTTCAGCATTTTCAATCTGTCAAAATACTCCTAAACCCACTATGCAAACAGAAACTACACTATACCATTCTTTTTAGATATTGCAATTGTACATATGCTTGTATAATTTTTGGATGAAATCTGCTCCACTGGAATAGCTGTAAGCACCATGAAGTCAGGAAGTCTTATTTGTCTTGGTTTTGAAGTTCCATTACTTTCCCAGATTTAACAGTGTCCGCCGATACGGTGGATCCTCCAAAAGTTTTTCAGCAATGAATAAATGTCTTTTCTACTTTCCATATTTTCACAGGACTATCTTTTCATCTTGATCATTTCTATCTCTCAAAAGTGGCCCCAGTTGGAGTAACCGACACTCATCCACTTTTCTGGGCAGCCCATTGACACCATTTCATCTTGTGTTGGTGCTGAACAGGCCCATGTTGCCGTGCCTCTGAGATAAACCCTCTCTGATCAATACACTGTTTGGCAGGAAATTTGAGTGAAGAAGGGAAAGTAAAACTACAGCTCTGCAAAAGCTTCTCTAACCAACAGCCAGGTCTGCCTTACACTGAAAGAAGTGCTTTGGAAAGTATTTTTATGCTGAGAACACAGTCACCCAACTGCTAACCTTACATAAGCACTCCGAGCTGGGGCAGGGGTAAAAAGAAAGAAAATGGATAGGGTTAGGGAATCTAGACTTCCCAGGTCAGTCTCCTCTCTTACTCTGAGATGAGTTTTCACTTTCTAATAATAATAGTTAATATTTGAATAGTAATCTAAGCCCCTTACCTATTAATTCATTTAATTCTTGCATGAGTTTTATAATGTGATGTACTGCCAATAATTGTCCCCATTTTATAGATGAGGAAATTTGGGCTTCAAGTTGGGACATAGATGGTCTAAGCTGGCACAACTGAAAATGTGGCCGAGCTGGCCTGTCCTCACGATGGTCTCACCACTCCTTGCCTCCCGGTATCCATGCCCCTATATAATTGATTATGTACTGTACCAGATTTGGTCCATCTGATGAATAGAATAAGGCAGGAGTGCTATGGAGGAACCGGGTGGGGTATCATGTCTGCAGCCAGCCTATTGAGGTTGCCACTCTGGAAATTGGTCCTCTGACCCCAGTTGAGCCTTCAGATGATGGCAGCCTTTACTGATATCTTGACTGTAGCCTCATGAGAGAAATAATAATAGTTATTATGACCTTACAGCACTAAGTTTGGGGGTGTTTATTATAAAGCAATAGATAATTAACTCAATATCCTGGGAATTAGAACCTGAAGAAATTGAAAGAAGATCCCACATTTTAACTACTATGTTAAATTACTCTTATACACCAAACCTACTTTTTCATTTTACTTAGTCTCTGTTTAACCCCCAGCCCCTTTCAATATGATCTCTCCTTACCATGAGGAAGAAAATGGCACACAATGGGACTGAGGCACTGGGGGAGAGAATGACGATTGCTCAGTAAAGATTCGATGCTAGCCATCCAGGATCATCACTGCCCCTTAGGAGCTTGTGATCTGATTAAAGGTACAGAAATTTTTATCCATATAAAAGGTAACCAAGACTAAATTTAGTTAGTGTTGAAGATGTGGTACACATACACGGGCATAAGAGACTAGGAGGTGTCCCTGAGGGCACAAGCAGTCTGGGCTTGGGCAGAAGTAGAGTTTCCATTGAGCATTGAAATGTGAATGAAATTTTATAGGTGCCATTGAGAGAGAGGGTAGGAATAGCCATGGGAGAATGGGAGAAATGGATTGAAGGGAAATAAGAGAAGCCCAAAGCATGAATATGCCCACAGTATGGTGTTGTTACATAGGGACCAGCCTTCCTGGATCATTAGGTTCCTGGAGGAGTCTGAATGGAACAAGACTGCACCTCACAATGACAGACCATGAGCTCTCTAGTAAACAGTCAGAGTCTGCCCTACACTAGCTCTTTCACTTCCAACCTCCATGACCTAGGACAGTCACCTAGCTTCTCAGGCTTTCAATTTCCTAATATGTAAACTATCTTCTTCACAGGGATATAATAAGGGATTTTTATTCATTGACAAATATGTATTGAGCATCGGCTATCTGCCAGGCACTGTTCTCAGCCCTTGAGAAATTCCTGTAAACCAGACCCAAAGTCCTGTGGCATTTACAAGTATTAGCATGACCTAACCCAAGAAGAATACTTTGTGCCTGGAAGAAAACAAACACTCCAAATAGTTAATAAATCTTGGCTATTATTAAGCCTAGAAGGAGGTTGAGGCTGAATGTTGGAGAGTGTTCATGATTCATTTTTTAAATGAGTTAAATTATCAATTTGTCACCTGAGTCACCCAATATAGGGAATTAAACTAAACTTGCTTCTGTTGCCCAGAGACTGCCCTGCTGCCTGGCAGAACAGAGCAAGTATAACCTCAGCAGTATACCAGTCCCAGGGGAAGCAGAAACAGAAATGTCACCCCAGACCCATGAGAGGCCTGTGGGAAGTTTAGCCATCTAAAGCTAACAAATAAATACCACCATTTTAGCAAATTACTGCTCTATTTTTTCTTTAAAGAAAGAACCCATGTTTTGGCTGTGAATGAATCATAGATATTAAGCTGAACTAGATTTCCCAAGTTCCATTATCTTTTCACTCAATAGCTTGCCCCAAACAGAACATTGCTTTCACATGAGTGTCTGCCAAATTTTTTGACTCTTTTCTCCAAGAAATCTTATGCTAGAGGGTATAGCATCTTCATTCTAGTCTGAGAGGGCAAACTTGCCCATGAGGGACTGAGAAAGTAGGAGGGAGGTGAGGATTGCCTCCAAAGTATGGCTTTTGTAGAAATGCAGAGCCACCCCTTTATATATATATATAGATTGGAGCATTATACCTTTCAAAGGGAAATTTTGATTTAGAAAATAAGCCGTGGTATGTTCCATAAAATTCTTTCTCCTCTTTTCCTTCATCTCTTCCTCCTTTCTTTCCTTTGTCGGGGTCTAGGGCAGGCCAATCCAAAATATCCCACAATGGTATGTTGATTATTTCATATTAAAGTTACTTGACAAGCAGTTGGTGCAAAGGCATGTTGACCTTCCCTTGACTCTTTGAATTCAGAAAATAAATCCCCCCTGGGAAAGGTGCCTCCTTGCTCCGGTGGGTGTGCTGAGAGAGACACCTGTATTACTGGAGGTAAGAAATTCATGGCAGAAAAGCCCATGAAATCAAACCTTGTTACTCCTTTCCTGATTTACTACCCAAATGCGAACTTGGCTTAAGTTCCTCATTAGTGAGCATTCACACCTAAGTTTCTTTTTTCTGTTAATTCTTTACAAATGGATTATTTCTTTATCTAAAAAGTTATAAATAATTACCATCTATGATTATTCCTCTGAGCACCATTTATGATCTCCCATGTGCACATATTAAATTGGTTTTTCCCTTGTTAATTTGGTCTTGTGTCAATATTATTGTTAGTCTAGCCATAAGGACTCAAAAGGGGTATAAAGAATAATTTCCCCCTCTTCGACTTCAACTCTTTCTCTCTTCCTCCCTTCCTCCCTTCCTTCTCCTCCTCTTCCTCCTCCTCCTCCTACTTCTTCTTTTTCCTCTTCTCTCTCTCTGAAAGCAATCACTCTTCTTGCTCACCAAACCCTGCCCCAAATCCTTGCAACTATAAGGATGAAGTAACAATGTAACCAGAATTTGAAAATATTTGGCCAACAAAATTATTACCAAAATAATTTTTCTAGCCTGAGTATGTTCCCTTGCATATGAACAAGGTTCAGAAACCCACAGGAACATTTATTTCCCTCTCTGCATATTATAGTACCTAGTGGACAAAGAACCATGTCACTAAAATGGAAGTAAAAACATGAAGCACAGATGTGGAATAAAGTTTCTCCCTCATGGCACCGTAAGTCTGATTAATGGAAGCATTAGGAGGAAGCAGAAAAGGAGAAAGAGAAGGGGAGATACCTGCTACAAGGTCAGTGGTAGAGGGTGGCCCAGTTAGTGACTGGGCTCTCTTAGCATTTGCTGTCCTAAAGTATTCTTAATGAATACCTACAAAGCAGGAAGTGATCTTGGGAGCAGGGCTCTGCTGAGGACATAGCAGCTTCACTGGTAGGTGGCAGTAGACTTGTCAGCTGGTTTGCCATCCTGGGAATAACGCTGTGTTGAATTCCTTACCTTGTTCCACTTTCCCATTCAAGGCTCCTATAGTGTAGAACAGCTCAGCCACTCTGAGGTGAGAGAAAGGACTCTCACTGTTGCCTGCCCATTAAATTCCAGATACAATTGAGCGGTCTACAGATGTTCGATACTCCCAACAAGCCTCCAAGGAAAGTATTTTCTCAGTTTCCAAACGAGGAACCCAGGCTCAGGGAAGATAAAAATGTTGCTCAGGGTCACACATTTTGTGGTGCAGAACCAAGTCTGAAGCCAAGCTTATCTGGCCAAAAGTCCCCAAGTCTCCCGCTCACCACCTGCCTCAGTCTTCATGCTTTGTGACAGGAACAACTCATGGTCCCACTGAGTCCCCCTTGAGCACAACTAAGCTAACTTTAATTGATTGGGTATACACTATACATGAAAGGTTTCCAATAACAACCTTCTGGCACGGATATGCTTTTTATCCTTATTTTGTGGCTAAAGAAAATGAGGCACAGATTGGCTGAGGACTTTACCTGCGTCCCACAGCTCCTGGGTGGCATGTACCCACCTGGTCATCCAGAAGCCCTGCTTGCAGAGTGGTGCCTGCTAATTGACAACAATGCAGAGGCCTCCCAGGCAGTTGTGAGTGTGACTATCACAGACGAGGGAATTTAGATCTGGGGTTTAATTTCATCTCTAAGTATAGGGGCCACTGGGACAGATTTGCTTAACCCAGTTACCTTTAGACAAGTCCTTAAATCAGCTTTTTCACCATTAAACAGGCCTCAAAGTGACTTTGCTTCCTTCCAGTAAAAGGGAAGTAAGGAAGGGGTTGTAGTGGAAAACTAAAACTAAAGCCATATACCCTGGACCTGGACTTTAAATTTGTTCTTAATTATTTTTTATTCATTTCCCTTTTTGATGCCAAAACATGCTTTCACTTCTGTTCACCTCCATGCTAGTCCTCCAGCCTTCCCTTCAATTCTGTGAGCTTCTCAATATGCTTCTACTAAATCCCTTTTCTGATTAAGCCAAAGTTAGTATGTGTTGCTTACAAGGACCATGATTCTCTGCATGTTAAGTAGTAAACCACTAATTCATACTGATCCAGAATCCTTTTAAGTATAAAATTAAATAATCCAAGTCTCATAATTTTTCTAAGAAAAAGACAAAGGACAGAAAACCAAAGAGTGTTTTTGTTTTGCTTTTGTTGTTAATTTATTTTAATGGAACTTGAGATATAGGACAATTGTACATTTTTCCCATCTGACCACAAATCAAACATATTTGCTATAATACCATTATGCATATATATATATATATATATATATATATATATATATCCATTATAATAACAGGGTCTTCACAATTCACCTCAATCAATCCCTTATATTTTTATTTTCTCCATATCTGGACCAAGATATTAATTTATAAAGCAATTACTCTAATGAAATCTCTAAAGTGACTTGTGAACCAGGGAAAGGTTACATTGTGTTTAATATTTTATTGATAATCCAGTTGCACATTAATGCTGGGTAACAAACACCCTGAAGCTCAGTGGTATAAAATAATAAGAATTTATTTTGGTCATGATTCTATGGGTTAGCTGGGCACTATTTCTGGGCTTGCTCAGACACTGACAGTCACCTGAAATTGGCTTGGTGGCTCTGCTGATCTTCACTGGGCTCTCATGGGTCAGGGGGTAAGTTGGATATCAGCTGGTCTAGGGTGGCCTCAGTTAGCACAACTGGGTGAGTTGACTCATTTCCAGAATAGACATGTTCTCATTGTGAAGGTGGAGGACCAAGAGAAGAAGCACAAATATGCAAGCACTTTCTAAAAATCTGCTTATTTCAAGTCTGTTAACATGCTTTGGGCCCAAAGGAAGTTAGAAATCTATTCACTTCTTGATAGGAAACACTAAACGCACATTGCAAAGGGCATGGATTCAGGATGAATTGGGGCCATTGATTCAATCCTTTTACCACAAAGCATAGTTTTTGCAATGTATAACTTTATATTATATAATTTTGAAAAGCAGCAGGCAGCCATTCTCTGTGTATAAAATACATTTCTACTTTTTAAATACTTCTGATCAAACCGTATTAAATTCAGTATCGACTATGTGTTCTGCAGCATGAAAGGGATTCTGGGTAATCTTGAAAAGGTGAGATACAGAGAAATTAATATTATAAATTTCTTGAATATTACACTAAGAAAATATAGTTTATTTGAAGCTGTTTCTATTCTTAGAGACAAGGCTCTACAGTCATACATAGTTCTGATATCTCACAAAGGTGCTTTGACAGTTTGGGGCTTTGACAGTTGATGCATCACTGAGCAGAGAACCCCCAAAGGGGAGCTGCTGTGGGACCCTCTTATGCAGACTAAGAGCAGAGAGTTGGATCATGTCCTTCAGGTCTAGATAAGCCCTTCTGACTCCTCAACTCAACAGGCCACTTGTAGACATAGCACCTCATGCACAATGTGGCCACTGGGCACCTTCAGATGGGACATGCAGACATAGGGTGCAGAAAGCTCTAGATTCTTCCTATACAACCAGTCGGCTCCTAGAGAACGGCAGATGGAAGCTCAGGCACAGAGTCAAAATGGGGCTCAGGGGTGTGAGTGTATGTGTGTGTATGTGTGTGTTTCTGTACACACCTTCTGCCATAGAGGTGAGAGGAAACAGCAAATTAAAAGAAGAGAGATCAAAATATTTCAACTATTCTAAAACACAAATTGGGCTACCACTTGGGAGGGTGCCCCAAGAAAACCCTCCTTCCAATCGCTTGGTGCTAGCTGGCAGAGAAGACAATAGTGGCAAAGGAACTTGTCAAGAACATTGATGCCTCCCAAATCCATTGTTTTATGACCATGAAGCTTTTGGAGGCCTTCCTAAAAGCAACCAAAAGTCTTTTTTAAGTGGACCATAAATAGTATGGTTGTCTAGTATAATTGTTGAATACAATAATCATTTTTACTACTAAAAAACCAGAGTCAAATTAGTAAAAAATAATTACAATCTAGAAATTCTCAAAGGCCTCAGCACTTTCACATTCTAATGGGGATGTATCACCAAAAGTTAATGGGAATTTTTCTGCATCCTCATTGGGTTATTTGCAGTTTTTACTCCACCTAAGAGAAGAACAGGTTCAAAGCTGAGAGACGGAGATCCTCAGGTATGCTCTGCCACACTCCAGGTGCATGCTGGGTGCATCCCACTTCTGCCCAATACCCAGGTTCATCCTCTGTGCAACTATCTCATAGATGTTTTTCTTTGTTAACATCTTAGCATTTTGCTCAGTCATTTGAGCCAACCAATTAGCCAACAAATTAGCGTATTTTACATTTGAGCCAATAAATTAGCGTATTTTCGCAACATACATATAATATTGCAACAAAGAGGCAAATAGTAGAACCATTTTCCCCAAACCATTTGAACAATCTCCAGGGAGGGAGGCATGATTTCCTTTCAAAGTAAGCTATATTTCAGTTCAAAGAATGTTTTTATTACCCCAATTGAACTAAGTAATTGACTGCTTTGGAACCAACTCCTTCATTGTCTCAATAACAATTAGCTAATGCAACATTGCATAGTGAAATGGTAACCTGGAAAGACTTAGGTGAGATTTCCTGTAATTATTAGCTATAAAACCTATCTTGCTTTCCCCAATTACTCCATGACTCCTCAAGATATGATCACTACACTTCAATCAATCCTATAACTCGGCACGTATACCAGCGTGCCACGGTACTGCAATGTTCACCCTAATGAAACAAAGAAGTGGTGATATTGATATATTGCTTTAGGGGTGTCTTACCAGAACACCGTCCACACAGGGCCGGAACATAAGCAGCATTTCTTTCATGTTAAATATTATAAACAAAGAAGTTGAGCACTTTTTCTTTTTCCTTAAATTCTCAACTTCGTCTTCATTTATTTTTATTCTAACCATCATCAGTTGAAACATTCACTAGCACTTCCTGGTGCAAAATATCTTAGGAAGAACTGAAAGACATTGGCCCTGCTCTCTGGAAGTATACAACGTAGATAAGGAAAGAATGTATAAACACAAAAGCATAAATATCTATCACTATGTGCCAAAAGCAGTCTTACATAGAGTCAGAGTCATGGTCTAGAATCTGCCTCTTCTGGGTTACAATGGTCAAAGAGCCAGGGGTCAGGGGACAGGCCTTCTGTGTTCTAAGAAGCAGGTAGACTTCAAATAGCACCAGCGTGTTCCTAGAAAGGAATGGAACATGGAGTGATCATTTTTACTTTCACAGAAGACAGATGTTCACTTCTATTTTTGGTGTGTATTCATGGTTATAGCTATTCTTTTCTTTTCATACTTGCCATCTATTCTCTTTTCTAGGTCTCCATCTCTCTTGAGTTTTATTTTCACAGTTTTCTAGCTGTGAACTTAAACTGTGGCTATGTCAACTTGCCTCACTTTTCAACACTAGAAATCACTTTTAGTTGCTGTTTTTGCACAAACAAAAAGTCTGGTGGAAAGACAGACATGGGCCGTACAAATCTTCTTTGTGAACACCTCTTCCAAATACATATTTTATGCCATTGGTACACGGAAAAATGGAGAGGTTCATGGATGACCATTGGTCTGGAGAGTCAGCCCCCTCTTTATAGTACCAGTGGTGTGAATTCAGCCAAACACTAACATCATTCTTGCTCAAATCCCTAGATGTTAACTATGCAAAGGTGGTGATGGTCCATCTGGTAGGCAGATCAATGTCACTATCGTCAGCCTGGCCATAGTGACCAAGAAATGCTGTGCTGCCATTACATCACCTCAAGCTATAAGAATGTTCTTTCTGCCAGTGGTGGACTATTTTTAGTCTTAATCTTCCTCTAAGACAATAATTTATATTAGAGACGATTTAGAGATATTTACCTTTAACTTCCCCACAGCTCTTAGTTTTCGTAAACTTCTTACAAGATACAATCCACACAAGATTATAGGTGGAGTTACCCATCCTAGTAGACAGCACTCAATTGAGATGAATATGGTAACAAACTGGGCCTTACAGCATAATTGCACTAAGGTTCTGTCTCAGTAACAAGTATCCAGCTCTCTTTTCCAGCTTTATTCATTGAGAAGGACTGACCATTTCCCTTACATCTCTACTTAGGTCCAGAAAGACAAGGTCTTCATTAATGTTTTTTAAAGACATAAATCACTTCAAGCAATTAGGGAAATATCAATAATCAAAGCAATAAATACAAGTGCTCCCCTCAGAGTCAGGAATATTCAAAAGGTCTGTGGACTAAAGTGCATAAGACTGTTTTCATTCAAAACTATGTAAATCATCCTATCAATAAAATGCAGAACTACCTATGGAAATGACTGTCAATCTTGGTATATGTTGCATCTTATGAAATCTTCCAGTGGCAGAATAAAGATTGCAAATGCTGCCCTGACTGGTGTGGCTCAGTGGATCGGGCATCACCTTGCAAACTGAAAGGTTGCCGGTTCGATTTCCAGTCAGGGCACATGCCTGGGTTGTGGGCCCAGTTCCCACTGGGTGCAGGAGGCAGCTGATCAATGTTTCTCTTGTATATTGATGTTTCTCTTCCACCTCCTTTTCCCTCCCTTCCCCTTTCTCTAAAAATAAATTTTCAGGAAAAAAAAAAGATTGTGAATGCTTTGAGCTTCTCAGAGGAAAGTCATTAAAAATGTCAGAAGTTAATTGTGGGTATGTGTAGTCCAAGGGGCATAAAGTTGCTTCCAGAATATTGAGCAGCATCACCTTATTCTTCCAATGTGGTGTGTGATCTTAGGCGGCAGTGCTACTTGGAGTTTCACCTCTCAAAGAGAAGATAGAGAAAAGGAGAACAAAATGAGACCTTGGGGACATACAATAAGTTATGTCAACATAGACTAGAGCAAGGAAAGGGACTGGAAATTACCAAAGATGATTTTTCATCTGCTTGTTTGCTTTCAATTTTTCTTTAAGTCATGGTCATTTATTGAATTTAAGTGTGTTGGGTGCTTTGCTAACCACTTTATAGACACCAATTAATTTAATATTTACAACTCCATGAGAAGTAGATATGATTAAACCCTTTCAGAAATGGAGAAACAGAAGCTTAGGGAGATGAAGTGATGTGGCTACGGTCCAAAGCTAGTCAGTGGCCACACCAAGCTTTGAACACAGGTTCTGATGATTTTAAATCTAAACTTACTGCTGCATGGCATCGGTGGTCTCCTGGCATCAATGGATACTTGCTATCAGTGGGTCTCATGGCATCTGCAGGTCTTCTGGCATCAATGGATCTTATGCCAAAGATATTTGATCAACATAGATAACCCTCCTGCATAATTAAAGCAGACAAACTAAACAAAAGCTTGTTGTACTTCATATCTGTAAGGACTGAACTATATAATTTGCCAGATTTTTATTTCATTTTGTGGTTGGTAATAGTACCTGGGGTTGAGGTTTGTCTTTCTAAAGCAAATATCTAACACCAAGGAGAGGTCTGGAATGGGCAAGGCTTAGTGGGCAAGCAGTAGAGATACACTCAGCAACTCATAGCCTAGAAAGTCTACTGGGGAGGAAGAAGAAAACACATGGTTTGCCTTCTTGGGAAGCTCTGATGTACAAGACAAAAGGGCTTTGGGAGTGTTTGGGCAGGACTGTCTGCAATGTCAAGTAGCCACAAAGAATTAGAGTTAGGAAGACAAATAGCCCTCATCCTGTGGTCTAGCCAGAAACACTAGCTCTCTATAGGCCTGGGAGATAGGGAACAGAGAAGAGACAAGGTGAAGACTGGGAGAACTCAGGGCCCTTTCTCCATTGTTTCCTAGCAACTTTCCTGTGTTATAACCAATGCCATAAAAGGGTGGGCTCTTCACCAGCCAAATTATGACCTGAGACTTAGTTTCATTTTTGGCGAGTTAGTGTAAGATTGACAGCAAACATTTCCTGTGAGGAAGCAGTGCATTCCTTAACAAATCCATCAGAGGCAAAACAAGGCTACATCTTTCCAGTGGGAACAGATGACAAAAGTCCTTTTGTAAACCTGAAACATGATTTTCATCATATCAACAAGAAAAATTTTTAAAGGGAAAGCAAAACCCCTATAAAGTTCAGATCATCTGAATTGCTAAATTCATTGACAGAAACACATATCTTAGAGGAATACTTCCTCAACCTGACAAAACCTATGTATAACATGCTTAACACATTGTTGACCAGTCATGAAAAAACTAGTGTTTTCAAGACCAAATGTTGTTGACCGATAACAAGTTAATTCATCCTTTGCACTTGCATTAGCTTTTGCTATAAAATTGCCAGTCAACAATGTGTTAATGAAAAGATGGATATAGTTTGGATAAAGATGGAAAAGATGGATACAGGAGTTAACTTGTGTTTGCGGTCAACAATGTGTTAATTGTAAAAGACTCAATGCTTTCTCCTCAGATTGGAAGCAAGGCTAGGATGCCTACTTACTCTTACCACTTTTACTTGGCATAGTGCTAGCCATATAGTGAGGGAAGAAAAAAGAATAAAAAGTATGTAGAATATAAAGGAATAAAACTACCCCTATTTTCAGGTGGCATAACTGTGCACAGACAATCCCAGAAAACCTATAAAATATTCTTAGAACTAATATATGAGCTCAGCAGACTTTCAGGGTGCAAGATAAATAAAAATCATATTTCTATAGTCTAACAAGGAACACTTAGGTGTAAATCTAATAAAACCTGTGTAGGATTTTGTCTGCTGGAAAGTACATGATGCTGATGAAAAAAAATCCAAATAAATAAAAATCCATGTCCAAGCTTAGAAGCCTCAACACAATGAAGGTATCAGTTCTTCCCACAGATTTAATGCCATTTCTATCAAAAGTCCCCCAAGTTTTTTGTTTTTTTTTTCTTTTTAGCTCTAGAGGAAACTATTCTAAAGTTCATATGGGAAGCAAAACAATTATAGTAGCAAAAACAATTTTGAGGAAAAAAAAAAAGGAAAAACAGGATGTATCAGTCTACCCTATTTCTAGACTTACTAAAGAGCTACAGTAACCAAGACTGTGTGGCACTGACAGAGGGATAGACACATAAATCAAGGGAATAGGACAGAGAACCCAGAAATAGACCCACACAAATATTCCCAATTGATTTTTAATGAAGTGCAAAAGTAATTCAAAAGAGGAAGAATAAACTTTTAACAAATGATGCTGGAGCAATTGGACATCCACAGGGGAAAAAATGAACCTCACATCAAAGTCCGACGTTTTCTGCAAAATTCAACTCAAAATGGATCATGGACTTAAACATAAAACTTCAGATGTAAAACTATAAAACTTTAAGGTAAATATCTTCAGGGTCTAGGTCTAGGCAAAGAGTTTTTGGACTTGACATTAAAAGCATGATTCATCTCATCTCAAAAGATGAGAAATTGCACATTACTGAAACTAAACATTTTTGAGGCTTCCAGTCAAGATGATGGTGTAGGTAAATAATGGTACTCCCCTCCTCCCACAACCCATCAAAATTACAATTAAACTACAGAACAACCATCATTTAGAACTGCCTGAAATCTACCTGAATGGACATCCTACAACTAGAAATAAAAAGAAGCTGCATCAATACTGGTAGAGACAGAGAACAGGCTAGTTTCACACCTTCATGTGACAAATGAAAATCTAAAAATGTATCTCAGCTGCAGAGGTCCTCCCTGAGGAGCAAAATGTCCCAGCCCCAAACCAGGCACATCAACCCAGGGTTTTAGTGCCAACTAGAGAAGTCCCCATAGCTTCTGGCTATAAAAACCAGTAAGGATGGTGGATGAGTGCAATAAAGGGCTTCTGCAGTCCCAGGCAGTTCCTCTTAAAGAGCCCATACAGACTTACCTGGACTCACTCATCAGCTCCAGCAGTGAGGCAGAAGCTTGAAAGGCACCAGGGACATACCAGGAGAAACTGAACCCTCTGGCATCAGGGGGAGAGTTAGGGGGCAGCTTTCTGCCAGACAAAGGTGCTGGCCAAAATCACTGTTTATTTTCTGAGACCTCCCCAAACAAAGTGAGCATGTGGGTGCCATATCTGAGACTCCATAAACTTGGCTTACCCTGTTTGCCTTTGTGATTCCCTGAGACCTTACCCCATCCAGCCTATAGGTCCACCCAAGCTGTTCCCATTGGCTTTTCATAGAAATGGCCTTATCTTGGCTTACACTTCATAGTTATCTAAAATTTCTCAAAAAAGCAGTCTCTGGCCTCAGTGTATTTCATAGCTGTCACTGAGTGGCCCCAGGCTCAGCACTAGCAGCAGCCAGCCTTGGCCCACAGTTTGGCCTCACCTGGGCACCTCCCAGACCAGCACAAGGAGCAGCTGCCTGCAGGTCATCTAGGTCACTTTGTAGCTCATGCTGGTTAAGTCTGGACAGAACACAGGCAGCAGCTAACCTTGGCAGGCACCTCTTAGAAGGCCTCACAGCCATCCCACCTGGTGCACAGCTTCAAACTACATTGAAGCCCTAGCAAACTATCTCCACAAGAGACACATTCAAGGGGCAGATTCAGGGGGCACCAGAGCCCCACTGAAGTAAGTCCTGCTTCATGAGGTGGCCTCCTGCGCAGCTTATCTTCCACAAATGTCAGTGGTCAAAGTCCTTGTTGCTGACTGGACTGGGGATAAGTCCCTCCCTCTGATGTGCCAACAGTAATCAAGGCTCAACTACAACAGAAGAACATACACAGCCCACGTGAGGGGGTGTACCTGGAATGCCGGTTTGGGTAATCAGGGAAGCTGAGCCACTGGACCCAACAGGACTCCCACCACATTAGACCACTCTACCAGGCCCAGGAGATATAGCCACTCTACCTAATTCATAGAGACAAATCCAGGGAGGCTGCCAAAATGAGGACACAAAGAAACATGTCCTAAATAAAAAAAACAAAACTCCAGAAAAAGAACTAAACAAAATGGAGACAAGCAATCTACTAGATGAAGATTGCTTGGTTTTAAAGATGCTCAATGAACTTAATGAGAACTTCAACTGCACAAAAAAGGACATGGAAACTATAAAAAAGAACAAGTGAGAAATTAAGGATATGCTAACCAAAATGAAGAATAATTACAGGGAATAAACAGTAGACTAGGTGAAGCAGAAAATAAATCAAATCAGCAATTTGGAATATAATTAAGTAAAACTAACTAACTAACTAATCAGAACAGCAAAAAGAAACATGTATCCAAAAATAAAGATAAGGTAAGGAGCCTCTATAACAACTTCAAGTGTACCAACATTCACATTATGAAAATGCTGAAAGAAAAAAAAGAGAAAGCAAGGAATTGAAAACCTATTTGAAAAAATAATGAAAGAAAACATTCCTAACCTGGTGAAGAAGATAAACATACAAGTCCAGGAAGTGCAGAGTCCCAAAGAGGCTCACACCAAGACGCAAAAAATTAAAATGCTAATGGTCAAAGATAGGACCTTAAAAACAGAAATAAAATCAGTTACTTACCTTACAGGGGAGTTCCCCTAAGACCATCACCTGATTTCCTATTTTAAGGGCCAGAAGAGGTTGGCAAGAAATACTCAAAGCAAGAATAAACAAGGACCTACAACCAAGATTACTCTATCCAACAAAGTTAGTTGGAATCGAAGGACAGATAAAAAGCTTCCCAGACAAAAAAGAGCTAAAGGAGTTCATGAAATGTTAAGGGTCTTCTCTAAAAAGAAGACAAAAATGATTTAAAATATGAACAATAAAATGACAATAAATGCATATCAACCAACAATTGAACCTAAAGATAAATAAATAAATAAAAATCAAGCAGAATAAAAACAGACTCACAGACACAGAGAACATTTTGATGGTGCCAGAGAGAAGGGGAGTTAAGAGGATGGGTGAAAAAAATTAAGGGATTAAGAAATACAAGTGGGTTGTTACAGAATAGTCATGGGGATGTAAAGTACCGTGTAGTGAACATAGTCAATAATATTCTAATAAGTACATATGGTGTCAGATGGATACAACATTTATCAGGATGATCACTTAGTAAGTTATATAAATGTCTGATCACTAGGTTGTACATCTGGAACTAAGATAATGTTGTATGTCAACTGTAATTTAAAAATGATTTAAATAAAGAAAAACAAACAAGCAACAACAAAAAAAACCTAAACACTTTTCATCTGCAAAAGACTCTAACAGGATACAATATGGGGAAAAGATATTTGCAAATCACATAACAGATATAGAACTAGTATCTAAATGTACAAAGAACTTTTAAACCTCACACAACCCAATTATAACATGGCAAAACACATACATGGATATTCATTGAAAAAGATACACAATGCCCTGGCTGGTAGCACAGTGGATAAGGTGCTGGCCTGAGAACCCAAATGTCGCAGGTTTGATTCCCCAGCCAGGGCACATAACAAGGTTGCAAACCAGGTCTCCAGTCAGGTCTATGGCTGGAGGCAGGTGAAAAGCAACCATACATTGATGTCTCTCTCCCTCTCTGCCTCTCTCCCTTCCCCTCTTTCTAAAAATAATGAAATAAAATCTTTAAAAAAAAAAAAGATACACAGATGAAAAACAGTCCTATGAAAAGATATTTAACATCATCACCCTTTAGGAAAATGCAAATTAAAACCACAATGAGCTATTAGTATCCCCCCAGAAGAATGGCTAATATAAAAAACAATGACAACAATAAATGCTGGTGAGGATACAGGGAAACTATCTCTTGTACATTGCTGGTAGAAATTAAAGGGTGCAGCTATTTGAAAAACAGTTTGGTAGTTTTTTTAAAAATCAAAACCTAAGACCCAGCAGCTATACTCCCATGCATTTAATCCAGATAGATGGAGACTTGTGTGTAAACAAAAGCCTGTACACAAATATTTATAGCAACTTTTTTGTGATGACCAAATACTATAAGCAGCTCAGATGACCTTCAAAGGGTGAATGGTTAAGCAAACTGTGGTACCTCCATATCATGGAACATTACTCAGCAATAAAAAAGGATGAACTACTGATACAAAGAACAACTGGGATGAATCTCCAGAGAATTATGCTGAGTGAAAAAATCAGTTTCAAAAAGTAACATACTGAATTATTTCATTTGTATAACATTCTTGACATGATAGAATTATAGAAATGGAGAACACAATAGTGGTTGTCAGGTGTTAAAGAGGGCATGGGAACTGGAAGTAAGTGGGTGAGACTAAGAAAGAAAACATAAGAAATCTGATGGTGATGGACACATTCTTCAGCCAATCAATGCCAGTATCCTGGTTATGGCATTTACTATGGTTTTACAAGATGTTACCATGGAGGGAGAGTGAGTGGGTAAACTGTTTATGAGATCTCTTTGTATTATTGTTTACAACTTTATGTGAATCTATAATTATCTCAAAATGAGAAGTTTAATTTTTTTTTAACTTGCTGTTGTTAACTCTATGATGTTTACATCACCATCTCTTCCTGATTACCTTCAAAACTCCAAGTTTCACTCTGGGCACGCAAGTTCATGAAATTGAATTTGCCAATAACATCCTCATATCTTTATTTATCTAAGCAATGGTCTTTGCTGACTGAATATGTTGTCTTTGCCCCTAAATATTTCTTTAGATGAATTCTTAAGTAATACATTTTAAATTGAGTTATATATTTCAATTATTGGACTAAACCTTTGTGAATCATAGGGGGGAAATCAGCTATCCTCAAAACAAGTTCAGTTCTAATACTAAAACACAAATATTAAGTAATGCGCTCTTGGCATAATGTCTTATATTAGTTCTTCATTGTATGTTTGTGAGAATATACATATTACAGTTTTATTCTGAACTCTGCCAAATTTTCTTTCTTGTCCGAGCTCCAATGTTTTTGGTTGGAGTTTCATAACAAAATATGCACTGTTTCCACTGGGGTGTATAACAGAAATAATTAAGTAAAGTGATGGTATAATAGAAAAAACACAGCTTTCATAATTTATCATTGCATTGTTGCTACACTCCACAACTTATAGGGTTTAAAACTGTCCTAAAATGGCTGCTTTCAGGAAGAACCACGCTAATACATGTGTCCTCATTTCGTTTCATTATCACTGTTTTAGAAACCTATGACCCAAAACACTATTGGTTTGTGCACTCTTAGTATTCAAAGGGAACTTCATGTCTATGCATTAATGAACATACAAAATTCATTGCTTAATTCAAAACGGACCTTCACTAATGCCTCTGCTGTCTTACATGGGCAGACATCTGTTTAGCAAAACCCTCCTCTTGCGTCTTGCTCCATTGCTGATTCGTCAAGTTTGCTATTTTCTGTACTTAATTTTTTATTGACTATTCGCACTGGAGTAGATTTGAGCATTAACAAAATGTTTGCAAAACACTTTCAGGTTATCAAAGAAAAGAAGATAAGGGAAACACCCTTCAGCCAGAATAACAAGTAAAATCAAATGAAAAAAAAACTTAAATATATATGTGTGTTATTTTTGAAAAATAAATGATGTTTAAAATCCCTTGTCTTTGAAATATGAAAGGTTTCAGAACTGCTAAATTATTTTCTAAAAAGATTTAGTTTAGATTATTTTATGGTATTTTGGTTCCTTGAAAATTGACTACCCACCCTGACCTGTGGGGCTCATGGTTTGGCATTGTTCAGCAAAGCAAGAAGTCACTGACAGCTCCCTGACTGGACACATGCCAGGGAGCCAGAACTCATGGGAGAGGTAACCAATCAATGTTTCTCTCCCACATTGATGTGTCTCTCCCTCTCTTTCTCCCTTTCCCTTTCTCAAATTAAACAAACAAACAAACAAATATATAAAATTTAGAAAATTGATTACACGAATATATGATCTGATTCATTGCACAAAGTATGGCCCATGAGCCAACGGCAGAATCACCAAGGAGCTTGTTAGAAATACAAGGTGTTGGGTAGACCTATTGAATCAGACGTAGGTTAACTAAATGAGAATCCCTGGGGGCTCAAGAATCTGGGTTTTATTAAGCCCTCCAGCTGATTTCTATCTGCTAAATTTTTAAAATTGCTAATATCATATCACTGCCGCTCACAGTGTACAAGCTATCAACTGAGTTACACCCCCTTCCCACATTCATATACTGAAGCCTGAACCCCCAATGTGATTATCTCTGAAAATAGGACCTTTAAGGAGGTAACTAAGGTTAATAAGGTCATAAAGATGGGGTCTTGAACCCTTAGAATTGCAACCTTGTAAGAACAGAAAGAAAGAACCCTCTCCCCCTCTCCATCTCCCTCTGGTTCTTTCTCCGTGCCCCACACACACCCTTTGAGAACACAGTGAGAAGAAGGCAGCTGTCTGCAGAGGTAGGGGGAGCTCTTACTAGAACACCGCCATGTTGATACCAGTTTCTGAGACTTCCAAGTTCCAGAACTGTGAGCAAATACATTTCTGTTATATAAGCCACCCAGTCTGTGGTATTTTGTTATGGCCATCAGAGCTGACTAAGACAGTAGACATGAACCACATGGGGATCTTGTTAAAATACAAATTCTGATTCAGTCAACACCCAGAAGCTGGTCTCCTAAGTGAAGCCCTTTCCTGGTCCATGGACAATACTTTGAATAACAAGAATTTTCTATTTCACCTAGAACAGAATCCAACCATCCATTTTGACCTGCATGGCCCTATAAGATCAGGGGCCCATCTACTTCTCTGACCTCATCTTGTGCCTCTCTTCCCACCATATTTCAACTCTCTGCCTGCCTGCCTGCCTACCTTTTCCTCAAATGTGCTAGGCCCTCCCTTCTTCTTCCTGCCTCAGGACCATAGCACTTACTTTTTTTTTTAGGGATATTTGTGACCATTAGGTACTTTTACTAATTTCACATTTAGCAAAATAATCTTTTCATTCAATCATTCACTTACTCCGCAAGCACATACTGATTTCTTACTGTGAGTTAAGTACAAAGTATTCATAGTACAAATGAATAAGTTATAGCCTTGAGAACCATGGACATGGACAACAGGTGGGATTGACTTTGGGGGGAATGGGTGGGTGGGGAGGGGGACAGAGGGGAGCAAAAAGGGGATGGATGTAATACAACAACAATAAAATTAAAAAAAAAAAGTTACAGCCTTGAGAAAATATAAATATAATAGAGGAATATTATAAAACATTTACATACCAAGAGCTCCCTGAATTCTTTTTTTTCAATTTAATTTTATTGTTGTTGTATAACATCCATCCTCTTTTTACTCCCCTCTGTCCTCTTCCCCACCCATCCACTCCCCCACAAAGTCAATCCCACTTGTTGGTCTGCATTTGCCCCAAGCTCTTCAAAGAACTGTTCCCTTCTCAGGTTTCAGACCTCAATTCCAACATTGTCTTCTCAGGAAGAACATGACTCCTGTCTGAAGCAGCCCATCTCCTGTCCCCATTCTGTCACAACTTAGCCTTTCATAGCTTTCTTCTCCATCTGAAACTATTTCACTGTGTTATAAATTGTTTATCTTCTGCCTCCTCCACAAGAATGCAGGCTCTAGGAGTGCAAGATTGTGTCCCTCTTGTTGACCTAAAAATATTTGTTGATGAACTAGCTGCTGTATTGTAACTCCTCACAAGGTTCAAATACTGAAATGATAGGACTACTCTCTTCCTCTATATGTGGGTAAATAAGACTTCAGATTCACTCACTGAGTGTTCACTGAAGTCTTGACCTATCTGGCCCTATTTTGGAGTCCCTGGTGTTCTTTGTCAGCCATTGTCCCTTGTCTGTGTCTAAGCTAAGTCTTTCTGACATCATGGCTTCCAGGGTGTCAACCACTGGGTCATGGAGGGTTTGAAATTGTCCAGAGGCTAGTGCTGTCACTCCTGAGCTTTTGTGACTGCAGTCACCCTACTGATCTTTACTGAACTTCTGCCTCATCTTTAAGGTATGTCACCAGGTCTGGCTGCCCCTAAGACAAACACTGACTCCAGCTAGTGGGGCTGGTGCCCTGACGCACTGTCTGCTTTGTGCTACGACCTCCCTTGGTGTGCTGGATTCTGCCTCTCTGGCTCCTGTCCCTAGGAATGGTTATGAACCTTCCATGAATGACAGACAGCTCACAACAGTTTACGAGAGCCCATGGTGCACCTCTCTTTCTAGCTCCACACCCAGTGACCTCACAGTGGTAGCTTGCAGCCCATCACAGTGGGAGCAAATGCTCACATGTCAACTTGGTTTCTCCAGAGATCTGGTTGTTAAATGTTTACCAGCACACTGGCTCAAGTTCACCTGCACTGGAAAAGCTCTTGTTCTCTGGATATCTTCTGCTGTTTGCCACACCATCCAGAGAGATGTCTCCACAGTACCCTTCAGCCATCCTCATACACCAGCCTGGTTTGGATGAGGCAACACACACACACACACACACACACACACACACACACACACACCCATAGTGAGGTCTCAATGGCCTAGAGTCTTTTAAACACATTGCAAATTCTGACCAATGTGCTCACTATTCTGAGAGACACAAATAAAAGCAAGATCCCAACTCTTGAGACAATAAAATATAACTTAAAAGGTACAAAAAGAAATAAATGAAAACTCACACTCATTCTCATTCTTCCTAAATTATTTTCCAGACACTTTTCTGAGTGTTCATAGACCAGAGTTAAACACAATTATGTCACTGATATTATCAAAGGTGCTGGCACAAATATGAGTGAGTTACCTAGCAGAGCTCTCTCAGTATTGTCGGGAGGGTAGGCCAAGTGCACCATCACATTTATTTGTGATGGATCACACACTGTCTGATGATGCTCTTACTTCTTGTCCAACCTGACAGTTAAATCTGTGATCATCAACCCAGTAGGGGAACAGTGAGAACCAGTGGCCTCTAAGGGTCGGTCTCAAACTTTGAGCAAGAACAGCCCATCTAAAAGTGTTATATCCCTTCTTCATGAAAAGCTGCAGCTTTAAATTTCTGTGTGTTTCACACACATTTTGTATCTTATTTTCACAATTGAATTGTAGGTTCCTTTAAAAAAAGACAATGGCTTACATATTTTTATTTCTTCCAGGATTCTGGAGAAGTCCTGACAACATTGTAAGGTTAAATTTTTCTAAATGTAAAAAGCAAAAACAAAAAACTCACACTGTAAATCTAAGTTAAGGGCAAATGATAAAACACTTAATTTATTTGTAACATATTACACCTATATTAGAATTTTAAAATCACTTATAATTAATTAAGAAGAAATAATTTCCCTTATCCAAACAAGCAAAGAATAAAAGGGAAATTTACAAAAATACGCAAATGACCAAGAAACATTTTTAAACTATGATCATCCTTAGAAATTATCAAAAAGCAAATTTTGGCAACAATAAAATGCCTTTTTTTACCTATTAAATCAAATTTTAAATTGCTTAAATGGTTATATTTTATGTAAATGATTTTCGGGGAAATAGGTTCCACTTCACATTTTTGGAAGAAGTGTACATCTTTTTGGTGTTGCAGAAAAAGAGAAATTGGAAGAGCACAAGTTTGTGAGAATAGAAAATAAATAGATCATAGTGCATATATTGGACAAAATATAATAAAACCATTAAAATATTGTAGAAAATATTTAATGACATGGGAAAATATTCATGAAATATGCTAATAATTATGTAATTGTAGAAAATATTAAAATATACAGAAATATCATAAACATTGCATTGTAACAGGCAAAAGATGAATGTTTAAGGTTTTGGTGTTTAAAATAAAAAGTTTATTATATTTGTGGATTTTATTATATTTGTGAGATTTTCTTCTGAACACAGAAAATAATGGAACTCATTCTCTCTCAATTTTCCTATATTCATTAGGAATAACTTATCATACAATGGGTAAACATTTCTGCAGGCAATTTGTGTCAATAGGCAAATAAAAAATATTACCTACTAGAAGATCAGAATGTGCATTTGACCCAGGAATCAAGTTCTCAGTCACAGAAACAAGGCAGTAATAAAAAGTACCCATTAGGGACCGTTACCAAATGTTTGAACCTTGGGCTTAGTTATAAAAACATCTATAAAAACATCGTATGGGGTGTTAATTCAGGTCCTGTGATGGGGAAGGGAAGATGTGCTCAGCAGGGTGGGGAGGGGCTGGAGGCTGAGGATGTGGTGGAGACAGATCCCACCTGCATGCTCTCCACTCCCCGCTAAGGGATGCATGCACTGACGACCCAAAAAAACCCAGTGAACTCTGGCCCTGGAGCAGCCTTCCTAGCAGATGCTTTGTCTTGCTCTGCACGAGCTTCACTGCAAAGATGTGTCCTCAAGCAGCCAAGCTATAACTCACAAACTGTGTTTCTGCATTTCCAAATCAGAAGCTCAGATAGCATTAGTGTTTCAACAGCAAGGTCCAGGCTTTTCTGAGTCCACGTGGTCCAGGCTTCCGCAGCGAAGCTGTCCCAGGGTTTCAGGACTGAGAGAGTGCTTTTTGTTTAGTTGATTCTTACTTGCCCACAGCCTGGCAGTATGGGTGGAGCTGCATTTCTAAAAACATTGACATTTTTTTCATCCTCTCCTAATATGAAAGCTGTCCTGCTTTTCTCCCATCCAAAGCCTCCATCCCCGACCAACATAAATTCAATCTAGACTCTAACACTTCTGACATTTCTCCACAGAGCCAAAAACCATGTCTCTACATGAGAATCTTCTCTCTACCACCTACTTAGCCAACTGGCTGAAGTGGATGGAGTGCATGAGTGTAAAGCAGACATGCATACTCTGTCCACAAAGTGCAGCTACGTGGGCCTTAGTCCTTGCAGGCTGCCCTAACGGAATAGCATAGGATGGGTGGCTTGTAAGTCAATGGACATTGATTTCTTACAGTATGGAGGTTAGAAGACCAAGACCAGGGAGCCTACTGGTCAGTGTCTGGTGCATGTTGGCAACTTCTACCTGTAACCTCACATGGTGAAAGGGGCGAGGGAGCTCTCAGGAGTCTCTTTTATAAGGGCCTTAATCCCATTCCTGAGGATTCTACCTTCATGATCTAATCACATCCCAAAAGCCTCATCTTCTAATATCATTGCCTTGAGGGTTAGGATTCAAGGTGAATTTTGAGGGGACACAGCATTCAGGCAATAGCAGGCTGGTCCACCCACAGCTCAGGGCCTGAAACGAAGCTGAAAAACATCATTCGGAGCAAATGCCAAATATAGGAAACAACTTCATCCTCTTGCGTCGTGTGCTATTCTTCTGGAGATGGAAGTGACCCAAAACTATTTTTTTAAATGCCTTCTTTGATACTACTGATGTGCCTAGAAATGTAAAAATAAATAAAGACAACCTCATTTAAAGTAGAGCCAAGAAACACTGAAAGGAGGGACATTGCACACACGTACTGGGAGTTGCAGGCTGCATAACCAGCAGGAAGAAGGGAGATAAGAATTATTTGACAAGGGGGGATATTAATTACATGGGAATTTCATCTCCAGCTTTTAACAAAAAGGAGGAGGGTTCATCCCTGCCCCAGCAACAATGCACTAACCACTGCTTCAGGCCAATGAGAAGCCACCACAACCTTGAACTCTTGTTCTTCTCCAGTGAACTTTTGTTCAAAGCAATCCTCCCCAATTTCCTCCTAAGACCTAATAAAAACAAGCCCCTCCCCGTTGTTCTCTGGACTGGCCAATGGCTGTGCCCTGTCTTGCTTGTCCCAAATTGCAATTCCCTGCAACTCCCAAGGAAACCATTTTTGCTGGCAAAACAACTGGCTCTTTTAATTTTAAGATTGACAGAACTGTCAAGGCTCAGGGTCCACAGATGAAAGATAATGTTTACCACTTTCCTCCTCATATCAGTGGCCTCTTTCTGGTCTCCCTAGGGCATGATGCAGCCACTCACCACACACCCCCGCCAATATCCTGCCCATTATTTTCAAGGCAGCCAGTCCATGGGGAAGTTTTGATGGTTAGAAACGGCATTGCTCTGTTGAAGGAAAATATGCCTTTCCAAACTTCACCCTCTGCTTCTAGTTTTGCCTTTATAAGACCCAAAGGTGGAAAATCTAATTTCTCTTTGTGCTATTAACTTTAATGATGTAGTTTTAGGAATAGGAAAAGGTAAGGGAACACTTACAAGTGATGAAATGATTGTAGGACGATCCCCTGAAACTTTTCCCTCATTTATGGTTTTGGGACCAATGCTCACCAATGAGAGAAAATTTAGGAGAGGCCAGGAGTGCTAGGCATTGACTGTGAGAATTTAAAATGTCAACAGTACTCGTAAGCATGCTGCATTGCTTTCCTCAATGGCTATGCCTCAAGAAATTAACTGGTATAAATACTGTTTTCAGATTTTTCTCTCAAACAGTAGAAACACTATAAATGCTATAATGTTTATAAATATTAACATGATTAATAAACAATCAATAGAAGGTCCGTATGTCACTGCTTCACATTTACTGCCTCTCATTTACTTCTAAAAACAACTGTGGACATATGGATTACCTATGCATGTTACACTCCTTATAGGCACTGTGAAAATTAATAAAGAAAACATCAATTGAAATTGGAGTAGGCAAGGCCCATAGAGGAAACTCTCATGCCCTACCCATCATTGCCAATTACCCCAAACATGAAGGGACATACCTTGCACCTCCCATGGGAAGATGTATCTACTTCACTGCCTTGGCAGAAGGAAGATTTTCTTCTTGCCCAGCTACTAGCCCAGACAGCAAGAAACACCACAGCTCCTTGAATTCCTACTTTCCTCCAACAAGCTATTATTTTTCTTTTTCTAATGACTTTCTTGCTTCACCTTCCTTTCTATAAAAGCCTTCCATTTTCTATAACTGCTCAGAGGATCTCTCTGCTTGCTAAATGAGATGCTGCCTACATCATAAATCATTTAATAAAGCCAATTAGGTCTTCAGATTTACTCAGTTGAATTTTGTTTTATAACAGCACAGAGGAAAAACAATAGAGAAAAAGCCACAAACACTAGAGAGAGCTGTGTTTCTGCTCAGATAGGAACAAGCCATCTTCTGATGAGAACAGAAGGAACCTTCTTTTTCAGTGAACTGCCTCTTGATGACTTTTCACCTACCAGTTGATGAGATCATCTCCATATTTCTGACTAGTCTTCAAGCTAAAACCACACAAGGGTCAAGTAACCTCTAGCTGTGACTTGCATCTCTTTTTTTCCAGGGCTCATTGCTCAGCCTCCTGAAAAGTTCAAAGCAGACAAACAAGGGTAAACCCTGGCTTCTCCCAGGCCGTATCATCAAAGGTCCAAAAAGCAGCCAGAAGAAATTTCACTTATTTACTGAAGGGAAGGGCTCAGAGGTTTTTCTGAGTCAAAATTAGTAAAAGACATTCTAGCAGCATTCCTATTTTTGTTATAACCCATGCAAACCATAAATGAATTTCTTTTAATCTAATATTTTGTGGTAAAATTATTTATCCAGCCTCAGCAGAGCACAAAGCCTTTGGGGCTGGAAAGTTGTTTACTATTAACTTAGGGACACCCTTATTGAATTTGCCAATGTTGGTGCTTAGTGTTTGTATGCAAGTAGCCTTTCAATTGCATTCTTCTTTTCTTTTTCTCTTTTGGCAACTTTGCAAGCTCTGTAAGGACCCAAGACCTAACCGTGGACATCCATGGGCCAGGGCAAGCACAGTGTTTCCCACAGAGAGGACCATCAGTAAATATTTGTTGAGTGAACAAATTCTTGAGGAAGAGAGCATTTACACAATGCATATTATTTAGGGGTAAAAATCGCAAATGCTTTCAAATGAATTATGTACTTGCAAATTTTCTGGGGTAAAGAAACACAGAGAGGGACACAGTGCTGCCAAGATACATAATTCCTGAGAACCCCATTCTCACAGGTTACAAACAGCTTGGCCTTTATTTTATTTATTTATTTATTTTAAATCATCTTACTGAGATAAAATAAGAAGAATATGTAGAATTTTCCCCATCCTTCTGTGGAATACCACTGCAACTCTAACTTCAGTGTACTACTTAGGTACTCAATCCATGTTTCCACATAATAAAATATCAAAGCAAATATGTGTTCAAAGAAATCTCCATGACTCAATGGTGGATCTGAGGGTCACCCTGGAGAGTAGTACCTTTCTCCAGCAGCCACTGTCAATGCCTAAAAATGCACATGGACAGGAAGTGTTTAGATGCCTCGGACCTTCAGGCCAGTTATCCTAGAGACATGATTTCAATGAGTCCTTTTTAGAATCAGAACATAAAAAGGTAATGAAAATACTGGAGGACAAAACCAATGAGGTACAGTGTCTCTAGTAGGTACAAACAGAGGACAGGTGTGTGGGAAGAAATCATCAAAAACACAGGGAGCCCACCTTAGCAGCTTTCAGGGCAGATAGAAACAAAGCCCTGCTGACCCACTTCAGGAATGATAGGTGAACACCGGGAGAGGCTCTGTGAAACTGGATCTGATTTAGCAAGTGATGCAGTGGCACCGATAAGCCCAAGTGAGTAACTATTCACGTCTTACTCAAATAAAATAGATATCCAAGGCCTCTAGCAGGCTTCTTCAAAAAGTCATGGATATGTGGGGAGGGGGACAGAGGGGAGCAAAAAGGGGATGGATGTAATACAACAACAATAAAATTTAAAAGAAAAGAAAAGAAACCCAAAGAACTAGTATAAATGGCCCATGGACATGGACAACACATAGGGGTTGACTGTGGGAGAGGGGATGGGGAGGGTGAGGCAGGGGAAAGCAATGGGGGGAAATGGGATAAATCTAATACAACAACAACAAATTAATTAGAAAGAAAAAGAAGAGCAAAAAAAAAAAAAAAAAGTCATGGATATGGACCCTCTATCCAAATAAAGAAAAATAAAATAAGTTGTAATGTATAAAAAAATTACAAAAACAAATGGAATCACACATCGAGATCAAATAAAAAGAGAATTCAAAGACATATTCATTTCATGAGATTGTAGTTTTACTAAACAAAACAGTGCCTTTAAAAAAAGGGGATGGATGTAATACAACAATAATAAAATTAAAAAAAAAATATTACAAACAATATAAAAAAAAAAAAAAAAACAAAACAGTGCCTTTAAGAGTTTGAGAAAAACTCCAAAATATTTTACTCTATTTAAGGACTTGCAAAGTATTTGTTAAGAACTTCATGAAGTTTCAACTGAAATTTTCCCTCAAGTTGCTAAAACCAGGACCTTCTTGTAAGACATCCTTTACCAAACACGCTGCATGAAATATGTACAGCTTACAAGTTCAAAGGGAAGTAAATGTACTTTTAAGAAACAGAAATATGTTTATCAGCAAATTTATACTTTAACAAATCTGTTATTCTTAGGCTCAAAGTAAGAAGTGATGATGGAAACAGTGCCACTTTTGTAACGGATCACATGACAAAGCCAGCACTATATTTAAAATCTTAGGCTTTTAATGCTGAAGGAAACCTTAGAAAGCAGCTTGGACATTGTTGAAAAAGATATGTTCAAATTCTGCAGCATACAGAATGCCTTGGTTGTTTGTGCAGGAATTCAGTCTGTGATGGCCCAGGCTTGGTCCTCCCAGCCGCATGACAGCAGGACCTTTACAGTATGCTGACTTGTCATCTCTTATCTCCTCAGCCACAGGCTCCTCCATCCTCTGCAGCAGCACTTGAAAGCAATCTATCTATACTTTGCAAACTTGCCAAGTCAAGAAATAAATCAACTTACAGAAACACAGAGAAGTTGGCCTTAATCTGTGTAAAACTTTTGTTGTCTTAAATCCATAAATATGATGAAACCCAAACAACGTAGAAGTGAAAGCTGCCAACCACTGTAGTGACAACGCTAAAAACGAGACTGAACTGGTTTCTAGTAACTGCTTTGTTGAGGTTTTCTTTTCCCTCAGTTCTCATGATAAGTTTCACCATCTTTTGGAAAGTCAAGGTTTTCTGCAACAGATTGGCGTTGAGGTATTCTGTATCCAAAAATCATGATCTCTCCTTCAAGGTATTTGAATGTATATTTCAAATTGAGTCTTTCAGTGCGTGCTCATACACTAGGCAGAAGAAGGCAACAGTGATGGAAAGATTGAAGAAGCAAGGGGGATCATTGATAAATCAAGGTTCCAGAGAGATAGAACAACAAAGCATCAAAAACACGAGTGGTAGCAATTCCACTTCTAGGCATGTATAAAGTAAAAATGGGTACTCAGCCAAATGCATGTGCATGAGTGTTCATAGCAGCCCATTCACAGTAGTGAAAAGCTGAAAGCAGCCTAAATGCCCATCAAAAGATGATTGGATAAACAAAGTGTGGTGTGTGATTTCTTTTCCAAATCTTACTAAAATTCAGATGCCTGGTTGCTTGTGCAGCTGAACTTCCCAGAAGATTCAAAGACTCCATAAGGGTAAGGACTTTGCCCTTTTCATTCCCAGCTAATTTCGCAGCACCTATCCCATAGTGGGTGCTATGGTCTGAATATCTGTGTCTCCAAAAAGTCATCTGTGGAAATCATAAACCCCCCAAAGGTGATGATATCAGTAGAAGGAACCTTTAGGAGGTGCTTAAGTCAAGAGGGTGAAGCCTTCAAGAACAGGACTAGTGCCTTATAAAAGAGGCTCCAGGAAGGTCCCTAGCCTCATCCACCATTGTGTGAGAACATGGTGAGACAGGACACCACCTACGAACTAGAAAGAAGGCCCTCACTCAATCATGCCAGGTCCAGTTACAGCAGCCTGAAATAATGGTGCTGCTCATCAACATTGTGTTATTCCATTTGATGATTGTTGCCACTCTTATTTCACAGATGAATTAAGGAGAGGTAAATAAAAAGTTGGTTACACAGAACAGAGGGGAGGAAAGACAAGGGATTTAGTTTGTCAAATGACCAAAAGTATGAGAAAAGAGGAAGAATAAAATACATAGAAATTAGAAAGATTGAAGAAAGTAGAATTACCCAAAGTGACAGAGACAGGAGAAACTCCCAAATCTGCAGGTGTCTGATCCTGGCCTAAATCCCCCAGTGGTTCTCCATGGTTCATTCTGTTAGTACTCAGCTAGAGCTGCTCTTCACCATCTAGTTGCTGGGCCACTCTCACCCCTGTGCCCACAGTTGCAATATGGAACTTTGCTGTGTGGAAATCCTTCCACCTCCCCCTCTCTCATTTTTATCCTTCTGCCTGGAGAATATCCTCCTCACTATCTACTCCATCTTGTTGTTCATACATTGCCCCTCTGAGAAGCTCCACTGGTCTCCCCTTGGCAAACTTAGGGTCTCTTTCTGGGGCTGGACCCACATATTATGGGTCTGAAGGTTAGTAGATATTCTCTTTACAGAAAATAATACAAGGGGAACGGGGTAGGGGGGAGGGAGAGGTAGAGGCAAAGATGGGGAGCAGCTTAGACAAGAACCTAGTATAAAGGAACCATGGACATGGACAACAGGTGGGATTGACTTTGGGGGGAATGGGTGGGTGGGTGGGGGGACAGAGGGGAGCAAAAAGGGGATGGATGTAATACAACAACAATAAAATTAAAAAAAAAAAA
>PVIW01001892.1:0-211630 GCA_004026585.1 Noctilio leporinus | reverse complement strand
GAAAATAATACAGAATCACAAAGTGAACAGTCATTTAGAATGAGAAAAACAATCAGATTATATAGGTACAACATCTGACAAATACCAAATATATTTTTGTGATACTGATTGCCTTCCCTCTACTTTTTAGCTGCATACTCTTGGATCAGTTCTTCATAGAACAATTCTATATTTTCTATGTGTTATACAGAGAATAAAAAGATCTCTTCCCTCTAACACAGTTGATGGTCATTTGATTTACATCATAAATTACTTGAAAACATTTCTTTAACTTCACAGATCAGTATTGGTAATATCATATAAACTTTTTAAATTGCGGCCAAATCTGGGGGAACCTCTCTCAAGTTTTTCTATGAGCATATCTTCTGCTTACAATATGACAGACACGTCTGATAACTTGATGAACATTGCACAGACCAGCTTCTGGCTCTGTACATTTAAATTACGTTTCTTTTTGATTACTCACATGGCTCTGGTGCCAGAAGCTAGAAGACAAATTTAAATTGTGATACAACTTCTGAGCATAAAGTTTTAGGTCACAGCACTGGTGAGCCAGACCAGTGGACAACAGGAGTATTTCTGGAAGTATTCCTGCATGAGGAAAGCCACCAATAACTTAACTATGAACTACATAAACATATCTCACTAAACCCAAACAAAACATATACCAAATTCAACCATTTCTCAGCCAGTTCCAAAAATGCCTTTGGGTACTTTTCTGCCACCTAATACAAGGAGAAATATGACAGAGAGGCAGAAATAAACTGGTTCTTTTAAAATAGCTTACTTTTGTGGATTTTATGAAAATATGTGGCCCTGGCTGGGAGGTTCAGTTGATTGGAGTGTTGTCCCATGCACCAGAAGGTCACGAGTTTGATTCCCAGTCAGGGCACATACTTAGGTTGTGGTTCAATCCCTGATCAAGGCACATACAGAAGGCAAACAATGAATGTTTCTCTCTCTCACATCAATGTTCCTCTCTTTCTCTCTCTCTCTCTCATCTCTATCTCTATCTCTCCCCCATTCTCTCCCTCTAACTCAATTTTAAAAATAACATATCCATGGATAAGGATTTTTTTTTTAAGTCAAAATTGTGTGAGTGTATGGACACTTGAAGAGGGCCTTAGAAGGGGTCTATGTACACAGACAGGCCCTGAAGTGTTAGCTGCCTCAGCTTCAGATAAGTATGCTTCTGGCTCCTCCCCTGGCACCCTGTGTATATTTCAGTTGTGGTTCAAACATTTGGTAACTACAATCACTTATTTGTCTGTTTCCTAAGTAAGTTGTGACAGAGTTGTGACTCCTTGAGGGTAGGAACATATCTGTTCATATTGGTATCTCCACTGTTTTATTAATACCTGGTGCTACGGTTTCCTACTGAAGAAAACATGGTTCAAGTGTGGGGTCAGAGAAGTCCCTGCTGACCACCAGGGGGTGCTATTGAGTGGCACTAGAGGGTATGTCAGCTGGGTTAGGTAGAGGTTGGCAGAGCAATGGTTTGCAATTGGCAATACTTTTTATACTTGAAATCAGGTTTTTGTAATTCTGGAGACACAGGAAAGTCAAGATGGTCCTTGTACAATCAAGTGAGTCAAGGAAAGGAAACTGAAAAAGAAGTCATCTCTGCCTTGGAGAATCACTCACTGAATTGGCAAACCACCTCCATTTCCAACTCTTCTGGGATCTGAGTCTTTGATGATGGCTAACATGGGGAGTATTCTGGAAACACCACACCCAGGTCTGCACCTTTTATTTATAGAGCTTTTAGCACAAAGGCATTTTCATCAAAGTACTTTAAGAGCTAGGCACACCCTGTCACACACAGAAGCTCCATGAAAGGAACTGCTACTTCAGAGCAGCCCGGAGCCTGAGCTGGCACACAGGAATGCTTGTGGGACACACTCCCTGCCACAGGCGAGCAGCCCAGGCTGCAACAGTGGGAAGGATGGCATTGGATGGGGCCAGCCAAAGCCTGCTGAGGGACACTGACCTGTATTTCTGGGAGAAATCCTCGACTTGATGCACACTGACTATGCACCAAGCAGGCTAGTAGGCCCTTTACATACTTTATCTCATTTAATCCCAACATTATCTGCATTGTGCAAATGAAGAAACTGAGGAAAGCAACATTACTTGTCTCAGGGAAAAATAAGCAGAAAGAGCCAAAACCAAAGTTAAAACTTAAATCCACCTATCCACATAGTACCTTTTTGCTGCTGTCCTAATACATGATCTAACTTTATCAGAAGAATCGCAAATTTTAATATTAAATAAGACTAACACAATTTTAAAACAACTTGTATTACTAGATTCTGAGACCATCATGATGGCTTCAATGTAATTCTAACAGGCCCAGAAGAAGAGCGCCATCTAAGCCCAAGTTTTAGTCAACACTTCTGAAGTCCCCATGAATCCCCACTGAAGGCCTGAAGAGGATGACACATGCTCTCTCTTGCGATAGTCACCCATGTCAAGAAAGGCTATAATCATTTTGGTATCATTGGCTCCTGACTCAAGACCCCAATTAGAAGCCAAGGCAAATTACTTCCAACAGGCCAGCCCAACCAAATAGCACTCTGCTAGTTACAAATGCCAGGAACACAGAAAGCCTTGTGTAGACCTTGTGACTCTGGGAAAGTCATTACACCTCCTTCACAGCCTCTGGAAAACAAGGTTGTGCAATTGCAGAGCCCCCAGGGTACCACAGTGAGCATTCTCCAATGTCATTTAGAGTTCCCTAGAAAATTCAACTCTTCATGGAGAGCTGGGACATTTCCCATCGATAAAATCTGCTAAAAATTCCTCTGCTTAGAAAGAATGCACCCCAGGTCTGTCTCCAACTAGCTGTCTCGCCCTGGGTATGTTTCTTAACTTCCTCATCTATAAAGTGGAAACAAAACTGCTTACCTCACAGACTGCTACGTGACTAAGTGAACGAAGTAAAAATGTTAGCTGTGTGAACAAAGGACAATGTAAAAATGTTAGCTCCATCAGAGGATAATAATGATGAGTGTGAGCATGTTATTTCATATCTGTTTTCACTAGTATTGGCAACATTTTCCTCTCCTGGGCCAGGTCCCTAGTCCTAAATCAATTGGTATGTCTTAATTAAGTTCCTAATGGGCACTGACTCTGTCCCAACAACTTACAGTGCAGTCAGAGACACTCAGAAACAGATTAGTGTTATGAAGGAGACCAGATCCATAAAGTAGATAGGAAGTTCCATAATGGAAGTGAGACTTTAGCTGGGCTTCTAGTATTTAACTGGGATAAACTGACCCATATGAAAGAAGGAGGGAAATGTTGGGGGTTGTGGGATGACTGGCAGTCTGATGAGTTCTTACTTTAGAAGGAGTGGGCTTTTATCTATTCAGAGTGAAACTCCATGATAGGTGTTCAAAGTGTTGACCCCCACTGACTTGTGGTGTTTGCTGATTTCCATGGTGTCAATAGTCCCACCATAGCTGATTTCAAGTTACCAATAAGATTGAAAGCAGAGTTGGGAAGAGATCTCATTGGCCACCATTATATGGCATGTCCACCATCCAAATGCATTCGATTTCAATAACCTCAAGAGCACAGATAATAGAAAAATTGAGTAAAATTAGAAAGTGATAGCTTTTGAATATGTATTCTCTTGGGTTTAAATATAATTTAATTATAACTTTATATTATTTAATTTTTCCAGCTTTACTGACATATAATATGTGTAAGTTTAAGATGTACAATGGGATTTGACATTAATATATTGCAAAATGTTTTCCACAATAAGGGTAATTAAACAGCTCCACCTCCTCATATAATTTCCATTTTGTTGTTGCTGTTGTTCTGATGAGAACTTTTTTTAAAGATTTACTCTGTTAGCAACTTTCAAGTGTTTTTAGCTATAGTCACCATAATGTACATCAGATCCCCAGAATTTATTTCTCTTATAGCTGGAAATTTGTACCTTTTGACCAAGATCTCATTTCTCCCACTCCACAGCCTCTGGAAATCACCATTTTACTCTGTTTTTATGAGTTCAATGTTTTTAGGTTTCACATATAAGTGAGATCATAGAGTACTTATCTTTCTCTGTCTGATTTACTTCACTTAGCATAATGCCCTCAAGTTCTATCCATGTCATTGCAATGGCAGGACTTTTTTCTTTTTTATGGCCAAATAATAGTTTATATTATATATTGCATTTTCTTTTTTTTTTTTTAATTTTATTGTTGTATTACATCCATCCCCTTTTTGCTCCCCTCTGTCCCCCTCCCCACCCACCCATTCCCCCCAATGCATTTTCTTTATCCATTCATCCATTGATGGACATTACTTAATTTTTATATGGCTATACTTTGATTTGCAAACTTCCTGGAAATTTATCAATCAGCTTTATGACTTAACAACCCAGCTCTGGGATGCCATTGAGGCCCTTGCAATAACCCAGGAGAAAGATACTCATAGCGTGGACCAGGATATTATTTAGGAGGTGATAAAAAGGGCTGGATTTTGGCTATATAATGAAAGTAGATCTGAGAAAATTTGCTGGTAGACTGCATATGGGACAGGAGGGAAGGAACAAAACCAAAGGTGACTCCTGGGCTTTATTTGTCTTGCTTCCTATATCCTCCAATAAGCCTAAGAGGGAGACCTATCAAGCTTCTCTTGTCCTTTATCTGTGTCATAACCTTCTCTTATCTAACTTCACCCCAGCTACACAATGGGAGAATTCTGAGATCTAAGGCCTCCAGTCTTTTTCTCTTATAAAAAGGAAAGAATTTGATTCAAATTCTTCCTTTCCACCAAGCCAGGCTTCTAAAACTATTATTTTCTTGGTGCAAAATAGTATTCCTGTTTTACTTAACTACATGAGAGGGGGTGGGGGGAAGGAGAGGGACAACAGAGGAGATGCAGAAGAAGAAACCGAGGAGAGGAAGTGAAGGGGGGGGAGGGAAGCACTCCCTGGTGGCAGTCCCATTCCCAGGGGGCAGTGGGACTGAATGTGTTCCAAGCCTGGAATGGGATCCTTTTGTGCTCTATATTCTCATATATAATTGAAATCCTTTGCAATAAAAATGTGTTAATATTTGTATAATAAAAATCTAAAGGAAAAAAAGGAGGGGAAAGTCACCAATAAATTATGTATTGACTAAATTTAGCCTAAAAAGAAAATGAGACAGCAAGACTGTGAGCATCCTAGACAGCAGGAAGCCCTGGCAGGGACATGCAGGTCAACAGTGGTCACTAAGCAGTGGCTGGTGCAAGACAGGGAACAGGAAGACCTGCATTCCATCCAGAAACCTGTTGGGCAGCATGAACCTGGAGAATTTCTTTAACTCCCTGTACCTTGAAGAAAGAAATGCTCATATGTAAAATGGGAGTAAAAGTGGCCTCATACTGTGATCAGGGTCAGCTAAGGGGGCAAAAATCAGGTGCAGAAATCTTTTGAGGGGGACTAGATACTTACACATGTGAACCTTTACTACTAAATTGCGTGGAATGTTGCCATGTTTTAAAGAAATCAGAAAATGTCAGTAATACTTTTCCAGAGAAAGGAGAAGCCTTGATCTTAGGACTGGGCTGGACTACTTAAGGGTGTCAGCTGCCTTCACCGTCTCCTGTAACCAGGGTGACCCTTAGTCATTCTGACCCAGCTCCTTTTTGCACCTAACTGACCTTATGGAAAGTAGCTTGGAAGACTTGTCCCAGGTGGAGCAATGTAGGGGAAGCTGAAATGACAACCTGAGTCTGGACAGTACTGATCTGCATCTTCTCACATTCTAAGCCTCATTTTTCAAAGCTTACTGCTAAGAGAGATGAAAGTCAGGGTGGAGACTGTGGGCCACATCCTGGCCCTCTGGACAGGGCACTTAAGTAATCAGGGGACGTCAGACTCTTTGCTGGAGTCAGTGAAGTGTCATTCAGGCTTGGTGCTTGGACACTACCCATCTTTGAGAAGCCACCCAGCCCTCAGAAGAGACAACTCATATTGACAACCTCCCAGAGCTCAGGAGTTGATCAATAATAGCATTCCTCCTCTAAAAGCTAAAGAGACAGGCTGGTGCATACATGATCACTAGAATTTAATTATATATCATATTGATTTTTAATTAGGACTCGGGTGAGGGCCTCATCTATTAAAAAAAAAAACAAAACACAAAACCAAAAAAAAAAAAAAAAAACATTTCAACTGTTAAGTGGGTTTTACCCAGCCCATCAAGTAATTTGAAATGCACTGCTCCTCCTGACCTTGAACCCTCTAGATGGGGAAACTTGCTAAGCAAACCCACCATGATGGTAAAGACCTTGAAACCAACGAGCATGACCCCAAAATTTTTATTCAAGTTCTATCCTTCAGCATGTAAGGCAACAGTGTGTTGTTATAATTAATTCCAATTAATAGTGGAAAAGGTCCCATTGGCTCTTATCCCTGATCTAATCTGTTTAAGAGGTAGGTCCAAAGCCATAATCTGGCTCAAAAATCAGATCTGGCACCAAAGCTTGCCTCGTTTGACCCATTTTGAGGTGGAACTAGGGCACTCCAGAGCCCCAGTGCCCCTGGGCTCTGCTTCTCAAGGCAACAAGACCAGCGCTTTGCCAGCTAGAGGTAGACAGTGGACCCAGGGCTGCTTCTGCTGGCACAGAGGCCTTAGAGAACTTAAGCTTGACCATCCAAGCTGCTCCAGGACCTAAAAGAGTCATTCAAGCTGCTGGTTGCTCATGGTGACTAGGAAAGAAGAGAAGGCTCATAGGACAGCACCAGCCAGAGCGCTGACCAAGGACACCCAGCAGCTCGGTGTGGCTGGGATCGCCCCAGCAGGGAGACTAGCAGCCATGATTTATGATCAAAGTAATAATAGCACTGCCTATATCCCAGGTGCTGTGCTGCACCCCTGACATGACTTTTCTTTACCCGCAGCACACAGCTGTTGGATACAGCTTCATTATACAGTTGAGAAAATCCCAGCTTGGGAGTCTAAGGGGTGTGCCCAGGCTTGTACTGGTGGCAGAGGGAGGGCTTGAGCTGCAAAATCCAGGTTCTTATCCCCTCTACCATGCAACTCTTCACATGAGCAGGTGTGCTCTGCCAGGAATGACTGGCCACCTCCTTCACACCTGCCAAGAACGGCCACAGGAATACTGCCAGCCATAGTGAGAAGAAAGCATCTATTTCCTCTTTTCCCTTCTACCAAACCATCCCCAAGCCAAGTTAGTCACCCTGCCCCACTTTCCTCCTGACATTCACCATATTGATTTGTACAAAACTGCCCTGCCTTCAAGCATTTCTTTGTGCCAACCCTCTGCATTAAATTTCCTATTCTCTTCTCTTTATTCATTCACTCAATCCAACCCAAATTTATTGAGCTTCTACTATTCATCAGGCACCGTGCCACACGCTGGGGCTTTCTAAGTGAACAAACAAGAGAAAGTGTTGTCCACAGCTTATTTAAGGAAGTAGCCAGGTAAAAAGAGTATTGGAAACAACGTGAGAAGGGTTATGGCAGAGAAAAGCAAAGGTAGATACTGAAGAATATGGGAAGAGTCTTCTAACTCAGTCTTGGGAGGGTGAAATGGTCATGAATGGTTTTCTAAAAGGTGCTCATCCTTGAGGGCCCAGTCCAAATGCCATCTGTTCTTACCACCTCCCTTTTCCCCTTCTCATTTACCTCTCCTTTACCTCCCCATGTGTTAGGGTATCCTTTCTCAGGCATGTGTTTAAACACCATGCAGAGACAAAGCTTCAGAGAG
This sequence comes from Noctilio leporinus, assembly GCA_004026585.1. NCBI lineage: Eukaryota > Metazoa > Chordata > Mammalia > Chiroptera > Noctilionidae > Noctilio > Noctilio leporinus. Next base: position 203,896 of record PVIW01001892.1, on the reverse strand, counting down.
TAAGAAACACCCTGTAATTCTGAATTCTTCAAAGTACAGAGTGTACTACTGAATATTCAATGGAGAGTAACTGTTATCTTTAAGTAAGGGGAATTAACACACCTTCTCCACATCAAATCCCAGTCTTAGAAATCCTAATACAGATCATCACGTAATGTGATCCCTCAATTTGGCCTGAGGACTACAGCCACTTAAACTGAGTTCATGGTTATGTGGAATTAAACTAAACTTTAAAGAGATGATGAACAAGTCCACTTTTTTGAAATCTGAGTGCTGAGGCAAAAGTGAGTGCTGTGGTCGACTGAATAATGGCCAGCTGAAAAGTTCACAGCCTGACCTTGGAACCTGCAAGTGTTAGCTTGTAAGAAAAGGACTTCACTGGCAAGAAAAAGTCAAGGATTTTGAAATGGAGAGCTTATTCTGGATTATTTGTGTGGTCCCTGAATGTGAGCACAAGTGTTAGAAGAGGGAGGCAGAGGGAGATTTCAGACAGAAAAGAAGAAGGCAATGTGACCAAGGAGACAGAGTGGAGGGAAGACCATAAGCCAAGGAATGCTGGCAGCCACCAGCTGGAGGTGACAAGGTACAGATTCTCCCCTAGACCTTCTGGAGGGAACACAACCCTGCCAATACCTCAGTTTACATAGATTTAAACTGATTTTGGACTTCTGACCTCCAGAACTATGAAAGCACAAATTTGTGTTGTCTTAAACCACATAGGTGGTAGCTTGTTACAGCAGCCCTAGGAAATAAATACAGGTGTCTTGGAACATAGAGCTTATGCAGGAGGACCCCTGACAGCTTCCTCATGTACACTCTTGGGGGAAGTGAGAGCAGAGATCTGACCTCCAGCTGCTACAAGGCACCTTTAGCAAATTTTCTGTAGGAAATAGGTTTAGGTTGTTGTGGGTCACCTTTTTGTTCTTACTTTCTTCCTCATATTTCCTGAAGTCTTTGAAATTGCAGTTTCTGAATTATTTCACTATATTTGGAGATAGCTAACCTAGTCATTAAAATAAGCATAAATTGCTTTCCCAGCACTAAAAGGAAACCAAAGCTCACTAAAAGGAACCAGGAACCAGAATGAATAAAAACATAACCTTTAGTTTTCAATAGCCCCTTCCTGCACCATCTCTTCGCTCCCTTTCTTCTGGCTTGTATGTGGTGGGCAAGGAGTTCTACATTTTAGTGTTAGGCTTCTTCATTTGTTGTTGTGTTTGTTGGCTTGTTGCTATAGGCTAACGGGATGAAAGGAGATGGAAAAGGAGACTATATTGATGAAAATTTGGCAAGGCCATGCAATTTGGTGAAATGATTAGAATACAGTTGGATCTTAAAATTTGTACACACTTAAAGCAAAGGTGATAGTAGCTCAATTCCTCCTGAATGCAGTTCCTTCTTTCTGCTGGCGAGGTGATTTGATGCTCACTCTTGAGCTGCTGAAGAAACACTTAAAACAAATGAGCCAAAAATTGAAATGGAACATGTTACCTCTATCTGGAATGGAGCTGCTATAATATAGTGCTCAGCCAGGTTCTTAATGAGACAAAAAGCCCTTAAGTGTTATAAAAATAAGGAATAAGAGGGCAGTGAATTTAGTTAATCCCATTGATTTCCTAATTCTTCAACCTTATTCCAGAAGTATACATTTAAAAATAAGATGTAAGACCGGGAATGTTTTTCAAAGTCCTCATTAAGGTGAGTCGCTGGCATGTTCTCTCCCCATCTCCACAACCTCCCATTATAAAATGTGGACAGAAGTGCATGTGGCTCTTAAGGAAACTTTCCAGGCACATATTTAATAAATGAAGGTATTATGCTGTGGGGGTGGAAGCACTGGAAGGGTGGGTAAAACTCCGAGGCTGCTGTACTTTAACGCCTGCCTGCTCTGGGCACCCTGGGTAAGCAGTCAGCCTCGGGAAAGGGGTGTGCTTTGTTCCTCAGCTACACCAGAAACTGGTAGCTCAAAACTATCAGTTCATACTAATGCCACCCCCATGTTTTCAAAAATATTAAAATTATACACCTAGGAAGTTTAAGTCTGGTGTTGTAGTAAAGTGAGGGAGATTTCATTTAGATGAAAATACCATAAAATTCATGTCATGAGGTTTGGTCTGCACATTATTGCCAAGGCTGCATGAGGTAATGCCAGTGATCTTTTGTAACTCTTTTCTCCTACAGAAAAATTTTAACTTCCTGCATGCCCACCATTCACACTAAAACCTTTAAGTCTAATCTGCTGTCAGGTACTACAAATAGCATTGTTATTGTCTTTTTTTTTTTAGTAGCTTTTCTCCCAATTTCTCCTTTGGCTGCAGAATGAAATTTAAAAATAAATAAATAAAACATGATTTCAATATCTAGCTCCTTCTATGACTTCTGGTGTCCCTCTTAGATATTGCTTCTTTTCTGGACACTTCAGCTTTCTTACATGAGTGCAAAGGAATTGAAAATTCTTGTTCCCAAGGTAGAAGATAAAATGTGCAAATATATATATATATATATATATATATATATATATATGTATGTATATATATATATATACATAGAGAGAGAGAGAGAGAGAGAGAGAGAGAGAGAGAGAGAGAGAGAGGTACCAAAAACACTAAATAGTCTTGCTATTTAGTAAGACTAAATTTACTTAGTAACTATTACTACTATATATTGTTATTCAATATATAGGGTGGGGCAAAAGCAGGTTTACAGTTATTTGTATGGAAACTAATACAATGAACAATAAATAGTAATAAAAATAAACTGTTTAACATACTCACAACTATAAATCTACTTTTGCCCCACCCTGGATTTCAAAAACTTTCTCTCAAAGTTGTTCATCTCACTTTCATTTCATTTACAAATTTTGTCTTCAATTAAGAGGAAAATACCAATATCTTATAAGAAATGGTGTATTTCTGGATGTTTATCCTAAATACCCAGGCAGGAATCTGGAAACAAAAGAACATCTGTGTAAATAGATCTTCACAGATATAGAAACTCAAGGGATCTGGTGAGATAATGGTAGATATTAAAATCTTAGTAACTTAGTAATGTGCCTTTGTATTAAATCTCAATGATTAGTTTAGAGTTAGATCATTGTTAATATCAGCAGAGATTACTTCTTCCTAATCTAGGCTTAACTTTAATTCTTTTAAAATGACTATTCCACTGTCCATTTATTCTCTACCTTGAGATAGAGCAAGAATAAAAATTTAAACATTATTCATTTGATGTCGCCTTCTATTAGTGGGTTTTCTTCTTTTTTTCAAATGTCTAAACAGCTCTCTACCCTACCCTGATCTTTTTGCAAGGAGAAATCTAGAGAATTTTACATGAAGCTAGCTCATTTTTCAAGGTGTGAGTGACCAAAGGTTCTATGAGCCTTCCCATGACCTCTAGTACACTACTTGAAGCAGGTTTAATAAATAGGTGCCTCATTGGTTACAACACTAAACAATAAATAATTGTAATTTTCAAAGAGCTTATTCCCATAAGAATTTTGAAAGCATTGCATTCACTGTTTTGTTTGAATTTTTGCAATTTTTCTTTAGTAAGGGTACACCTAGATTTTATTGTGATTTCCTTCACTATAACTGACATGAGTCACAAGTTACCAATTTCATTTGTTTTCCAAAAATGAGGACAAATCATTCATTGTATGGTAAGTACTAAAGTCTTTAGGTCTATGAATGGAATCTGGCCAGGGTTTTTCCCCCCAGAACAGCTACTTTAAACCACAAGTTCCAGCTAAGAAACTTCTTGGCATCATTAGCACATTAATTAATAACCAAGAAGACATAGGAAGATTTATATATGCCATTTGCTCTTAAGTGTAATATAATTCCCTGACTTCATAACCAAAACTTTTCAAACACAAGCACTGAAAGTAACAAAGAGTATCTGATGCCTTTCCCCATTTACAAAAGAAAAAAAGATTACTTTTTCCTTTGTTCAACTATTTATGCTACTGACTTCTCAAATGATTTTGAGGTAATAACAAAGAACTGTTTTGTACACTTTCTTTTAATGAATGAACATACATTTCTCAATGGATAGCGTTTATATGTTTATAAATGTATTATGCTCTCAAACACAAAATAATTTCAACATTCTATTGCTATCAGTACACGGGAAAATTTCAAATAATTTAAATGTTTTGCTAGCCTCTACTTTGATAAGAAAGAAGCAAATCAGAAGAAAACATTTATTTCATCTCTATTTCCTCCAGCTGGAGACTTTATAGAACAAGAAAGAATCCTCTAGGCCTTGTAGCTGCTTGAGTCATCAACATAGATTCAGAAATGTTTACTCTAGTGACATTTGCTGCCTGGATTTTGGTGGGATTAATATGGTTCTTGTAATTTTATTATTTTCAACAAACTGTTAAATGTGATTTGTATAATCTCTAAGATACTTAAATAAATTGACAACTTATAAAATAATCCTTTTGTCAGACCATGAAACTTAGTATTTAGTTTGAAAAACAAGAGCATTGAAACAATACTAGATAAAATAATTCAGGAAAGGATGCAATTCACCATAATCTAAAAAGCAACTAGTACTGTGAATTAGGTACCCAATAAGCCCCCTCCCTTCTGCTCCTAAACTATAGAAATGCCTCTTGTGCTAAATGTATAAACACTTTAGGAGAAACATTAAATTATTACAAAGGAGAAAATATAGGGCTACTCAAAGCAAGGAAAAAGTTAATTTTTTTTATGCAGGAAAAATACAGATGGATTAATTTATGAACAAAACACAGCTAAAGGAAAAAGTAGTGAATTAGAATTCTGAACTAAGAAAATGTCCTGGAACACAGCACAGAGAGATTAAAAACATACACATTTTAAAAAATACTTAAAACACATGGAGAAGAGAATGAAAATATAATTAATAGATTTCCAAAAAGAAAAGATAGTATGGAAAGAATAAAGAAAAAATATGCAAATTTTAAAACTGGGGTAAGTTCTGGGAGAAAAAAAAAGATAAGCGAATAAAAACACCCATTACGGATAAACAAACATACAATACCTAGATATACCATATTAAAACTGCAGAAATTTGAGGAGGAAGAAAAAGCACTAGAAGCTATGAGAGGAAAAAATAGACTACCTATAAAAGGATCATTAATAGCATATTTCTTATAAATAGTGTTTTAAAAGTTGGAAGAAAATTGAATAATACCTCTAAAGGACTGAGGCAAAATTACTATGAACTTGGAATTATATGCCTACACTGTCCTTTAAGAATGACAACAAAATAAAAGGACATAGAAAAAGGACATTCTCAGATACTTACTGAAAGAACCACTAAAGACTATAGCTGCAGAAGAAGCAACACAACCCACATTGAAGAAACAGATTACTAGGGGCAATTGTGAGAAAAAAAATATTTAAAACATGGTATAAATAAATACAAGAAAGTAACAGAAAGAGAAAGAAAAAAAGGAATGAGATTGAGACTAAAGTAAGCTTGAACTAAGATGTGGATGATAACAGGGTCAAGAAAAGAAGGAAGTTTGACAGTAGCATTGAAGGTACTAGTCCCATTGCCTTATTAAAGAAGATATAAACTGTGATAAATTTTAGATTGCGAAAGAAAAATATAAACAAAAGTATGCATATTCAAATTGTACTGCCACCAAAAAAATAAGAACGCAATCGATAAATTCCATGGAGATGAAATCCTCCTCATGATGATGACGGTCTCTGGGGAAGGGACTGGGAGTGGGCATGAAGCTAGAGTTGGAGGCTGAAGAGAATTTTCATCTTTTCTCTAATGTTTGATTTCTTTAAAACACCACTGCAAGCAAATAAAACAAAATTCAAAAAAGCTAATATTTCTATGTGGTAGAAATAAATCTTTTGGTTACATTATCTTTCATATTTTCTCATATTTTAATTTTTTCTCAAAACAAAAACAAAAACAAAGGAAACTTTTGTGCTTATTTTGAGTTGTTTGTGGAGTGTGAATAAGGTCCAAAGCAATTCAGGTTCAAGCCCCTGAAGTCTGACAGGTCAAGTCAGCCCACCTCCAGAGCAGGTATGAGGCTGTAACATACTACATCTGTTACACACAAGTGAGAAAAATTCTTAATGGAAGAAAATGCCAATGAACTTAAGGGTCATTGCTTTTTAAATAAGACAGTTTTTAGAGCCCCATTATCTATGTCATGCTCTGTGTTGGTTTGAATTACTCATCTCTGGCTTCAGTGTGCAAGTAGTAGAACAAAGATGTCAATATAGACATTACCAGAGCCAGGGGTCCGCAGGGTTTTACCCAATTAAAGAACTCTTAAGAAACCACAGAAAAGAAATTAACTTTTCTGTCCCATAAGGGCCTTTCTTCTGGGAGACAGGACAAAACTAACTTGCGTTAGTTTTCCCTTACAGTGGGTGAATCCGGAAGCATGCCCAGGAAGAGTGTCTTCTCTGAATGTCAGGCACTGGCAGTGCCCGTGGGACTCCACACTCACTGGAACAACTACTCAGCCATAGCCCACCTATGCGTAAGGAAAAAGTCATTTTAACAGAAGAGAAGACACAAAAGGCAAATCAGTAAATGAGCTGTATTTGCATTTGCCTTGATGAATATTTACATAAGAAACTGTCTTAAAGGAGCCTCATACTCTTGGAATATAGCAAAATCAGGATGATAGACCAAGGGAAGTCTTATGAATGTCCTACCCATTATTCAATGGGAAATCTCAGTCTCTTCTCTGTGAAGGCTTCATCTTTATTGATGAATCAAGAATGGCTCAGATCAAGCACTAAGTCATAATTTCAATGCCATGATCCCTACACAAGATGACAAAAGCCCAACCTAGGCCATGGCTGTAGGGATAAAGAATAAGTTACAGATACAAGAGAAATTTCAGAAGTAGAATAGGATAATTCCAAACTTCCTGGAAATTCTACCAATTTACATAGGAAGTAAGAAATAGAGGAGGTAAATATCAGTGGGCATGGTAGGGAGGATAATTAAATGCAATTCCAGACATGTTGAAAAACATATGGATCTTTGAGGGGCAAATTCTAGTAAGGAACTGGAAATGTGCAGCTGAAGGTCAGAATAAAGATCAGGAGACAGAGATTTCGAAATCACCAGAGCAAGCTGGCAACTGAGTCACAACCGAGGCTGGCCATTGGGTGAGGACAGTGTATAATGTGATAAAGAGATTGAGAGTCCTCCACTCAAAGGATTATAAAACCATGCTTTTCATAGCCATGGGGGAAGGAGGGAGAGTGAGAGGGATAAGCAGATGAGACTTCAGTATAATAGATCAGCACTTTCTAGTTTACAAATTAAGCCTTCCAGATTAGATTTCATTTAAACAGATGGTTCCATGGCTCAAAAAGTTTTCTGGAAACCACTGGTCTAGTCCACACCTTGACAGAGGTGTATTTTACTCCAGTGAAACAGGCTAGAGCATACCTGTTTCTCTGCCCTCGGAGCATTGCCCCTGGCATCAGGGTGGCTGCTGGAACCCTGCCCACAGGATGGAGCCCAGGTGGTAAGAAACCCTTGGGATCCAGGTAGGTAGAAAGGGGATAGTGTCACTGGCTGGCTTGATGCACCTGCTGGGAATGGAGGAAAAAGAGGCTTTAGTGAAGTCAAAGTCCTGGCTGGGAAGATCTCAGAGAGAAAGTTGGATAGTGGGGACAAGGACAGAGTTACATACAAGTAGCCAAATCAATGTTGAGAGAGTCATGGAGAGTCCAGATGAGAACACAGCAAAGTGTGAGGTTGGATGGGTAGGACTCTGTCCTCAGAGAATGTACACCAGGGCAGCTGGCACTGTTAGAGGAGGCAGGTACAGCAGCTTTAAGCAACTGAACTACGAGTGTGTAACCAAGTTCTTCTTACCCAAAAGAGAATGGCGCATCGTTGGGGCTACATCATTTCAGAGGCTCCAAGGAGGTCATGGGAGACAAAGCTTTTAACCTGCTATCTAACCATGTTATGGAAACACAAATATCCCTGGTTAAGAAAACACATTCACTGACATCACCCTACATTTAAACTAAAAATGGCTGATAATGAATGATCTAGAAACATATGGGAAGACCAGAGAGTTTAAATCAAGTGTTGGAATGAAACTAGAACTCAATAGATCATCTTTGATCTGAAAATGTTCATGGGCACTAGGAGTTTGGAGGGAGAAGGGTGAAAGCTGCTGGAAAGTCATTAGAAGAGGGATGTGGTCAAAAAGACAAATAGCATTTTCCACAGTTTTGTCCTGAACCTGCCCTGTTCCACCAATGCCATTATTGGTACTGCAAATCTCTTCTAACGTGGGGTTCTAGAGTCCAGAGTGAAATCTCCTTCTCCAAACTTCCTTAACTTCTTCCCTTTCATTTTGAAAAGGTGAGACTGGAAAACATGTCTTTCGGTCTGTTTGGTGTGATCAGCACTTGCATGTCTCTATCTGCCTCCACCTCCGCCCTTTGCCATCCACTCCGGGCTCTCAGTAGCAAGCATCCCACTGCCGTCAAAACTGCCCCAGACAACGAGGACCAGTTCCCTCTGAATTCAAACATTTCTTTTTCAATTTCCCTTTACTTGGGATTATTGATAAACTTCAGACTATTTATTTTGTGGACCCCTTTTAGGAATATCTTTGTTAGCAAGGTCTTGTCCTTTTTATATCCTTTCTCCAGAAAAAATAGAAGGGGGCAGTAGCTTCTGATGCAGTGGTTGCCTTAGAAAAAAACCACCAGACCATTCAACATTTTACAGCTTCTAGAAAAAAAATATTTGGGCACCTTACTCAATATCTCATTCCACCAAGTCACCACCTTCATCCTAATCTGTCTCTCTTCCCCTTATTTCTACATTTCAACTGTCCTGGTATTGTCTGGATCCAATTCCTATACCCCTCAAACCATAACCTCTTTGGCTTGATATTTAAGACTTTGTCGCAATACTTTTTATTAAAGATGCAATATAAAAATTAATTGCCTTGTATCATGGGAAGCCAAGTATTTAAAGTGTTGTCAAGCAGTGTTAAGACAGTGAATATGATAATAAAGTTCAGGATGAATCATGTAAAGCAAAATTGCAAATGCGCTTAGATGAAAGTCAGCAGGAGTTACAACCAAGCCTTGTAATGAAGGGACAGAGCAGATGACGACATTCTGAAAACTCCATTTCTTTTAGGCCAGACACAATTTGAAATAATGACAGGTCTCTCCAACTCCAAGTAAGTTCTCCTTTTATTTCAGCTTGTGTGATGAAGTCCCTGAGATGTACCTCTCTGTCGCCTCTGTAAGTATTGAAAAAGTGAGAAAGAACATTCCAAAGTGGCCTTTGCACCCTAATAACATATCCCTAACACTTGCCAATAAAAGTGATACTTGCCAACCCCCTTTTCTAGTCATCAGAAAAGAGCATTTCACTAATGGGAATGGAATGAAATATGACCCTCCAGGAGAAACAGTCTTCATGACTGTTGGAAGAAATACTAGAATCAGAATCAGGAAATCTGGGTCTTAGTCTTGGCTCTGTTATAAGGACACCTTGGTCAAATCGCTCAACTCTGTCTGTGCCTCACCTTCCTCAGCTGACAAAATGTAGTTGAGGGGGAGGGGGGGGGGGGAAGCAAGCACATATTCCATCGAGCTTATGGATTTGCCGTGAGCATGCCTTGAAAAGTAGAAGGTGCCCTAGTTGGTTCTTACTCTCGTTTATTATTTATAGTTTTCTAGCCTTGTTCACCTGGACAGGTTACCTGAAGTTTCCTCACCTCCTCCTCTAACAGGCAGCAGTGCCATAAATTCCACGTATGTAAAAATAAGCTGGCCTGACGTGACTGGACAAGAATTAGGTGTTGAACTGCTTTAGGAGTCAGTACTCTCCCCTGCTCTGAACCCTGTAATTAGAGTGAGCTATAAACCACAATGCAGCATATTTGCTCTGAGCATTCCTGTAAATAACACAGAATTATAGGGGTGGGAAGAGCCCTCAGAGATTATTCAGTCCAACTGGGATGATGAAGAAACTGAGGCCTAAGAAGATTAAGAAGCTTGCCTGTGGTTTATACAAACAATTAATGATGACACTAGATTAGGATCCAGTTTTTTTACTATCTTTTATTTTGTTTTCCTTATCTTGTGGTCTTTCCTGTTGTAGTAAAGCTACTCATTGACCTTACACAATTCAGGTGAAATGATTTATTGTGAAAAATACTCATTAAATAATTTTTAACATGGTCCTTGCCCACCTCTGCTGTCTAACAGGCATCTGTCACATAAGAGTGGCAAGAATTCCTATTTCCTTATTGGCTTTTGTTATTACAATTAGAGAACTATTTTCCTGGAAAGGCCTCCTGCATGGGCTGAGTTGCACTGTTATCTCTTTCCTCCTTGGAGGCAGACACAGCTGGGCACTGATAAAGGCCGAAGGGCTAGATTTAGATCTAAATCTAGATTCCAATTCTTTGGGGCTGGGGTCTTAAGGGAGCCTTATTCTCTCCCCAGAGCTGTTTGCCTCATCTGAAGAATGACATAATATCTCTGAATATACTTTGTACTTTGTAAATTTTAGTCCTTATTGCCTTAAAAGCCCAAGACCCAGAGTGTGGCAAGCTGCATGAGTGGCACTTGGTAAATCATTCCAGTCCCAAGTTACACAGCCCAAAGGTGGGCACTGTGGGAAACCCACACACCTAGTTCTCCCCACTGGTTTTCTCACAGGGGTTTTATCTCCTTTCTCACATTTTCCAAGCTTCTCCTTTGCTTCCAGCCACTTGTCCCTTTTCCATCTGATGGAACAAACTTTTCCCTGGGCCCTACTGTGACCTGGTTCCATATTTTCAGTAACCAAGACTTGCCAGTTCTCCAAGGCTGCCAGGGGAGGTGGGTGCCTCCTCCTGAACATCTAGAATGATAGATTGAGGGGATGGCGCCATTATGAATTGGTCATTACTCTTTGGCTTGCAAATGTCTGAAAGTTTATTTAAGCGTTCTTAAGCCAAAAAGGTGATTTATTGGAATGGCACTAGGACAGCTCACAGAACTAAAGGTAGGACTGACTATCACCAGGTTCTACACAGTCCTCAGGGATAGGTGTGTCACTTCCCAGGCTCATCCTGCTTCTCTCCTTGCACTGGCCTGATCCTCCCCATCACAGGCAGGTCCCCGCCACATCATGGGAGGACATGGCTAAGGTACATCATTTAGTCTCTAGAGAGGAGTCAGTGCTGGTTTGAGAAACCCTAGAGGGGAACTCAAAGAAGCCTGACTGGGGTCTGGTGTGGAGAGAATGAGTTCAGGTCCTATGACTCAAGGCCAGGCACACTAACTCACATGTAACATTTTTTTTTAAGGACATGTAACTTTTTAAACCCCGAAGTAAAATAATTAGTTCAAAACACATAGTGTTTGTCCAGCAGAAGTTCATATGATCTGCTGGGCATTCAGAAACAATAGATGTATACCAGTTTTTATAGTCTCATTCTTCCCCTCCAAAAATACATGTATATAACCACCAGTGATCACCACCCACCAGCCTGATGATTAAAAAGGTAATTCATAAAGGAATAAAATCATGTACTTACAATCAGATACTTTTTTTTTTTTTTTTTTTTTGGTATTACAATAGTCCGCCTTATCTATGGTTTTGCTTTCTGTGGTTTCAGTTACTCGTGGTCAGCCACGGTCTAAAACTATTACAGTTGGCTTCTGGTCAAGGTGGTGAAATAAGAAAATGCTGTGCTCACCTCCTCCCAAGACCACATCAAAATTACAACTAACATTGAGAACCACCTGAAATCTAACTGAACAGAAGTCCTAGAACTAAGAATATGCAAAAGAAGCCCAAACAAGACTAGTAGAATGGGCTGGTCCCACACCCACGAATGGTAGATAAAAATCAGGAGGTATAGCAGCTTCAGAAGTTAGCCCCTGAGGAGAGAGGCACCCAAGCGCCACACCTGGTTCCCCAGCCCAAGGGTCCATGCCAGGAAGAGAAGTCCCCCTAACATCTGGCTGCAAAAACCAGTGGAGATGGTGGCTGAGTGAGACAGAGGGCTACCAGAATCCCAGTCATTTCTCTTAAAGGGCCCATGCACAGATTTACTCAGACTCACTTACTCTAAACTCCAGCACTGGGGTGATAGCTCAAAAGGCAATAGGAACATGTGGGAAGGAACTAAATTGTCTGGCTTCTGAGAGGGCCGAAGAGGCAGCTTTCTGCCAGACAGAAGTGCTATCAGATGTCACTGCTCCTTTGTTGAACTCTACTCCCACTCAGCCTGCAGGACAGCACCATATCTGAGTCTCCATCAGCCAAGCTAACACTGTTTACCTGCTGGTGAATCCCTGAGACACAACCCCGCCCAAAACTTGGGCCCACCCCAGACCCTTCCAGTGGCTTTTCCATTCAAATGGCCTGTTTTTACTCATACTGAGGACTTTCCTAAAACTTCTCAAAGGTTCACAAGCTCATAAAAGGTAGCATCTGGCCTCAGCATGCTCCATACCTCGTGCTTAGTTTCAAGCCTGGCAGTAATGGCAGCCAGCTTCAGATGGCAGCTTGGCCTCTCCCAGGCACCTTCAAACCCAGCACAAGTGGCAACTGTCTATGGAACAAGTACTTCATTGCTTATACCAAGTGGCCCCAGGCAAGAGCTGAACTAGGCACACACCAGAGCCCCTCCCAAGAAGCCCCAGGACAAGCACACCCGGTGGCCAGCTTCAAATCACACCAGAGCACCACCAAACCACCTCCACAAATGGCATATTCAAAGGGCACATTTCATCAACACCAGCACCCTGATGAAAAGAATCCTGTTTTGTAGCATCAGTCCCTATACAACAGCTTCTCTATAGCCCTCTCAGCCAATCAGCCTGAAGGTCATTTCCTCACATTGTTATACCAACTAAAATCCAGGCTTACCTGCAATAGGAAGACAGGCACAAGACCAGGAGACATAGCAGCTCTATCTAATACATAGAATCAAACACAAGGAGGTGGCCAAAATGAGAAGACAAAGAAACATGTCTCAAATTAAAGAATAGAACAAAACGCCAGAAAAAGAACTAAACTGGAGACAAGGAATCTACCAGATGCAGAGTTAAAAACACTGTCTATAAGGATGCTCAATGGATCTCAACGGAAACTTCAACAAACAGATAAACTATATAAAAATAAAGATAGAAAACATTAAAAGGAGCTTGACAGAATTGAAGAATACAAAAACTGAAATGAAGAATACATTACAGAGAATCAAGAGTAGAATAGGTAAAGCAGAGAATCAAATCAGAGACTTGGAAGATAAGGTAGCATAAAACAACCAATCAAAACAACAAAAAGGAAAAAAGAATCCAAAAAAATTAAGATAGTTTAAGGGACCTTTGGGATAACATTAAACATAACAGCATTTGTATCATAGAGGTACCTGAAGAAGAGAGCAAGAAATGAAAACCTATTTGAAGAAATAACAATGGAAAACTTCTCTAACCTGGTGAAGGAAATAGACATACAAGCCCAGGAAGCATAGAAAGTCCCAAACAAGATGAACCCAAAGAGGCCCACACCAAGACATACTATAATTACAAGGTTAAAGAAAAAGAGAGATTAAAAGCAGCAAGAGAAAAACAGGGAGCTTACCTAAAAGGGAGCTCTCATATGACAGTCAGCTGATTTCTCAACAGAAACTTTGCAGGCCAGAAAGGACTGGCAAGAAACATTCAAAGTGAGAAAAAGCAGTGACCTACAACCAAGATTACTCTATCCAGCAAGGCTATTCTTTAGAATCAAAGGACAGATAAAGAACTCCCCAACATGAAAAAGCTAAGGAAGTTCATAACCACCAAAATGTTAAAGGGTTGTCTTTAAAAATAAGTAGGAAAAAAATTCAAAACTTGAATAATGACAATAACTGCATATCTATCAACAATTAATTTAAATGTAAGTGGATTGATATTTTGATAAAAAGACGTATGATGGCTAAATGGATAAAAAAATAAGACCCTTACATATGCTGCTTACAGGAGACTCACTTCAGATCAAAATACACACAGAGACTTAAAATAAAGGGGTGAAAAAAGATATTTTGTGAAAAAAGAAACAGAAAAATAGTTGAGTTAGCAATATTTATACAAGACAAAATAGACTGCAAAATAAAGGCTATAACAAGGGACAGAAAGGGACCCAGCTATATTAAACTTCTGGATATTTATCCCAAGAAATGCAAAGGAACATGCATCCCTATGTTCATTGTAGCATTATTGACAATAGACAAGATATGTCCATCAATAAATGAATGAATGAATGAATAAAGAAGATGTGGTGCATATATAAAATAGAATATGACTTAGTCATAAAAATGAATAAAATCTTACTATCTGCAACAGTGAGGATAGACCTAGAAGTTAAATAAGTCAGATAGAGGAAGACAAATGCCATATAATTTTACTTATATGTAAAATCTGAAAATAATCCAAATAAATGAACAAACAAAACAGAAATAAACTCATAAATACAAAGAACATTTAGATGGTTACCAGATAGAATTGGGGGGTGGGTCAGAAGGTCGGATTTTAAAAAAGGGATTAAAAAGTACAAATTGGTATTTACAAAATGCGGGGATTTAAAGTACAGCATAGAAAATATAGTCAATAATGTTGCAACAACTATGTGTAGTATCAGATGGCTAGAGCAATGGCCAGGGACACCTGAATGTTTTACAGAAGCCAAGGTGCAAACCATTTTAGAACCTCTGCTTCCATCCAAATGATAATCAATCAGTTCTTCTTTCAGCTGAGCTTAAGACTTAACATCATATTTACAGCACTGATTCCTTCAGACTGCATAGAAAAATCCTGTATCAGTCACAGTAAGTCAGTGTAATGGTTTGGACTTTTCTAAACTTGCATCAAAGTAATGAAAATGAATGAAAATTCTAAAATAAAAATAAAAAGAATAAAGCTACTAAACCAAACCAAAGGGTTTTTTGCTCACCTACTCTTATTTCCTCATTTCCAACATTTTTTAAGAGATTATTTCCACATCTCATTACATACACATGTGAAAGTCATCAGCATTAAACCACAAAAGGCCATAAGTACAAAAATTTATGGGGATATTTTATAATATATTTCAAAGTTTACATTCAGTTCCCTGAAAAATGACATAAGGCCCTAGTCATGGGACAGAACTAATGAGAAACAAGAGCATATCTTGTCGGCTCTATTGGCTTTGTAAGGTGGTAAGATTCCTGAAGCATGCCTCTGAGCTGAACAAGGGTTGAAGGCTAGCACTCCACATGTCAGTATAGTGCCCAGCACATAGTAGGTGCTCAAAGAAAGCCCATTTCTTTCTCCTCAAAGCCCCCCCTGCTCTACATTTGTGTTTCTTGAGCTATTGTCCCCCTCAATCTGAATCACTCTCATTGGTGTGCAGGTTTTACTCTACCCTTCTAGATTGAGATTGTAGGTTTCTTGTGAAGAGAGAACATGTCTTGTTTACAATCCTACCACTTGTGCCCAGATGAGTGCCTAGCATATAAGTCAACCAATGAACTGTGTGGCTGGACCATGGATAAGGAAAGCAGAACTGGAAATGAAATGTGACGTTTCAGAGGAGTTGTTTTGCAAGAAAGATAGACTCCAGCAGAAGACCCATACTTGTAGCAAAGACCTCAGTCCTGCATTGAAAACTTGGTGAATGACTATGTGTATTGGTAGATTTTCAAGTTAAAGTGGTTTTAAAGTACATGTGTAATATTTTAAATGTTTTTCTTATTATTTTTAATGACCGACCCCCTAACAGTTCCAATTATATTGGCTTAAGAGGCTTTCTACTGTGACACCTAATAATACCTGGGAGAACAACGACATGCCGAATTTTCTTCATTGTCTCTTTTACCTTTTATTATGTTTTGAGCTAGAACTTAGAAGGCAAAATAATTCTTATTGTACTGACCTTACCAGAGACTGCTAGCAATTTGCTTTGATTAAGGCACACATGACACACATCAAATTTCAGCAAAGGTTTCATACTAACCTTTAACACTACAAAATTTAAATTCATGGTTATATGACTATATTTCACAGAGAAGCAAAGAATACAGATAAAGCTGTTACTGTTATCTCTCCAAACCCCATTTCATTCCACTTTCCAGAGATAGACACTATAATCAATTTGGTGTTTCTATGAAATTGGCTTTTTTTGTTTGTTAGATTTCCACATGTTGGTACACCATGCAGTATTTGTCTTTCTCTGTTGGGCTTATATTTCACTTAGCATAATACCCTCTAATTCATCTTTGTTGTCACAAATGGTGGTTTCCTTCCTTTTTATGGCTGAATAATATTCCTGTATGTGTGTGTACACATTCATCCATGAAAGAACATTTTCATGGATGTTTTTTCATCTTGGCTATTGTGAATAATGCTGAAATAAACCTGGAAGAGCAGACATCTCTTTGAGATACTAATTTTATTTTCTTTGGCTATGTACCCAGAAGTGGGATTGCTGAAGAACCTTCAAACTGTTTCCCACTCTCACCAACAGTGCACAAGGGTCCATTTCCTCCATATCCCGGCCAACATTTGTAATCTTGCATCATTTTAATAATAGCCATCCTAACAGGTGTGTGGTTTTGATTTGCATTTTCCTCATGATTAGTGATATTGAGCACCTTTTTGTGTATCTATTGACCACTTGTCTTATTTAGGAAAAAAATGTCTATGTAGGTCATCTGCCTTTCTTTTAATTGGATTGTTGTTTGCTATTGAGTTGTATGAGATTTTTATATTTTTTCAGTATTAACTCCTTATTAGATATTTGGTTTGCAAATATTTTCTCCCATTCTATAGGTTGCCTTTTAATTTATTGATTGCCTCCCTTGCTGTGCAGAAGCCTCTTAGTTTGATGTAGTTCCATCTGGTTCTTGTTTTGTTATTAGTATTCCTGTGCTTCTGGTGTCTTATCTTAAAATGATTGCCAACACCAATGTCAAAGAGCTGACTGCCTATATTTTATTCTACAAGTTTTAATATTTCAGATCTTACATTAAAGTCTTTAATCCATTTTGAGTTAATTTTTATAAGTTGTGTAAGAGAGGGGTCTTGTTTCATTATTTTGCATGTGAATATCCAGTTTTCCTAACACCATTTACTAAAGAGACTATCCTTTCCCCAGTGTATGTTTTTGGCTCCTGTGTCATAAATTAATTGTCTCTATGTGTTTATCTATTGCTGGGTTCTCTCTTTTGTTCCACTGGTCTCTGTGCCTGTTTTCATGCTAGTACCATACTGTTTTGACTATTATACTGTATTACCATACTGTTTAATAATCCAGTCATTGTTCTTCGTCAAGATGGCTTTTATATTTGGAGTCTTTGTGACTCCATATAAATTTCAGGTTATTTTTTTTATTTATGTGAAAAATGTCATTAGAATTTTAAGAGAGATTGCATTGATTCTGTAGATAGATCACTTTTGGGAAGCATAAAAATTTTAAAATATTAATTTTTCCAATTCATAAACACAGGATTTATTTCCATTTACTGTCTTCTTTAATTTTTTTTATTACTGTCTTATAATTTTCAGTGTACAAAGTTTTCACCTCCTTGAATAGATTTATTCCTAAATATGTTACTGTTTTTGATGCTGTTGTAATCAAATTGCTTTCTTAATTTCCTTCTCAGGTAGTCCATTATTAGTGTATAGAAATGCAACTGATTTTTGCATTGACTTTGTATCCTACAAATTTACTGAATTTGTTTATCAGTTGATCAGGGCATTTTTTTTTTTTTTTTTTTTTTCATGGAGTCTACTACTTCCTTTCCTATTTAGATCCCTTTTATTTATTTTTATAGAGTAAACACTGACTAGGACTTACAGTATTATGTTGGCTAGAAGTGTCAAGAGTGGAAATTCTTGACTTGCTCCTGATAGTAAAGGAAATCCTTTCAACTTTTCACCACTGATTCTGATGTTAGCTGTTAGCTTGTAATAAATGAACTTTATTACATTCAGGTGCATTTCTTCTATACCTAATTTGTTAAGAGTTTTTACCATGAAAGGATGCTGCATTTTGTCAAATGTGGTTTTCTTCTGTTGCATTTATTGAAATATATTTTTTATCTTTCCTTCTTCTCAGATGGCATGTGATACTTATTAACTGCATAAGTTGAACCATATTGTATCTCAGGAGTGAACCCCACTTGATCATGGCATAGTGTGCTCTTGAATTCCATTTTGCCAATATTTTGTTGAGGACTTTTCTGTCGATGTTCAGTAAGGATATTGGCCTGTACTTCCCTTTACTTGTAATGTTCTTGTCTGGTTTTAGTATTAGGGTAAAACTAGCCTCATAAAATGAATTTGAAAGTGGCCCTTCTCAAATATTTATCAAAAGTTTGGAAAGATTGGTATAAATTTTCTAAATATTAAGTCTTTTAATATTTGGAGGAACTCACAAGTAAAGCCATCTGGTCCAAGGCTTATTTGTTGAAAGATTTTTGATTAGTGATTAGTGATTTATTCTCTTTGTTCTCTATTGCTTCATTATTCTATGTTAGTAAGTTGTATATTTCTAGGAATTAATCTAATTTTTTTAAGTTTTCTAATGTTGGCATATAACTTTCATAGTAGTCTTTTATGATTATTTGTATACTTGCATCAGTTGTAATGTCTTCTTTTTTGTCTTTATAATTTTATTTATTTGTGTCACTCTTCTTTTTTTATTAGTCTAGCTAAAGGTTTATCAGTTTTGTTTATCTTTTCGAGACCAAATCTTTGTTTCACTGATCTTTTCTGTTGTCTTTCAAGTCTTTTCCATTTATTTCAGCTTTAATTTTCATTATTTCCTGTCTTTTTACTAATTTTGGTTTAGTTTGCTCTTCTTTGTCTAGTTTGCTGTAAGGTTAAGTTTTTAAAAAACATAGATGTTTATGACTACATATTTTCTTCCTAGATTTGCTTTTGCACTCCACATAAAAATAGTATGTTGTATTTACATTTTATTTTTCACGAGATATATTTTGACTCTCTTTCTGATTTCTTCTTTGACTGTTTGTTCAGAAATGTGTTCTTTAATTTCCATATATTTTTAATTCTCCATATATTCTCTTGTTACTTACTTCCATTCTTTTTAATCCTCACCCAAAAATATGTTTTATTGATTTTAGACAGAGGAAGGGAGACAGAGAGTGTGAGAGAGTGAAACATCAATTAATTGCCTCCTGTATGCACTCCAACTGAGAACTGAACCCACAATCTAGATAGGTGCCCTGACCAGGAATAGAGCCTGCAAGATTTTTGTGTACAGAATGATGCTTCGACCAACTGAGTCACCAGGCCAGGACTAATTTCCATTTCTATACTATTGTGGTCAAAATCATACTTTATATAATTTTAACTTTAAATTTGATAACATTTATATTGTGGCCAAAATATGATCTATCCTTGACAATGTTCCATAAATACTTGAGAAGAATGTGTTTTCTGCTGCTTTGGAATCTTCTGTTGCATGAATGTTCTGTATATGTCTGTTAGGTCTTTCTGCTTTACAGTGCAGTTCAAGTTCATTATTTCCTCCTGACTTTGTATGATCTATCCATTGTTGAAAGTGAGCTGTTGAAGTCCCTTGCTATTGTGCATTGCTATCTATTTCTGCCCTCAGATGTGTTAATAATTATTTGATACATTCATGTGCTCCAATATTGCATACATATATACTTACAATTGTTATATATCCTCTTAATGAATTGATTCATTTAACATTATATAATGATCTTTTTGTCTCCTATTACAGCTTTCAACTTAAATGCTATTTTGTCTGATATAAGTATATTTACCTCAATTTGGGGGGAGGGGATTTGGTTTTTATTTTCATGAAATAACTTTTTCTATTATGTCACTTTCAGCCTATGAGTGTCCTTAAGTTTAAGTGAATATGTTGTAGGCAGCATATAATTGGGTCTTCTTTTTTGTGTGTGTTCAGCCACTCTATGTCTTTTAACTGGAGAATTTAAACTATCAATTGGTAAGGACCAATTTAATTGTTTATAGATAAAAACTTACTATTATTATTTTGTTCATTATTTTCTGATTGATTTATGATTTTTTTGTTCCTTTCTTTCTCTATTTCTTTGTGAATTATCTTTTGTAACTGTAATTTTTGTTCTTTTTTTCCTTGGTTATTTGTGTATCTATTTGTTTTTTGATTGAGCATTTCACAATACATCAAATAGTTACACCCATGTATTTTAAGCTAATAGCAACTTAACCTCAATTTCTTAAAAAGTTCTGTGCATTTACTTTCCCCCTTCACACTTTATCTTGTTGATGTCACAATTTACATGTATTAGATATTGTATGTCCATTAACAAAACATCATAGCTTTAGTTATTTTAAAACTTTTGTCTTTTAACATAAATGCTAGAGTTAAAGTGCTTTTTTATACCACCATTCATATTAGAATATTTTGAAGTTTACTGTGTATTTATCTTCACCAATGAATTTTATACTTTAATATATTTTCATGTTACTAATTGGTATCCTTCCATTTAAAGTTGAAAAACTTCCTTCACCATTTTTTGGTTAAAGCACATCTAGTGGTGATAAATTCCCTCAGCATTTGTTAAGTCTGAGAAAATCTTTATTTCTCCTTCACTTCTGAAGGACAACTTTGCCAGGAAAATTATTCCACTTGGGATTTTTTTTTTTTAGCACATTGAATATATTATTCCACAGTCTCCTAGCCTACAAACTCTCTGATGAAAAACCTACTAATAGCTATCAGGGTTTCCTAATACAGGGATGAGCAAAAGCATCTGGGTCCCTTGGGAGAAGATAAAAATCTATTCATGACATTCCTCTTCTTGGGCACATTCTAAGGTCTTTCTGAGGCCAGAAGAATGTGTGGCCTGTCTAAAACCATCAGCCAGAAAGTTATCAGCCAGGTCACTATTTCACACAGGATGAGAATTAGTGTGTGCCTGCTTGTGCTTCTCCTATGTGCACATGAGGTCAAGAGATCTTTCCATTAGACAAAGCCCCCCTTGCAGGTAAGATCTGGATTGGGGCTAGGGGTTAGTTAAAGAGGGTTAAACAGTTTGACTAAATCTCTTAACCCAAAATTCTTCCCTAACCAAATCAACAAAACAGATGTGGTTCTCCCATTAGCCTTTATTTGTTGTAATTACCCACTAATGTGCCTTTGAAGGATTTAAAGACACATTAGCCTTGAGTCTTGCAACAAACCCAACAAGCCCGGGGCTGTAGTGTCCTCCTGTCACTGAAGAGTCCAGTTTCAACCTGCTATCCTTTTAAAGATAGACTGATTAGAATTCAACTGAGGAGCACTGCTTGGTGGATTTACACCCTATGAATGTAGAAAAATATCCTTGCTTTTCAGAATTCAATCTGTTTCAATTCCGAGACCTTCAGGAAACAGTTTATATTGTAGAAAGAAGGATACAATATGTGAAGAACCATAGACTTTGATCTCACTCTTTTTCTGTTGACTTACTAAGTAAGGAACTCTCCAAGAACACCAAGCTTCTCAAAACTTCAGTTTTTGCATTTGTACAATGGACTGATAAGGAAATTGCTGAACCAAAGAATTATTTTCAGATTGAGTGAAATAATTATTTAAAGTAACTAGCACATATTAAATGCTCTGAAAGTATTAGTCTCTCCTTGTCCACCCATTCTCTTATCTCTGACAAATATTCTTTTAATGATAGTCTCTACCCTACTGGACTACTGTTACATTCTTCTATCATTCAGTACATGAAACTCTGTAGAACACCAAGCATCTGAATGAGAAGTGAAAATTTCATCAGTAACAATAACTTTAGCTCTCAGAGGTGAATTTTGGCTAACCTGATTCTTATTATCACATGTTTGTGTATAAAAAGAAAAAAACTTTTATTTCTCTTTATTTCAGAGTATATACTTTAAATACAAATTTTAAATTAGAAGTACCAGTAATGATGTTTCATTTGTTAAGTTCCTGTGCCTAAACCAATATACTGGAGATTCCCAAAACATAGACACTTTCGGGTAAAGAAATTGAGGAAATTATTGTTATGAGCTCCCTGAGAGCCCCTGGATGTGTACTTAATCATAAGAGTTAATGATGCAGCAAATGAAGAAGCCCACAGTCTTGGGACTCAACGGTCTGTGACAAATAGACTTATATAGAAAACACCAAATAAGTATCATTATTCATAACAATTCTTTGATTTACTAAGATATTTAGGAATGAAATTTTTAGTTAATTTCATTCCAATTTGAGTGTCAACTAAAAAACTCTGTATTTTGTTTTACATTTGTTGTTGAAACTCTTCTTAAAAATGTATAAAAAGGAAGGATTTCTAGATGGTGAAATTGCCTGGCTCTTCTGAGAATATTTCTTCTAAGAGGAAAAAGGGAGTTTGATATAGTGGTAAGACACCTGGACTAGAAGTCGCCAGACCTAATATTTTTATCAATCTAGTCATGCACCTTTAAATACACTACTGTGGTTCTATGGTCTTTATTTTCCACTGGGATATAGTCAATGATTTATAACATGATATTCAGGCATAATAATTCTTTAAAATACTGCAACATGAGTGAATTTCTTTGGCTGACATCTATTGATAGTTTATATGTCATATTAGCATTGTATTATTGGTGATTTGTATTATTTTTATAACCTGTGAAACTCACCCATGTCAGTGAAGATATGAAAAACTAGTGCAAAGATAAGCCACAGTGCTATTAGCTGTGATATAATTCATAAGCATAAAAGATTGAAATCAACCCAAATGTTCTACGTATGTATATTATACAAGCCTTGGATCTCTCTATAGGCCTCCCTTCCCACAACTCCTTTTTCAGAAAATTGAATTCAGGTCAAAATGTATTAGACTTGGGCTTGAACCATGGAAGACCAAAGTGAACTTGTATAACATGGTCATCTTGGAGGATAGTTTTCTATCATGCATGTGGTTTGGCTCAAGAATTTGTTCAATATACATGCTCCATATTAAATTATGTAAAAACTGATGCAAGCATATTTTCTCTCTTAGCATCTGTAAGCAAGCAGAAACTATGAGGGAACAATGGATCTCTACATCAGGGTACAAAATGACCCAATCATTGGTGGTGAAGATCTCTTGAGCTGGACTTGTATTCTAAAGATGAGCCATTATTCTAATTTTTCTTGAACTTCTATACTCAGAACATTTGAACAAGTAACTACAAGACATCTTTTTTAATTCATCCACATCTTAATCTTAGCTTTCATCAATTAAATTGGCTGTGTATCTCCTTTGGAAAAGGTACTTAATATAAACAAAAGATTACATTGACCTGTAAGTATATTTAAGATATATTAGTGGAAAAGTAAGTAAAAACTTGATAACTCTTTCTAAACTTGTATATGCACAGAAGAGGACTGGGGAGGGCATACATTGACATATATATCAGGGTATATACTTTGGTATTGGCATTTACTTTTATTTTTCCCTTTTTGTTAGTTTTACTTTCTGATTTTTTTTTCCAACAAACAAATTGATTGCTCTTATTAGAGTTTAGAGGTTTTCTTTTCCCTTTACTTAAAATATAATGTCTGTCCAATTCAAGGACAAGATGCCATAGACTTACTTTCCTTCTTCCTCTTCTAAATATAACTAAATGTTCTGATACAAATTTATCAGACAATCATAAGACAATTTTAAAAGGTAGAACAAAGTACTAGCTAGAGACCTCAAGCCTGGAGGAACAACATCATAGTGAATCTGTTGTAGTTTCTCTGTTGTAGGTTCTTTCTATGACCCATACATCACAGTCTAGACATTAAAGAGACTTGCAGCCTAGAATCACCTGCTGGCATATACAAATTCAAAAGTTTGCTGTCTCTGGGGAAAAAAAGTAGGAAAGGAGTAGCCAGAGATCTAATAGTGATATTCACCCCAATACATATCCGAGGTAGTTAGTGACAGGCTCAATCAGCTTCAGCAGCAAGCAAAGCCCAATACTTCCAAACCATCCATCCTTTGCATTGGGCAGCCCTAAAGGAATTAAGAGGCCAGCAAAACAAGAAGAATGAACTCAACGAGAATAACATTGTAAGGGGTCTGAAAACTAGTTTTCATTTATACCATAACTTACAAAAATAGTCCAGGACCTAAATCTAAATAGGATGGCTGCATATTAGAAGTTGAAATAAGATAAAAAATCTTCAAAAACAGTATTCAAGATGTCCAGGGTACAATCAAATATAATGCATCACATGAAGAGAACCATGGAAACCACAACTTGATAAGAAAAGAATCAATGAGTCCTGACCCAGCATGGCTCAGTTGGTTGGGCATCATCTGGCAAAGTGAAAGATCACCAGTTCAATCCCCAGTCAGGGCACATGCCTAGGTTGTAGGGTCACTTCCAGGTCAGAACACATATAAGAAGCAACCAATCAATGTAATCAATTTTCCTCTCTCACATCGATGTATCTCTCCCTTTCTTTCTTCCTCCCTCCCCCTCCCTCTGAAAATAAATAAATAAAATTTTTAAAAAATAAAAAATTGATGGAAACCAATATCAAAGTAAATTAGAGGATAGAATTATTTGGCAAGGATTGAAGAGCAGCCATTGTAAAAATTATTCTACAAACAACTATAAATTTTCTTGAATTTTTAAAAAGATAGAAAAACTTAGGAAACAAATGTTTCCTAAAAGAGCTAAGTAGAAATTATATAACTAAAAAATATAATAAGTGAAATTTAAAATTCACTGCATGTGAGTTCAATAGTAAATTGGAGATAATAGAGGGTAGAACCAGTGAAGCTGAAGACAGATTAATAGAGTTCATTCCAAAAAAATAACAAGCATAAAAAATTAATAACTAGATCTTTAGAACTTATAAGGAATTAATAAAAGTTTAAATTTTTGTATCATTGAAGTGCCAGAACAGGAGGAGAGTGTGAGACTAGAAAGGTATCTAAAATAATGGGTGAAAACTTCCCAAATTTGGTGAAAGACTTAAACCAACTGATCCAAGAAGTTGAGCAAACCCAAAGAGCATAACCTCAAAGAACTAGCCATCAAAACACATAATTAAACTTCTGAAAACAAAAGACAATGAAAAAGTCTTAATAACCTGAAGAGGGGAATGACACATTACCTATAGAGAAACATCAATTTGAACTAAAGCAGATTTTTCCTTTGTAACCATGGAATCCAAAAAGAAGCAGCATAATTTTTTAAATGCTAAAAGATATAAACTGTCCACTGTGAATCTTTACTTATCAAAACTATCAGTCAGGAATGAAGAAAAAATTAAGCTATTCTGAGAAGGGAAATTAATGGTACTTATCACTCTCATACTCACCTTTAAAGATGGTTAAGAAGAGCCCACCAAATAAAAAGAAATAACAGACGGAGGCTGGGACATTCATAATGGAAAAGCACCATCTGAATGGATAAATTTAAAAATAAATAATAAACTATTTTTCACCTTGTAATATTCTTAAATCACATTTTACGGTGGAGCAAAAATTGTAACACATCACTATTTGTTGTATGTATGAAGATCAAATGCTGAAAATTTTTTTTTTAATTTAAAAGTGGGGCAAGTAAAGGGCCCTAAATGGAAACAAGGTTTCAATACTCCAATCTAAGTGATAAATCATCAATACTGGTAGACTATAATAAATTATATACAAATTATAATATCACTATAAAAGTTATACAAATGAGATGCTAAAAAACATTACAAATAAATCAAAATAGAATTATAAAATAATGTTTAAGTAGTCCACAATAAAAAAAAGAAATAGTGAAATATGAAACAGAACAAATAATAATAAATAAATAAATAATTTAAGCTCTAACATATCAATAATTACTTTAGATATAAATCATCAAAATATACCAATTAAAAGACAGTGATTAGCAGAGAGTATTTTCTAAAACAAAACAAAAACATAAAGAGCTACTTTCTGTCAACAAGAAATGCATTTCAAATGTAACAACATAGGTAGATCAAAAGTAAAAGGATGAAAAAAGATATATCATGGAAGCATTAATCAAAAACATTAGGAATGCCTACATAAATATCAGATAAAATAGACCTCAGCTCAAAGAAGATTACTAGAGAAAAGAGGGACATTACATGATTATATGAGAATCAATCCTCCAAGAATAGCAATTCTAAATTGGAGCTTCAAAATACATGAAACAAAAACTAGTAGATCAAGAACGAGAAATAAAATCCTCAATTATATTGGAGACTACAACATCCCACTCTTATCAATTGATAGAATTACTAAACAGAACATCAGCGAGGATATAGAACTCAGTAACACCTTCAACCAGCAGGACCTAACTGGTATTTATTGAACATTCCACCCAACAACAGCAGAATACAAATTATCTTCAAGAACTCAGAGAGCACTCACCAACATAGACTATTTTGTTATTTATAAAACAAATATAATAAGTGTAAAAAAATTGAAGTCATGCAGAATATATTCCTGAACATAATGAAATAAACTAGAAATCAATAATTGAAATATAACAGAAAACTCTCCAAACACATGCAAATTATACAACACACTTCTAAATAATACATGGCTTAAAGAAATTTCTTCAAAGGAAAAATTTTTTTAAACATAGGGCTGAATAAATATGAAAATGCAATATATCAAAATTTTGGAAATGGATCTAAAACAGTGTTGAAATAAAAATTATAACCCTAAATAGTTACATTAGAAAAGAAAAAATGCCTCAAGTCAAGAATCTAAGTTCTATCTCAAGAAACTAGAAAAAGAAAAGCAAACTAAACCCAAAATAATAAAGAGCAGAAATAAATCAAATTAAAAACAGGAAAATTAATGAAGTCAAAAGCTGGACCCTTGGGCAAAACTCAACATTTAGTAAGACTGACAAAGATAAAAAGAGAAGGCACAAATCACCAATATCATTAATAAAATGAGGGAAGCCACAACACATCTTGTAACCATTAAAAGGATAATAAAGGAATACCATGAACATACTCATAAAGTCAACAAATAAACTGGTTCCTCAAAAACCACTAAACATCAAACTTCTGCCCAGACATAAGAGATAACTTAAAATAGTCTCATAATAAAAAAAAAAAATTCATTTTGCAAATTTAAACTTCCTGAAAAATAGTTACAGTGGAGAGTTATACCAAGTACTACAAAAATTAAATCAACTTACACAATCTCTTTCAGAAAATTAAAGAGGAGGGGATACTTCCCAACTCAATTTAATGAGGTCAGTTATTACCCTGATAGCAAAACCAGAAAAATGTAAAGAGCACAAAACAAAACAAAAAACTACATATCAATATACTTTGTAAGCTCAAACACAAAATCCTCCACAAAACATTATCAAATCAAGAAATGTATAAAAAGAATAGTGTCGACAACCACATGGGATTTCTTTCCAGTATGCAAGGCTAATTCAACATTTGAAAACTGATCAGCTTAACTCAATATATTAACAACTTTTTAAAAATCATATGATCATATCAATTGATATAATTTAACAAAGTTCAACACCCAGTTACAATAAAAAATTTCAAAAAATTAGGAATAGAGTGGAATTTTGTCAACCCCATAAAGAGTATCACACAAATCTTTGAGCTTACATTGTGCTTAATGGTGAAAGACCAAATGCTTCCCCTTCTAAGATCAGAAACAAGGTAAACATACCTGCTCTCACCACTCTTATTCAACATAGTAATAGAAGGTATCCAATGCAATAAGGCAAGAAAAAAATATTAGAAAAACTAAAACTCTATTTACAGATGAGATAATTGCCTACATGGAAAACTCCAAAACTCCAAAGAACCTACAAAAGACTCCTAGACCAAATAAATGAATTCATTAAGATAAAAAAAATTTAAAAACAAATATTTTTATATACTAACAATGAACAAGTTCAAACCAAAATAAAAAGTGCAAAACCATTGCCATTGCCCCATTCTTTTTTTTTTTTTTTTTTTAAGATTTTATTCATTATTTTTAGAGAGAAGGGCAGGGAGGAAGAAAGAAAGAGAGAGAAACATCAATGTAGGTTTGCCTTTCACCTGCCTCCAGCTAAAAACCTGGCTGGAGACCTGGCTTGCAACCTGTGCCCTGTCTGGGAATTGAACCAATGACTTTGGGCTTTGCAGGCTGGCAATCCATTGGGCCACTAGCCAGAGCTGTTCCCATTCTTACAAAATGTGTAAGAAATGTATGCTAAAAATTACAAAGTTTTTATTAAAAATCATAACAAACCTAAATAATTGGAGAGATATATTATGTTAATAGATTGAAATAGTCAACATAATAAAGTTTTCAATTGTCCTCAAGTGATATATAGGCAGAAAGCAGTACCTGTCAGATCTTAGGGAAAAAGTTATATAAGTAAATACAACTTATTCTTAAACTTATGTGAAAAGGGAAAGGCCTTAAATAGCCCAAAATTTGAAAACAAAAAATAGAAGAGGAGGATCACTCTTCCCATATTAGAGCTTACTATAAAGTTACAATAATCAACACAGTGTGATACATGTGGAGTGATAATTAAATGGATCAGAATAGAGAACCAAGAAAGAGACCCACACCATTTAACTTTTGACAAAGAAGCAAAACAAACAAACAAACAGAAAACAAAAAACTAAATGAAAAAAAAAGTGGCTTTCTTTTTTAAAATTGTACTGGAAAATTGGTTACTCATGGAGGAAAGAACTAAACCTCAACCTAAATCTCATTGTTTGTACAAAATTAATTCAAAATGCATCATGGGCTCAAATATAAATTATAAAACTTTAAGGGAAAAAATAAGAGACAATCTTTAGGACCTAGGCCCAGTCAAAAATTTCTTAAACCTCACATCAAAAGCATGAGCTATAAAAGGAAAACTTTATAAACATCAAAATTTTTTAAGTTTGCTCTGTGAATGACCCTTTGAAAAGATAAAAAAGACAAATATTAAAGACCTGGAGAAAATATTTGCAAATCACATACCTAACCAAGGACCCATATCTAAATTATACAAAAAAAAAAAAAAAAATCTCAAAACTCAACATTAAAAATATGGGAAAAGACATTTACAGATTTTTTTATAGAAGAATATGTACAGCTTTCAAATAGGACTATGCAAAGCTGTTCAATGTCATTTACCATTAGAGAAGCTCAAATTAACATCACAATGTCATATCACTATATACCTATTTAAACAGATAAAATTTTTAAAAAATAGTTGCACCCTGACTGGTAACACAGTGGATAAGTTACCTGCCTGCAAACCCAAAAGTCTCTGGTTCAATTCCCAGCCAGGGCATATAACCAGGTTGCAAGCCAGGTCTCTAGCCAGGTCCATAGCTGGAGGCAGGTGAAAGGCAACCATACAATGATGCTTCTTTCCCTCTCTGCCTCCTTTCCTTCCTCTCTCTCTGAACATAATAAATCAAATCTTAAAACAAAAAATAGTTGCAATACCAAATGCTGGCAATGACCTGGAAAAACTGGATTACTCATACATTGCTGGTGGAACTGTAAATGTCAGACAACACTGGAAAGTAGTTTACAGTTTCTTTTAAAACTAAAACTGGACTTACCATACAACCTGGTAATTTCACTCTTGGGCATTTATTCCAAAAAAATAAAAACTTATTTTCATGTAGAAACTTATACAAGATTTATAGCAATTTTATTCATAGGAGCAAAAATGTGGAAATAAACTAAATATCCTTCAATAGGTGAATGGTTGAACAATTTGTGATACGTCAATATCATGGAATACTATTCAGAAATAAAAAGGAATAGGCTACTTACATATGCAACAAGCTGGATGAATTTCAAGGAAATGATGCTGAGTGCCTGAAAAAGTCAGTCTTAAAAGGATACATACTGTATGGTTCCATTCATACATTAGTGAAATAATGTGATTGCAAAGAAGAGATTAATGTTTGCCCAGAGTGGTGAGGGAGTAGATGTGACGTGAAGGAGTAACATGATGGAGCCTTGTGATGTTAGTTATATATCTTGTTTGTGGTGGTAGTTACACAATGCTACACACATGACAAAATTATAGTTACACACACATACACACACTAGTGCTTATAGCATGACATTTGAAGAAACTGCAGATTGTACCAATGTTAATTAATTTCCTGGTTTAGATATCATATTATAATCATGGAAGATTTTAACTTTGAGAGGGATATGATGAAGGGGCACTAAACCTTCCCACACATTTTTTGGAACTTCCTGTGACTCTATAGTTATTGCAAAATAAAAAGTTAAAATTAATAGCACCATTTAAAATGTTTGCTTCAGAAAAACATACACACACATGCATATTCTTTTGCAGTTATTTAATTACCTTTCTCCAGAATTTTCCAGGAAAAAACAGGATGTATCCAGGACAAAAATGTGAAATAATAGTACAATAAAAAAGGAGGACATCTTGAAATTATTCGGTTTTTAGTGACCTTGCTACATCTAACAATCACTCACTCTAAAGTAATTTATCTGAGCCATAAATAATTTTTAAAAAGTAAGAAGAAAAGAGGTCTTCATGATATTTCATTGGTCCACCTCTCCCAGGTGGATATTAAAGACCGAATTAAGAACTATTGAGTATAGTACAACCTGAGTTTAAAGAAATGTGGGCCATTGTGGTCAGAGTTGTCACCTAAAGTTCGGGGAGTAAGCAGGGGGGAAAGGAAGCAAGACCTCAACTCAGGCATCTGAAATGAGTTGCTACAGAAGGCAACAACCAGCTCTAGTGACTATTTTATATAAAGCACAGACCAGCTTCAACTGGGAATTAAAGGGGAAAAGTGAGAGGAGAAAGAAATAAGAAGAAAATCCCCAGGAGTAATTGGCAAGTGGAGAAAACACACAGAAGCAAGCCTGGGAGGAACACTATGTCAAAGGGCCAGGTATAAGTCTTAACAACTGGTACTATCTTACTCTGCACAGTATTTTTCTTCCAGCCAGACACAGAAATAAACATAAACCACTCTGGAAACCTGGATTATATTACTATTTAATTGTTTGCACAGAATTAAATGGTTTGGGGAACTACGCGCTCCCTGAACCTTGCTCCTTTGTACTCACTGTCTTAAATAAATTGTCCTGTTTGCCAATTTGCTTTTCCATGAAGACAGGCTCCATTCTGTCTCTGAATTTTTTTCAAAAGCTTATTTCTGTGTATTAAAATTCATTTTTCAAGACTCTATTTAGCTGAGATGAGAATAAAACCATTTAATGGCTGAAGTTTGGAAACTAAGTAGATGAAATTATTTATGTAGATCATTAGAAATACATGAGTGGCCTCCCTGGTTTCCTGTCTAGAGAAAGCTTATCATTAAATATGCTTTCTAGCCATTACCGAAACTGAAGCAACACCCAGTTCAAATCTTCTACAGACCTTAATTTATACTTCCAACAGCAACAGCTCTTTTCTGCAAACAATGAAAATACTTATGGGTTTAAACTAGAGTTCTTAATTTGGAATTTGTGAATATGGGGATATTCTGGAAATATCAAAAAAAAAAAAAAAAAAAAAAAATCCTGCCAAGGGTTAGGCAAACAGTTGCATAACCCTCTTTTTATCTAGGGTGTTGACCCAGCCATTCATTCATTCCATGTTTGCTGTGGTGAGTTCAGCAAAGCTGGTTGCCAAGGCAACCATAATCCCTGAACACAGCCAGCTCCATTGGTGGTCAGTTACAACATGCTTTGTCCTTTAACTGACTGAATGGAGACACAGAAAACAAGCACCTTGAGTAAACATGACCTAATGAGGGTGCCAGACTCCAGCTAACGAAGGTGAACTGGCTGGAAGGTGCTGGAAGAACCCTACAAGGAGCCAGGACTCACACTGGACAGAGGTGTCACCTCCCAAAGAAGTTCCTCTCATAAAGTGTCTCTTGGTTGTTGCATTTAATGACATAAAACTATTCTGTTCATCCCCAAGGCCTAGGAATTTTTCTAATAACTGTGTAAGTGGATGGATTTAGAACCTGCAAGGGGCACAGTTTGTAGGACAGAATAGTTTCCTACTGAAGTCTATAAGGCCAAAGGATGGGAAGGAGGATGGAAGGGGAAGAGATTACTAAGATGGTAAACAACCTGGTGGACCTTTGATTCCAGCTGCTTAAGGGCACAAATGTGCTGAGCACTTGAACCCTTCCTATAGGGCCATCCAGTCGCCCTCCATCAAGAGTGGTCCTCCCTCTGCCCTACGCCAACGACCCTCTGGAGCTTCACAGTGAGTGGGGTCTGTGAAAACTGTTTCTTTGAGTTCAGAGCTCAGTGGCAATTGCAAATTCATCTAACATGTTTCATTGCTCTGCTTCAGTTCATACTTATTTTGTGTGTTCTACAGCCCTGGGACACTTAACTTCGAGCATAATTAGAACATGCACCCAGATGGATCCAACAAGAGTCACAAATGGAATCTCTAGCTGAGACTGTTAGATTTTTATAACCACTTAATACCTGATTTTTGTCACATTCCTTTTCCCAAATATCTCTCTCCAGAGATAGGAGAAAATCATTAAGTTTAAAATGAAATATACCAAGAGGAAGAATTTATTCCAACATGAAAGCAGTTATTTTAGTGGTCTTTGTCCAGGTCTGCCTGAGTAAACTGGCATGCGTTGTATACTCATTTGTTCATTTTAAGATTATTCATGTCAGTGTTTTTAATGGTTGTGCCTCAGAATCATCTGAAAAACATGTTAAATGCACAGATGCCAGGGCATGTCCCAGGGCAAGCTCTGGGTGGTACCCAGATATTGGTATTTTTATTAAGTTTTTCTGTTGTTTCAGAAGCACAACTATATTCAAGAGCTACTGGTTTGTTTAATAAATCTGAATAGCTGATGCCTTTTCCAACTCACTAGACAAATAGGAAGACCTACATTTTCCCTTAAATTTTATTAGCCTGACCTAGAATAGGAATTCAAGGAATTCATGGGCCTAGAGGAAGAGGGCATCCACGGGACTGCTCCTCAAACATTTGTTTACATGCTTGCTTGCTTGCATGATTTTACAAAGGGCATGTGACTTGGTACTGATCATGTTGTTAGTAAATTCAGTAAGTGCAACATTTTCAGGCAGAATGTTTATGCTCAATACAGATTTCTCTATTATGGTTGACTTTAGCCAGTAGAAGTGAGAGGGAAGGAAAATAAGCATACCTATTTGAGGCTCTGGATTAAGAAGGAATACTTGTAACATTTATCAAGTATTGACATGTGTTGGCTACTGTTTCAGTGCTTTTTTGCATTAATGCTCATTTAATCCTTACAGTAAGTTAACCCTTAGTACAACCTATGATAAGTTTTAATACCATGCCCATTTCACAGACGCAGCGATGGAGGCAAGAAAAAGTTCAGCACTCTGCTTAAAGTTACACAGTTAGTAAATGACAGAGCTGGGATTGGAACCCACGTAAACAGTTTTAGGGCTATCTCTCAGCCACTATACTATATTGACCCCAGTGACGTCATGTTTGCCATGAAACCTCAGCCCTTTCTGACTCTACTAAGAACTTCCTCATTTAACAGTCCTGTCTTCCATTTATCACCGCTCATGAGCCACTTTTCAAACAATATTGATATAGAAGAACCCACCAGAATGAGAATTAATTTTTTTCCAGAAAAATAGAGAGGGAGAATCATATTTCTTCCACTTAAGTGGAGTCTTGGAGGACAATTTCAGTGCGTATTGTTAAGCATAAAAGTAGGTGAGTGGAAGGAAGTTGGAGAATGGGGGGACATGAAGTTTCCCTGACCTTAATTCCCTGTCCTACAGCTAATCTTACGTCTGACTAAGCCAGAGAAAGCGTCCGTCTCTGGGTTATGTGGCAGCCTTGGTAAGAGCTGAGCTGTGTGCACAACTTCAAGGCTGACTACAGAGCTATTTCAGGAAATCAATGGCAGCTCCAGCTCCACCCCTAACATGCTCCAGCCATGGCTGTTTTCCTATCCACAAGTCAAACTCATTTTCACCATCAACAAGAGATCATCCTAATTATTCTGCAATCACTGTTCTAAGTTTTATATTATCAATAATTTATCAATATTACTTAAAATAAGTATATTACTGCCTAAAACAGTCTATTCTATTGTTGTGGGATTTTTTAAAAAGATAAACAGGATGCAGAAACTTACAATACGAATGTCAACAACCACAGTAACGCTACTATCAACCCGATGAATGAGTTACCACCAGAGTGCCCATCACTGCTCCTTCCTGTGTGTTGACCACAGTTAGCCCTTCCGTTTATTAAAAAGTCACACCCCTCCCTCACTGTCAAAGGAGCCCAGAACAGTGATGCCTAGTTACTTTACCACTTGTCTTCAATCCTGGCATGCCAATAGAAAATTAAGGAATCTGGCTTGCCATATTTGAGATGTTGCCGACCTCTGCTCCTGCAGAAACTGTCAATGTCTTTGAGACAAACTGTGGGGGCTCAATGGCCTCCCAGAGAGTGACTGCATTCTGTGTAGACGAAGGGCCACTGTCCTTTTAATCCACAGCTGGAGTCTGGGTAGTCTGTCAAGGGTCTTCCCTCTATGGTGCGCTATTGATAGAGCACTGTTGTTGTTCATTATAGGAGAAACGGAAACTGTCACCCTCCCACTCTGCAACGTGGAAGCTCAGCCTCAGCCTCACTCAGTCCTGCTGGCACCTTTGCTGGAGCCCGAGGCTCACCCTAAGGAGCTGTATAAATTTGCATGTGACTTGAATCGAAAATAAATGCATGGCTCCACTCCTTGCAGGAGCCGGCTTTGTAGAGAACCCAGAACAGTGTCTTCTCCACATGGGCGCCAATAAGATTTGATGCTAATCTTCCTTGTCAAGCCTCACAGCTTCCATTGTTCTCTTCAACAATGACAGCCCTTGGCAGCTCAGCTGCCTTCTTTCCCTGAAGTAGAGGGTGAGCTGAAGACCCCATTCCAGACCTTCAGCTTGCCCACTGCCCCATCAGTCCTCCCTTTAAGGATCCTCTCGGTATAATGGCAGGCTCCAGTTCAACTTCCTTGGGAAATGTTTTTAAAGTAAGAGAAACATAAGCAGAGTCCAGAATCATCCAAAAAATTGCCCCCCATTCCCAGCCCATTTTCATCCTGTGCAGGGGGGACCCATGGTGCATTTGAAGCTACCAGCTTTTTGCCCATATTCATTGCAAAGGGTTTGATCCAGTCACATGCCGAGGAAGAACTCCCGGGGAGATGAATGCCATTACAAATCCTACCCTCAACATGAAACGCCAGTGATTGTTTATTAAATTGCTCTTCAAAGAGAAAACACTGGCAGGCGAGTATCATTAAAATGGAAACAAAGGGAAATGCTGTAACCTTCAACATGGCGCTTTTCTCCATTAACCCCAGACCAAGACCACTGGAACAGCCAGTAGGAACTTCTGGCCCAGACCCCCATCAATTACCTTCATCTCAGCCTAGGGAAGGGTAATACAAACCATTCAATGTAAGTGCTTCCAAACATCAGCCTGAGAAAAAAGACCCCAAAAGCCCTTAACCTAACTCCAGTGTCTCAACGGCTGTTGAGGACAAATTGCATTATGCACAAGTAACATTAAAACATAAAAGACATACCCTCCAGTGAAAACCTTGCACAACTTTCCCAAGTAAGCAGAATTAATCACAGGGAACAATTACCATCCCCAGTCTGAATATTTATGACATAACAGAAAGCCCATTTAAAATAATCAGTGGCTCATAATTTTAAAAAGAGCCACAAGGAGAGGGAAAAGGCATGCTAAGTTTATGATGCAAAGGAACAAAGAAGTACAGCTTCTTTCTTAATCCCCCTCTCCATTTGGTGCCCTCCACACATCTTGTTTTTCCTCCAGATTCCCCACACCCTTCATCATCATTCTCACTAATGGATAGATCTGTGGGGCAGCAATGGGAAGACTGGAGAGGCTGAAGGCATCAATGGTCTCTGTTCCCAACATCTCTCTTATCCATTCCAGGTGTTTCCACCTTGCTTCCATCTACCCACACTCCAGCAGTTGTATACTAGGCATTTGCATGCTGAAATGGAAACAACACTGGGCTATGAGTCATGTTTCTGACTCTGCCACAAACCTGTGAGTAATTGAGACATGACCCACAGTACGCTCATCTGTAAAGCTATAAACTAAAAAGCTCTAGGTTTTTTCCTGCTTCTGTCATATGAGTTTCATGATTCATGTGATTCATTGATAGGTGGATTCATTCACTCATCCATTTGTCCCTTCATTGAACAAGCGTACATTGAGTGGTTAGTACCTGCCAAGCACTGTTCTAGGAGCCAGACTTAAAACAGTGAAAAGAAGAGATGTCTCTCCATTCTTCATGCAGCTTATCCTCTAGTGGGGAAGATTAGACAATGGCCAAGTAAACAAGTAAAAGAGCATAATTTCAGTTCTTAAATTCTATAAGGGAAATAGGGGAGACATGCCCAGGGAGTGCAGTTACGGCTCTATTAGGTACCGTAGCCAGGGGCTCATGAACTGAGGAAGTGAGCCACAGCCATCTCTAAGCCATTACTCAGAG
The DNA here is from genome assembly GCA_004026585.1 of Noctilio leporinus. Classification (NCBI taxonomy): domain Eukaryota; kingdom Metazoa; phylum Chordata; class Mammalia; order Chiroptera; family Noctilionidae; genus Noctilio; species Noctilio leporinus. Next base: position 167,350 of record PVIW01001892.1, on the reverse strand, counting down.
GGATTAATGGGGAACCTTCAAACGACTTTCAATATTTCAGAAAGCTCAGGAGAAGCTGCATTCTTCCTCTGTAAGTTAACTAAAGTGAATCTTAGTTTGGTGAGAAATATAGCCAGTTGATAGGGTTATTAGTGATTACCTCCTTCTCATCAACTAAATGAGTGATCCTGATCAACTAATTTAATTGAAATACAGAAAAATGAATGATAACTTAACAAGTTATTGGTGACTGTAAGTGGTGAATATTTGTGATGAAGTATTTGAGGCCACCATCTATAGGACTAGACCACTTCTCTAGTCAAGGAACAGGTATAAATGGCCCATTGACACGGAAAACAGAGTGGAGATTGACTGTGGGAGTGGGGGTGGGCAAGGGAGGGAGAGCAACAGGAGAAAATTGGGACAACTGTAATAGGACAACAATAAAATAAATAAAAACTAAGGTTTTATTCTATTAAAAATAGGACTAAGCCACCTCTATTTCCATAATGGATCTTGAAAGTGTTCCTATTATCCAAAAAAGAAGCAACACCTTCATTTTGAGTATAACTGATTCCCATCCACGTAGTAACCAGTTTCTCTCCACTGCCCCACGACCGAAGATTATTTTCCTGAGACTTACTATGATTCCTCCACAGACTGTGCAGGGAGAGAGGAAATATATTTAATAAAGTATTATTAGCCTTGAAAGATGTCTTTTTGAGAGCAAGGATAAGAGAAAGTACTAAAACTGTTCACTTAAATAAAATTTAAGAGAAACATTGGATGTTTGATGCTCATTCTCTTCACGTTTCCTTATTGCTTCAGGTCTGCCAAGCCTGCACTCTAGGTGCTGGTAGTCTAGAGGCCCTAATGGTGTATTCAATAATATAGATATAACTCATACTGAAATGTAGGTTAGGTCTTACATTGTATCAGTTGGGATTATGCTGTAGTAGCAAACAATTCCAAACTTTAGATGAATTAAATGTATAAAAATTTATTTCTCGCTCATGCCACATGTCCATTGAGAGTTAGGAAGAGGCTTGGGGAATGGCAGGTAGGAAGTCAGGGAGAGGAAAGAGTTGGTTCTCTATAAATATTCAGATATCCAGGTGAAAAAAACAGCGCCATCTTGAATATTATTGGCTGCCATGTCAGAGAGAAAACTCTGGAGCACCTCAAACAGGAGACCAAAGCTTCTAGCACAGAGGTGACAAGTTTAGTTTTATATTATAACTCATTGGCCAAGCTAGTCACAGGAAGTGGAAACTTACCATGTGCCCAGCAAAGGGAGAGAACTGGAAATATTTCATGAATAGCAATCATGATTATTATAGCTATAAAAAAGTCAAAGACCTGGTTTCTGGCTTCAAGAAGCTTTCCTGCTAAAACAAAATTTGTTTCATACAGAAAAAAAAAAAACAAAAAAAACTAAAAGTTCTGCATTCTCCTTAAAGGACAAGTTTAACAATGCCTAGGGGAAGTATAATTATTTGGTTATTTACATCATCATGTTGAAACCTCTTGCTTAATTGGAAAGTATGCCCTCTACTTGCCCTCTGTGTCTTTATGGACTTCTGCAGGGTGGTGGTGAGCCCTCAGAATTACCCACAAATATAGTGCCTCTGTATTGTCTGGGAGAAAGCTTCTACCTTTTACTCAATTCCAGACAAGTTCTTGACCCAGATTAATTAAGGGAAATGCAGTACTCATTTGGGAGTTGAACACCAAGCATTTGAAGCCCGGCTTTGTCACTTACTGGTTGTGTGACCTTGGACAAGCTACTTAGTATCAGGGCACCTTAACATTAGGTGGGACTCATACTTGAAATTATTGTGAATGAGGTAAGATTTCACACACTTACAGTATCAAGACCCCAACCCTGCCCTGGTTGGTGGCACAGTGGCTAAGGTGCCAGCCTGTGAACCCAAAGGTTGCTAGTTCAATTCCTAGCCAGGGCACATAACCAGGTTTCAAGCCAGGTCTCCAGCCAGGTCTGTACCTGGAGGCAGGTGAAAGGCAACCATACATTGATGTCTCCCTCCCTCTCTGCCTCGCTCCCTGCTCCTCTTTCTAAAAATAATAAATAAAATCTTTAAAAAAAAAAAGAAAAGAAAGAAAGAAAAGAAAAAGACCCCACCCCTAAGAGGCAGAGCTTGGTCCACAGGCCTGGAACCAGCTACATACAAGGCTGTTCCTTGGTCATGATGGTGGTGTGAGGTAGATGGCAGGATCCCCACCTGAGCAGTCCTTTCAGGGGAAGATCTGCAGTGAGGCAGACCATGAAAACAGGGGTAGATACAGAGCAGAAATCAAAGCTTGCAGACTTTGGGGCAACAGTAGTAACCCATACATCTCAAAGTAGACACTGAGGGAGCTGAGCCCAAGTATCTCCCAGCTAGAGCGGGAGTGGCTATGGCAGATCTCATAAGGCTCCAGGAAAATGCCCAGAGCACCTAGCAGAGGGGACCACACTGACCTGAGGCTTTGGCGCGGACAGAAGAGACACACTGTACCTACATCACTGCTCCTCCCCTTTACCCACATCTTCACACTACCCGCTTCTCCTCACTTGTGGGCCAGCTGGCAGCAAAGGGAATGAAAGTTAGGAAAACCACCTTCACTGGTGTCTCCTTTGAACTATACCCATGACTGCAACCATCTGGTTCCTCCCTTTAGTTCTTCCAGGCAGTATCTTTGCCTGCTAAGGCAGTCCGTTCAAGGGTACCATCTTCCCTCTCATGGAGCAGAGGGGTACCTGATGGACTACAGGAGGGGAAGTGCTGGGCACAGGCTGGATGGCTCAGGGGTTAAGGAAGCAGCTAGGAGCAGCACAGTTGGGGAGGGAACAAATCATTGCTGGAAAGAAGCACAAAGGACTGATGAAAGGAGCCCTCTGAGCAGAACCCAGAGTAGGGCTTCAGAACAGAGAAGAGGCAGGAAAATGAAGCCCAGCCCTGTGTAAGGAAAAGGCTCAGGACAGGAGCAAAGCCAAGCACAGCAGGGATGGTGGCCCCTGTGGATGTGTCCCTGACCCAGGGAGCAACTTTGTGTCTATCATTTGGTGACCGAAAAGCATGCCTATGTAGCACACTTTTTGTTATACAATGACAAAAATCACCACTTTGTGCTTTTCTGAAATACTGGAAAAAAAGCTATTGACTTAATATTAAGTAGAAGAGGCACCTGTCTGATCAACAAAAAGCAGGAATTATGGAATATGTAAACATAAATGCGGTTGATGACATAACAAGAAAGTATTAAAACTTATGTAAACCTAGTATCAGAAATATTCTTGAATAAATATCTGTCCATAAATATGTTGGTTTCTTCTTCTTGTGAACCTAAAACTGTGATGCAGGAGAGGAAGTGAGGAAAGGGGAGAAAGAGGGCAGGTAGGAGGCAGTCCCTACATACAAACGGGTTTACCTTAGTTGAAGGACTGGAACATCAGTATATGACACTATCAATCAATAAAACCCACCTGTTGTATTGTATACTAGTGTGATAAAGGGGCAAATTGTATGATACAAAGCAGTCAGACGAGACCTGAGCCACTGGTGGCAGGGGACCCTCTTTGTGGGGAGAGATTTCTAGGTTCGGCAGTTCTGGGAGACCCTAATCTGAGCACTCCTGGCTCCTTGAGGGTCCATGGCCAGGATCTGCAGGGTGTCAGTGAGCCCTCAGAATTACATGCAAATGTAGTGTCCCTGTGTATTTTCCAGGGAGAAATACCTTTTATTTGATCGCAAACAATTTCTTGATCCAACTTAATTAAAGAGTCAATGAATTACAGAAATCAAAAAAATGTGTGGGGCTGGTGGGGACCAAGGTGCAGGGGGAGAAATAGCTGGGAGGAACAAAGCAATCCTGTAATGCATGCAGTACATTATGTGGAGGGTAGGGTTTATGTGGGATGGGGGAGGAAAGACAGAGAGTAGAAAGTGTGAGGTAAGAGTGGATTTTAAAGTATCATATAGAATTTGGACTTGAGTATTGTAGGTAATGGGAAGTGACGAGACAAAATCCGTGTTTATGAAAGCTAGATGGAATGGTAATTAGCAGATAGCTGGGCAGGACAGAAAGGTCTTAATATATTGCAACCAAATGAAGCACTTGAATTCTAAGTTTGTTTCTTCAAATTTTTGGTCATGGCAATTTATTGCTATTACTTATAACCGCAACTGTAAGCTAGCAAAAGGGACCCACATTCACTGGAAGCCCTGTGGTTTTGCTGAGCACCCAGTGGCTCTGGGCACATGCACCAGTTATCCAGCTGTTGTCTACTGGCTCCAGGTCCTGCCCTGTGCTCTGCTCTGTGATGCTGGAGCCAGATGGCGCAAACCCACATTTCTGTTTGTCTGTCTCCTCTATGTAGGGTCCACCAAGAAGGGGACTTCAGGGTTGGTGTGGACAGTCGGGGAGGACTCCTTTCTGCCTATCTCCTGCTCCTGTGAATACCACCCCAACAACACTACTGCACTGCAGCACAGTCAGCTCCTCCTTGGAGCACAGCTCAACCGGCAGGTAGTTCTCCCAGCACTTGCAGAACCAGCTTCCTCACACCCCAGCCTCAGAGACACCAGCATCAGCATGAGTGTGGGGCTCAGGCCCTCAGACCCCTCCTCTAAGCTCAGTGGCACCTGCCCTGCAAGGTCCATGTTCAAGTTTCTCTGTTTTCATAATTTCATACCCTTCCACTCGTTCTCCCAGTCCCAGAGGTGGGACCTGCTCCCTGCAATTGTTGCATCTGGGTATTTTGATGTACTCTCCACCATTTCAGTTAAGTAGGTGAAAACCTTATTCTAGTTGCCAATCCTTTACATTAAATCCTCTCTGTTAAAGCCACAGCTGTGGTTTGTCTCCTGCCAGGACCCTGGATTAGGGGTCAAACCTGAGAGTTCTGTAGAAGAGCCATGAACTGTTCTGCATCTGAGGGTAAGAAGGGAGTAGAGCTCTCAGAACAATCCAGGAGAGAAAAGCAACCAGGGAAGAGAGAGAAGGCGTGAAGCTTGAAGAGGGCCTGGAAGACAGAAGCATTAAGGAGCCTTTTCAGAACTGCTCTGCCCTCCATCTTTCCTTCCTCCATCCTATTCCATCCACACATAGTGGCAGGAGAATTGGGAGGTTGTATGTCTTAGAGATCATCTGAGAAGCTGAGAGACAGATGTGATACCAAGTATTGTCAACTTTTACACTTGTAGGAACTGATCATAATCCTCGTCACAGCTATTGAGGAAAAACCAAGAGTCTTTTTTTTTATTTTTTAAAAAGATTTTACCTATTATTTTTAGAGAGAGGGGAAGAGAGAGAGGCAGAGAGGGACAGAGATATCAATGTATGGTTGCCTTTCACCTGCCTCTGGCTATGGACATGGCTAGAGACCTGGCTTGCCACCTGGTTATGTGCCCTGGCTGGGAATTCAACCAGCGACATTTGGGTTCACAGGCCGGTACCTTAGCCACTATGCCACCAGCCAGGGCTCCAAATGAGCCTTTGAGGAGCGAAAGAAGTTTTTAGTCAGCCAGGTCTTCAAAGCAACAACTACCCAAGAATTCCAAGAAATCGTATCACTTTTCTACGAATAAAAAGACATGTTTTCCTTTACCTCTCTCTGTTCACTTTAAGGCAGAGAAAAAGATGGCATTTCTAATGAGTTGCTCATCAATATTGGGTCATATTGAAGGAGAGCTTTTATTTCTTTCAGTCAGAGATGAAAGATTGTAAAAATCAAAACACTTTTTAAAAAATTTCTTTCTAAGGATGTTACAGCTCACAAAATCTCTTATAACTTCTTACAGCATTTCTTTTACCATTTAAGGAAACCATTTATTGGGTTTATTTCTTACGCTACATCTCAGCTTCAATAAGTAACGTCTTTGAGATTGTTTATGCCCTCCATAACTTATTGTCATCTAGCTGTGTGTCAGGAAGTGCAGGATAGTGGCTTTTGATGAACTGTGCTTTGAGGCAAATCCATAGAGGAGGGGTAGATGGAACTATGGATGATTTGGGGCTTTGATGGGCACAGCATGCCTGGGGGCAAGCTTGTTAGTCTGTTAGCTCCTACTCTCAAGCCTCACCCTGGTCTTTATGAAGTCATTACTGGCCCCCTGGTACACTACCCTAGGCAAGGCAGGGCAACTTTATAGGGATCAAAGCCCATAGTAAAACAACAACAACTTTAAGAGGCAGTTTGTTCAATCAAATTTAAAAATAAAGCTTTTCTTTTTCTTCCCCATGCCTGGAAGTGAGTCTCCATTTCCATTGAGTTAATAAATAAATTTGGTGCAAACAGACCTTCTAAGCTCTCTGGTCAGGCTAATAATTATCAGTGCCTAACAAGCTATAGCCATTAGAATTGTGGCCAGACATTGGGCTAAGCACTTTTATAGACATAATCTCTCATTTCATCCTCCCAAGAACACTGAGAGCTAGGTATCATTATCCACATTGCACAAATGAGGAAACAGTGGTGAAGGGTGAAGGAAATTAAACTTCCCAAGGTTCCTTAGCTACCACATAATATGACCAACACTGAGCTCAGGACTGTTAGATTCTGTAGCCAATGTTCTTACCCAAAATGGTATAAAAATGATCTGTTCCTGGTTGTATAATTATGTAACTAGTTACATGCTGAGCACAGCTTGGTCTTACATTTCAGTTAGGAAAACTCTGTGAAGACAAATACCGTTAGGTGTGGTGCATTGGAAATCACTGTAGAAATTCAGTTCACAGAACTATGTGCTGGACCATGGGGAGGGCATTACTTGAGGGGAAGCATTGGTAGGACCCCCCAAAGATGTCACGGACCCTGGGCTCCGCTGCATTTCGCAATGGATCAACACCGGGATGGAAGATGCTGCCATTATAAATTGACAAAGCAGATTTTTTTTTTTTTAATGATAAAAACTAGCTGGTATAAAATGAGAAGCAGTCATTCATTTTAAAAATTCTTATTGCCCATCTATTCTGTGCCAGGAACTGTGCAAAAAATACAGCAATGGACAAGGCTGACCCTGTGCTGTCACAGAGCCGCCCTCAGGTCAAACACACACATGGTGGCGATGGGGGTTAGGAAAGCTTTTGTGAGAGTGACTTCTTCAACGTAACATTAAAACAAGCAAACAAAAAACTTAAAATGTACCTTAACTCTTCCTATGGTTCTCTTCTCTTTCCTTCCTCCCTGAGCAGTTTTGCCTTAAACTCAAAATAGTGAAGAGATGGAGAGATGAGCCATGAGGAGCTGTGGCGGCTGAGGGTGGACTGTGGGAGCCTGGGAAAGGAGCACTGGCCTGGTTGGGAAAGTCAGAACCCGAATAAGGGAGTAGAAAACCCACATGGAGATAGCAGGGTGAGGAAGTGTCTGTACACAGGGCAAAAACAATAAAATCACAATGCGCTCACTCTTTGACATAGCAAAACCACGTCTAGAAATTTATTTTAAGGAAGAAAACAACAAACAGATCCTGTGCCAAATATCTACCCACAGAATTGTTGCTCGCACAATCGTTTATAACAGCAAAAAGTTAGAAACACCTCAAGTGGCCAACCAGATGACAAAAAGCTAGGGAGCCCAAACAGATTTACATGTATAGACATTTATTTATTTATTTATTTATTTATTTATTTATTTATATTGTTGTTTTATTACATCCATCCCCTTTTTCCTTCCCTCTGTAGATTTTTTTTTTTTTAAGGCAGGGGTGACATTAAAGATCAGTAGGGAAAGAAAAAGCAGTCCAGAGACCATTGGTTCCCCATTTGAAAAGTAAAATAAAATTGAATCCCAACTTCACACCATTCATAAAAATTACTTCCTGGCAACCTTTAGACTTAAATGTATAAGACAAAATTAATTTTAAATGTTAGAAGAAAATCAGAAGAAAGCTCTTCATGGATTCAATATATGGAGATGAGTCCTTAAGCCACAAAAATCCCCAACCTTAAAGAAAAGGACTGACTTTTGCAACATTAAAATTAAGAACTTTTCTTTCATCAAGAGACCCCATACAACAGGTGAAAACACAAGTGAGAAACTGGTAGATAACATTTGCAGTTTTTATAACTGACCAAGAATTCCTAAAAAAAGTTAACAGCCAGACAGCCCAATAAGCAAACAGGCAAAAGATATGACGAGGTATTTTACAAAGAAGAAAACAAATGAGTAATCTCAGAAATACAAATTAAGCCTTACAGATATATCACTTTATAAACACCAGGTTGGTGAAGTTTTCTTAACTCTCACAGCAAGAGGAGTTCTTTCACACTACTTCTGGGGATGTAATTTGGCACAACTAACTGGAAAAGTAATTTGAATTAACCTACAACCCAGTGATCCCACTGGAAAAGCATCCACCCAGCAGGAGTGGCTCAGAGGCACCTTGCATAGGTGGATCAGGAGGCAGGTGCAACAATGTCCACAGCCATGTGGCCTGGATGCAATATGACTCCCTAAAATCTATATCTTTCCCAGAGCCTCAGAATGTGGCCTTATTTGAAAATAACACAGTTGCTGATTGAGTTATTTAAGTTAAGATGAGTTCATACTGAAAAGAGGGGGGCCTTCATCCAGTATGACTACTGCCCTTATAGGTGGAGGAGGAAAGAAACAAACACACCCAGGGAGAATCCCATGTGACAGTGAGGCAGAGGTACCATAGGATGAGTCTACAAGCCAAGGAACATTGAGGACTGATGGGAAGCCCGGAGACTAAGAGAAAAGCACTGCTTGAGCCTTCAGAGAAAGCATGGTCCTGTCGAAATCTTGATTTAGGATAGCCTTTAGCACTGTGAAAGAATAAATTTCCCTTGTCTACAGCTGTCTAAATTGTGATAATATGTCATGGCTGCCCTAGGAAACCAATACATTGTATTGTTTATAGTAGCCAGAAAGTGGAAATAATCAAATAAACTGCAGAATATTCATAATAGAAAACTATGTAACTGTGAAAATAAATGAATGAGAGATCTACACATCAGCATGAAGGTCAACTTTTCCCTTTCTTGCCACTTACTGAAATTCTGCTCACTCTCTGAGGTCCGTTTCTTGTTCCATCCACTATGACAGCTACTCCTGCTTTGCACCTGGCATCACACACAGCCTTGCTTACCTTATCTCCAATCCTATAGTTATTTTAGATACTGTTAACCTTGTTGAGAAAAGGGAAAAAACAATATGCTGAGCCGTTAACTGACTAACCCTGACTCTGCTGTCTACACCTTTGCTGTCTTTGGCTCAGATCCATTAACCAGGTCCCCCAAAATGTGCAGCCAACTGGACAAATAATACCACTTTGAGGTCTGACTTGGCTCTTGATTATCTTCAATTCACTTCATTTTAACCTTCCTAGTTAAATGCTCAGGTCCGACTATAGTAGTTCCCCCTTATCTACAGGAGGATACATTCCAAGGCCTAAAACCAAAGATAGTACTAAAACCAAAGATATACTATTTTTTCCTATCCATACATACCTATGATGAAGTTTAATATATAAACTAGGCACAGGGATAGATTAACAAAAATAATAATAGAACAGAACAATCATACTGTAATAACAGTTACATGAGTGTGGTACCTCAAAACACTTTGTACTGTGCTCACTTTTTCTCTTAAAGGAAGCACTTTACACCTTCTCTGTGGCATGTTCCAATTGGCAACTAAGCCATTACTAAGTTAAAAAGAAAAAAAGATTACTTGAACACCAGCATCGAGATATCAGGACAGTTGATCTGACACATGAGAAGACTCCTAATTAACTAAGGATCAGGGGAACATGGGATGTGGAGATACTGGATAAAAGGATGATTAACCTCCTAAACATGGCAAGTTTCATTATGATAATCAGAAAGGCCTGCAATTTAAAACGTACGAGTTTCTTTATTTCTGGAATTTTCCATTTACAGTTGACCCTTGAACAATGCAGGAGGTTAGGGGTGCTGACCCAGGCAAAGTAAAAAATTCTCTTCTAACTTTGGACTCCACTACCGTCAGCTCTTCCCATCTGCAGATTCAACCAACTACAGTGTGGAACCTGTTGCTGGGAATGCAAAGGTACTGTTTGTTATACACGGTTGGTTGAATCTGCTGAATGTGCGGATGTGAAGCCTGCAGATACCAAGTACCAGCTGTGATTATTGAAAAAAATTTTGCCTATAGGTGGAGCTCGGCAGTAGAGATTGGTTTGGTTCAAGGGTAAACTATAATATTTTCAGATGGTGGTTGACCTTGGGTAACTGAAACTATGGAAAGTGAAACCACAGATGAGGGGGTCTACTGCATTTCATTTATGTCCATCATCTCTGTAAAAATAATGCAGATGAATGTCTTATGCTTCTCTAGCTAGTATAGGGATAGAAACACAGCAAATGTTTGTCACTCAAATTGTTTATTATTTCTACTATGCCAAGCACTGTACTCAGCAGCTGAATTGAATCAACTTAACTGGAGCCTGTCACAGCTAGTCATTCAATGAGCGAATGACCAACAGTGTACAGGGAATGCTACTTTTTGTACGTTTGTTTTCCCTTCCTGGGGAAATTCTGTGCACACAGCTGATTGAAGCTCAATAGAATGAGGAGACTATTCACACGAGCGGTGATGGAGCCATTACCATCTGCAGACCAGCTGGGTTTCCGTGCTTTCTCTTTGGCATTTCTCTACGTTGGTCATCCAGCAACAGGGGAGGATTAGCAGCTTCTAGGTTGCTGGGGTTTATAGACTGTGACAGATGCAGAATAAGTAAGCAAACAGGTTCATATGTATTAAATTACTGCATTAGTCCTCATTATTTCCAAGTTCCATACTTGTGTGTACATGTAAAAGCAGCATTTATCCATGCCCTGACCACGGAGCCGATTAAAACGGAATCTCTTTGAGAATCAGCACAGCAGTAAATGCCAGCATCAAAACTAATTTCTCTCTCTCTCCTATCCACCCTCTCAGGAGTGCACCAGCATAATTGTTACTTGATTTAATGGCTCATCAACCTACAGCCATCACATGACCCAAAAGGTATTTGGTGGTCTAAGGTTCCAACACTGTTTCGTTTTGTTTGCACAAAATTGATTTAGAAATCCTTTTTATCCTGGATTTTTGACAAGAAAATGTGAGTAATAAGGCCATCAGAGACACTACTGAAAATATGCTTCATTGACTACTGTGTTTCAAGGTCTCCTGGGAGTAGCAATGGCTAAAGACAGGAGCCCTGGAGCAGCAGTGCCTGGAGGCAAATGATTAAGCCACCTCAAAGCACAGAGCTTTGTACTGGAGGAGGGCTTCTTAAATGCCCACAGACTGAGCCAATGAGGGAGAAAAGTGCCCAAAATGTGGAACACTTCTGAGTGTGCCAGAACTGAAGATGCAAACCCAGACCATCTCAGGAACCAAGTCATCTTGTCTCTCTAGGTGTAAGGAAATGATGAGGGTATGAATAAGACTGAGCTGGTGTAAATTCTGGGTCTGTCAATGTTTTAGTGACATGGCCATTGACACTTGACATTGCCCAGCATCTGTAAAATGGTGATAATAATGCCTGCCCTGAGGATATTAATGAGGGCAGAGAGATTAAAATGTGTGTAAAGATGAATCTCATAGTCTGTAAGCAATGTTGTTCTTCCTTCCTCATTTCACTTACCTATCACTAAACATTTGGGACAAGCAATGACTTCTGTTGTCTGGAACTACACCTACTATTTATTCGAACAAAGCTTCCTAACTGCAGTCATCCTTTGCTATTTGCAATGTCCCACATGACTTCTAAAACTACAATAATTTCTTTTGTAAACACAACTTTCTCATCCCTTATAACTTAATGAAAATACTATAACTATTTTAACACTATAATAGCCATAAAATGCCATAAAAACTATTTTAACACTATTAGCACTATATTAACATGAACCTGCATGAACATATTACCTTAAATGTCTCAACCAAAGAAGGAAACTGTTTAAAAGCCACATGCATATAATATTAATGTAAAATATGACAGCATTTAATTAATGCAAAAGTATACAACAATCATGTAGTCTTCTTTAGGGCAATTTAGAATTAAAAATGTACTGCCCCTAACTTAGAGGTTTTTCTCACTTAAGTTTTATTTTTTTTTATTCCCTGTTACCTATGACCTATATAACACATATCACTGTTCTGAAACATCAAAAAAATGCATTGGGTTGAACTCTATGAAACCACTGATATTTGGGGCCATTGCTTATTAAACTGGCAATCTTATAAAAGCTTAACCTGATAGAACCAGGCCAGGGATAAAGGAAATCAGAAGAAACCCTGAGAAACTGTGGTTGGGCTGCTCCCAAGTCCTTGCAAGGAGACTTGCAACGTAAGGTTGCCGCATTATTTGTGACATACATATTGTATAGGTCTAGTCAACTTCACATTGTTATTTGGGTTCTCTCCCCACGAGTAGGGCAAGTGTTTACTGAACAGATGCATAATTATGACTGCAATAAAAGGCACTGATAGAGGGGGTAAAACCATTATCTCCACACCCAGACAGACTGAGACAGCAGGCTAGGTTTGCAGAGTTCTTACAACCCTCCCCCTTGAGGGCACCATACCCTCGCAGGGAGTTGTCATCCCATCCTGAAGCTAATAACATTAATCATTAGCCAACTTAGAAAGGTTAATGGGAGGTTTGAGTGAGAGGAATATTTTTATGAAGTTGATGTTCCTGGGAATCAGGACATAAGAACATACGAGGGCCATGAGTGTGACATCACCATGAACAAGGTCCTCCACCCACTTTATTCCACACAGGACACTTTGGCACCATAAAGTGTTTCATCCAGCTCTTTAGGGATGGGCCAGGTGACAGGAACCAGGCATGCTTCCAGACTTGCTTCCTAATCTCTTCCTAGGATGTAGGTTTCTCAAAAGTGTCTTGCAAAGTAAAAGTGTGTTTGAATTGTTCTTTTTTTCATTTAAAAATAATTAGTATAAGTTAGCCAGACAATTTTCTGACTTCGTAATGCAATCAAACTATTAAGAAGATACACAAACTGCTCCCTATTTGGAAATCTGTATGCTAGAAAATTGAAAACAACATTTCCCATTCAGTTCTACCAAAAACACATCCTAATTGCAGCCAGTCGATTCCCTGGGGCCAGAGGAAAGAGGGAAACTATCCTGCCACAACTCCTTTAGCCCTGCCTCATACCCTGGAGATATGAAGAAGCTGAACGTGTCAGATAATATTTATAAAGCACCTCAGCAGTGGTCAACATTGGTGTAGAATTTTATTTATTTATTTATTTATCTATCCATTAATTTATTTTAAAGATTTTTAGAGAGAAGGAAAGGGAGGGAGGAAGAAAGGGAGAGAAATGTCCAGTTATGGTTGCCTTTCACCTGCCTCCAACTACAGACCTGGCTGGAGATCTGGCTTGCAACCTGGTTATGTGCCCTGACTGGGAATCAAACCAGCGACCTTTGGGTTTGCAGGCCAGCGCCTATCCACTGAGCCACCAGCCAAGGCTTGAATTTTTTTAATGAAGTAGTAGTTGTCATCTCTGAGAGCCTTCTATGTTTATGTCAGTGTAGTGAGATGCATTTTCCGCTCTTGACGGTCACATTAGGGCGTCTTTTGTAAAGTGGACAAAGGAGACTGATTATAATCACACTCAGTTTTTCTTTTCTAGGAGGCAGTCATGCTTGGCAGTTGGTAAAGTCTGAAGGCCATGCAGATTGCACTTGAACATAAGACTGCAGAGTTACTATCCTTCACCCACATCCTCCCAAAACCCATGGGGCTGAGCTCTCAGCTCCATCCGGCAGAGGGAGTAGGGAAAAATGGAAGGGAAGAACTGAGAATCCATAGGGAGGCCAAACACAGGAAGAGACAGGATAATAAGTGGTGGTGGGTGGGGGGCTGAGTGTGGACCATAAAGGTTGAAGACACTGGAGGACAATGGTGGGCCCATGGCAGAGGCTCCCTGATGGTCCAGAGAGCTCTCAGCAAGAAATGGAGGGATCACTGTGCTGCCCTGGAAGGACCGTTAGGCTACACTTGCCAGAAGCCAAGGAGAGAGCATGGTAACTCAGACAAGACTGCTGGCAACAGAGGGGAAGAGAAGGGACAGACCTGAGGCATCTTTGGCACATAAAAGACTTGCTAATGAACTATACAAGAGGGAGTGAGAAATATTAAGAGCAGAAGAAAAAAGGTTATAGTGAAAAATATCAAACAGCTCACTGAAAACTAAATACTTCCGATAAATTTTGACATTTCATGTACATCATGAGAACCTCTAAATACGTATCAAATATGGAATTTAACTGTTTCAGGTTTATTTTTTTTTTCTTTAGATAACAGTTATCCTACAGACATGTCAATGGTGTCTCTTTCCAAGCAGTCACCTTGGATGTCTGCATACTTACTTCAGTTAGAATCAGTGCGTTCTCAGAGCTCATCTACCTACAATGACCAAAATGATCATGTTTCCTTAAATATCCAAATTGCCATGACTCTGAAGTCCAAGGCCAAGCCTCAAGTTCTCTTCTCCCTGCCTGGTCCATGGACATTTTGGAGAATGACAGAAAGATGCTGGATATAACATCCATCGCTCCCAGGAGCCACTTGTCATCCCTCCAGCCTCTCTGACCCCACATTCTGCAAGTCCCCTTGAGAGAGCTGGAAACTGGCTTCTGCAGCTGCTCCGCCCTCCCCAACAGAGCGGCTCTCCAAGGGCAGACTCCGAAGAGCACAGCACCGGGAGGAAGCGTCCCATCTAACATTTGGCTGGAGGCTCAGGGTCAGCAGTTACAACTCGGGAAACAGTCACATGCATCCCTGTGACCAACTACAACTAACACAGAATAATGGGAACTGTAATAGAAAAATAAAAATTAACCAAAAAAGTTGTTACTCTAGAGGTTCACAGCTGCAAAAGCCAACTCTAGATCTTCTGCCAAGCTCTTGGCTAACTTCCGCATGGCTGAGCCAGCTCAGCCTCCTCTCTACGAATCTTCAGGACTCTCTACTCCCCCACAATCCAGTAAATAAGTGGCAGGCCTGCTTATTTTCACCCCAAAATAACTGGCAAAGGGAACTTCCCCTACCTACAGAAAGGGACCCTCAGACCACCCACCAACTGTCATGCAGAGTCCATGGCCCCCAAACGCCAATCACAAGACCTACTGGTCTTAATCATGCTATGCAGGGGGCTCCAACTCAGGTGGCACTGCTGAACCTGGTTTAATTTTTATTCCCAGGCTTTTACTCAATGTGAAGAGAAGGTCAGTCTACCTTTTGGGTTTTGCAATATCCTTGAACAAATAAATCGACAAAAATGCCTGCAGACACACACTCATACATGCACGCACACACACACATACACACACACCCCTTCCTAGAACAACATCAGAGAGAAACACTAAAATCTAAACCCATATTTAGAGAGGCTACAAAGACATTGTCCTACTAAAACTGAACTCGATGGTATTAACCAGAACCTGTCACATCTCAGCCTGCAATGTCTAGGCTCAATTGGCAATGACTTTCATTGCACAAATGACTGTCCTTAGACAACACGAAGTGCTTACTCTGATTTTTCCCAAAATGAAGGAGATCTGCCACAATACTGAGATGATTTCTCAGCTTCTGGTAATTCTCAGTAACATTGAAACAACAGTTCTACTGCTTTAAAAAATATTTTTCCACTGGGCATCACTACACAATGATGCAGTCATGGCTTAAAATATTTTGGAAATTCCTCCTTAGGAATTACCTCTCACGCCAAGAGCACATTCTTTTAAAATAGTCTCAATGGTCATAAATCTGTATACCAGGAAGGTGCATTTCATTCTTAAAATTAACCAAAAATATTTAAAAATAGAACGGGTGAATATTGATGATCGAGTGGCTGCCACTTGTTTTGGTATAAAGCAAAAGGTAACTTCTAAGTGTTAGGCAACTTTTGTTATGTGGGTCATAAACTACCTCTGAAGGCAGTAGTTTTTTTTACATTTTGACTGTGTGCCGGGATACATTCTTGTACGGGGCACAAACCCAGAAAATAACTAGTGATGGTGTTAAATGGGAGTAGTCACAATAGCAATACATACAAAATGTCAAGAAGTAGTGCATATCACAACCTAGGGGAAAAATACTTAATTCTAAAAAAAAACGCTCTAGGAGATAAGAAGGGTTGAAGAAAGAGTTTCTAAAAAGATTTCAGCAAACATGTATCACAGTAATGAGTTTTCTCCATGGCTAATTTGAAGGCCACATTTATTCAGATAGATTTGTTGAGGCACCTACTCTGTTACTTTTTAATCGTGCGTCTGAACAAAGGAACTTGAACTTGATTTCACCCCCAGAATTAGGGTTGTAGAACCAAACAAGACGTTACTTTTGCCTGTGGTTCTTGACCTTTTCTTGCCTCATAACACACTTTCAATTACGATCTTGGGCTTTCTCGAAGCAAAAACCTCTTGGCTGCCATGCGCTATAGTTATTTAGGAAATCCCTTATGACTTCCAAAACATTCATATGTTTTTCCTGGAATAATATTGCACTCATTTATATGCAATAGCATTTTCTTGCCCCATGCATGTTTATGAACCCCAAAGTACTTTGCTTAAAATCAACCCCCCTGTTCCATGGTGCTGCGGCAGCTGTTGAACAGCACCCTATTATTAAAAGCCCCCACCCTGGCCAGGAAAGGGAGGGTCCTGAGTATTGGCCAGGGAGTGAAGGCACAAAGGCAAAAGGTGACTGCTCCAGATGGAGCTCCACCAGGGCCCTATGACTGCTTGAATAAAGAGTATCTTGGGGCTTTGGGTGGCAGATTTTACTAGTCAGGCCTCCATTTTATATTTCCCCTAAAAACCTGAAACACCAGTTGCTACTCTAGGGTTTCTTACGCACTGCGCAAAAGTGGATCCAAAGCCCCTTCCCAGGCAAATTCTGGAGTAATGAGCTGAGAGATTTCAGCTCTGGCACCAGCATGAATGTGAACTGTCATTTTTCATCAAAATCATATCTTAGAATTCTAAAGTAAACACTAGGAAGAAAAAAATAATGTAGCAACTGTGGAAGTCCTGGCTCTCTTGGTCTAGGGGGTGAAATGAGTTGATATTTCACCAGGCCAGCTAGGTACCTACATGCTTATGAATCAAAAAACAAGAGAGTAAAAAGGAATTTTAGTCATATCAAAATTTCACCTAGACTACCAACTTTTCTTTGACTTGCTCCATAAATATTTTACTACAATTTTCAAAGTTTATAGGATCCTTAAGACTTGTAAAAAGGTAGAGTAACTGGAAACCAATGACTGATACCTACCACAGGGATCTTGATTTTTTTTTTTAAGATTCCATTGAACAGAATGCATTGAACCCAGGATTCCTTGGAAGGTCCAACCTTTCTCTCAGTCATAGCTGCGACTCTGCAGGGGGTAGAGAAAAATAGCTTCCACTGACCAGCCTCTCTCTGCAATGTCAGAACTCAGACCTGGAACTTTCATTGCTCACACACTGGGACGCCAGTGGCTAGTGGCTTGCTGCTTTGACCCAAAGGGACCGCAAGGCCTGGATCCCTGATGTGGGCATCCAGACTCCCCAAAGCAGAGAAGGCCCTGCTTCTTGTGCCCCCAGCCTGGTCCTAGGGCACTCTGGGAATGACAGGCCACTGGCTTTAAAAGGAAATTTTTCCAAGGTGCCCTTCACCAAGCCACAGATTTTTACTGTATGCCTGAGCACGTGCATGAGTGTCCGCTGATTTTCTGCAACCTGAATTTTATTGCTTTTTGAACTAATTATCCAGATTTCCAAATCCTATAAAAGTTCATAGCACTATGGTTATCAGTCTAGACAAGATTAACTCTTCTGTATATTTGGTTACATGTGTTCTAATGACTGAATCGTGTGTGTGTGGGTGGGTGTGTTTCAATAATGAGGATAGTCTAGATTAAAATTTGGTCCCTACTTGTGTGTGAATCTATGACAGGCAGACATGGAAACCCAGAAGCAAACCCAGAAGCGAAAACTGTAGTTCCTTTGCTTTTAAGCTCCATTAGTCCACACCTCCCACTGTCCTACCTCCATAGCGTAATACCTCTTAAACAGAATTGAAACGGAAACTAACATTAAACCAAACCAAACCAAATGTAAGGAACTAACAGAAAGTAATTACCACATATCAGAAAGGCAGTTACCCATTTGGTAAAGCATGGGTAGAGGGGAGCCCCCTTTGGACATAAAAACCCCAGGACTTCTATATATTAGGGGTTGTTTTGCACTTTAGAAAATATTCCTTCTCTGTAGGAAAGAACCATCCCAGAATTCCTTTTAAGAAGCAAAGACTTTGAAAATAGAATTGCAGTTATAAATGCTTGATTCATACACTTTACTTTTTTCTGTTACATTTGAAAAAAGTATTTCTATACAGGAATAAAACCATTAACCTTGTTTTTTTTTTTTAAGATTTTACTTCATTATTTTTAGAAAGAGGGGAAGGGAGAGAGGCAGAGAGGGAGAGAGGCATCAATGTATGGTTGCGTTTCACCTGCCTCCAGCCACAGACCTGACTGGAGACCTGGCTTGCAACCTGGTTATGTGCCCTGACTGGGGAATAGAACCTGTGACCTTTGGGTTCACAGGCCGGTGCCTTATTTAACCTTGTTTTGATAGAGAAATTTGATTACTCCCTTAGAGATATTGGGTCTGATAATTATCTGACTTTTGAAAATGCTTCGATTCTCTTCCTCTCTGCAATTTTAGGATCTGAGCATCCTGAAGCTTTGTAATCAAGGCCCATATGATATATTTCCTTAGGCTCTGCTATAATATTCATCATTAAGTAGACAACATGCAATTATGGAGGTGGGGGGGGGGTGAATTCTTGCCAAATCCAGGATGACTTCCAGGAGGAAATGGTCTTTCCATTTTCAAGCCTTTATTCTTATTATGGCATGCCTTCCTTTGTATGTTTTATCAAAGAATCTTTATATTTTGAAAACTCTGTGCCTGTGCTTGACTTTCTTGTTTTATGTGTTTGGGAAGGAGGGTGAGGACCCGAGGGGGATCACATCTCCTGAAATGTGTCACGGCTGATACACTAGAGTTCACTCAGTGGCACCTGATATTCATTTCTTCCTCAGCTGATTTTTTTTCTTTTTAATATAGGCAATTATTTTTGGCTCAATATGCATTTTTGACTAGGTAACTAGGACATGAATACCTTTACTTGTTTTCCTATTTCAAAAGCAAAATGGCACACCATATTCTGATGACAGGCACAGCTTGGCACCAAACTGGGTCAGAGGAGAAAGATCTGGGGTAGGTCAAGGAAGCATCCCCAGACCTCAGAGCCTGCTGGTCCTTTGGAAAATAATCACAGAGTTTCATCTGCTGTCACCTGCCTTCACTTGCGTTCCTTTTGATAGCTGCCTTCCTTTCAAGACTGACTGAATAAGAGCTATTGATGTAGTGCCCGCAAGATCTCACAAGATTCAGACTTGAAAATGAAATCTGGCCGGAGGGGAAAACCACTTCCTGCCCAAAGCAGAGCCCAAGCAGGATCAGGGCTGGATCTGCTCTGGGCTGGTTAACAAGGTAACTGCCATTTCTCAAAGGGCAGGACCAATCTGCCATGCCAAAAACAGAGCAGAAAAATATATCTTTCTTCTGAAGCTTGGATGTAAAATATTTCCATGATTCCAGGAATTAAAAAGAAAAAAGAAAGAAAGAAAGCCTCAACTTTTCTCCAGACCATAGTTGTACAGGAGCTTTCCTAGTTAGAAATAGTGATTGGGTACAAATTACGTCTTTTCATCAGAAGCCAGGCACTTAGAATACATACATCTCATCATTGCAATAAAAAGATCACCCAGCATGAGCATGCCTTTGATGAGACATCCATTTATTACATTCAGTTGTTCCTCAATAATCACACAACTAGCCTAATCACACAATGGGCTTAATAGTGATGAATTTTCAAAAGGAAGTAAACATTTCCTTTGAAACAATATTCTTCAATGAATTTGGCGTGCTCTCCTTTGAAGACTTTCATCTCCAAATAGGTCCCGGTTTCTCTTTTATCTAGCTGCCTGGCTTGTTGAAAATTTCTCCGACATACAAAGGAAATCCTACACAATGTCCAGTCTTACTCAAGACTTCAAAAGTCCTCCCTAAGCCAGATAAAATCTGCCCCATAATTTTTCTTTTTCCCTTACAAATATTTAGGAAAACCTCACTTCTGGGTCCAGGGTTACTTGGTTATAACTGAAGATGTGTATGAAAAACTCTGGACCCTTGAAGGAGTCAAAATCAGAGAGAGTTCTGTTCTCAGGGGTCTATGGGTTTTGTTATTGTTGTTGTTTTTAAAGATTTTATTTATTATTTCCAGATAGAGGGGAAGGGAGAGAGGCAGGGAAGGAGAGAGACATCAATGTTCCCCTGCCTCCAGCTACAGGCCTGGCTGAAGACTGGCTTGCAACCTGGTTATGTGCCCTGTCTGGGGAATTGAACCAGCAACCTTTGGGTTCTCAGGCCGGTGCCTATCCACTGAGCCACCAGCCAGGGCAGGGGTCTACGGCTTTATTATACAAGGACATACAGACCAGAAAAGCCACTCAAAAATGACAGCTCAAAACACAGGATATGAGACCATCTTGACAGACCTGGCTGGCTATGGCATCTTGTTAAACAATCATAGCTCCCTGGAAAAGCACTCTCCAAATTAAACTAATTCTAGTAATTGACATTCTGGTGGAAATCTGTGCCACAGGTTTGTGCCACCTTCCCTACAGCACAATTGTCACTGAAGTAGATGAGTACTGGATTTCTCAGTTGTGAAACTAAGGCAATAAGATTCCGTCCTATCATGACCTCACTAGTCACTCCATGGTCTAAACTCAGTCACCGCCTCATCAGTAGACCCCCCATCTTCCTTTATGGGCTTAGAATACACTTTCTAGAAAGCACATTCAAGATAAGAAAGCTTTTCAGGCTTTCTTCTACCACAGATTTTATTTAGTGTTGGTGTGTAGTAAGAAAACCCATTCTGCAATCAGAGGCTACTAAAGGATAGGAGTGTGAGCCTATATAAGAAGTTTGAATGTGAATTATCCCAGAATAAGAAAGGTTAATTAACCAATTAACAAAACTTACTGAGTGCTGGGAACCTTCACAAAAGTAGAATCAGGTTATAGTTTTTCCAAGCCAAAAAAAAAACTTAAAAATAATTAGTATGCACTAAGATACACTTTCTATTGAAAGCTATGTTTTTTCCATTTTTAATTAGCTCAATAAATGGTAGTAAGCAACCTTTCCCTTAGTTAACTCCCCAGGCTGTTGAATCATTGTAGGAAATTAACTTCACTTCAGTCTTTGATCCTTTAAGAGCAGGGTTTGCAGCTTTCCTGGACTACTTACCATCAGTCATTTGTAAAACCCTAGAAAAGGAAAACTTTAATATCCCTTAAATATGTGAAAATGTACAGTGACAGGAGAACAAAGTCCTATCCATGTTAAACAGAGAATAAAGTTGATCATCACGCATGAAAGGATCCAGGGAAAAAGACGAAATAAAGATTACACTGGGTTGTATAAAGAAATCTTTAAATCTTTTTGTGCCTAATAATCTTTATTAGAAGGTACTTAGTCTTCTAACTTTTCATATGAATATATATATACATGTATATATATATGTATGTATGTGTATATATATGTATATATATATATCAAGTCGTATAAGCTGCCTCATTAAAGTAAAATAATATCACAACATAAATGTTTTTACAATAAAAATTTTTCCGATTCCACGCAATGATTTACTTTAAGCTATTCAATAATAGACATTCTCTTAGAGTTTATTTGAGTGTCTCTTTGTATGTAGCTTTCATTTTGCTACCTTATATTTACTTTTCTGATGCTGTCACTTTCAACGGCATCAGAATAATATTACTTATTCATTCATCTCTTAAATTATGTACTTTTCCAGGTACATAATAATGTACATATTATAATGAGTTTTTAAAAATGCCTTCTTATCCTTAATTCTTTCATTTAGTGGTTTCATTGTTTTGCTTAAAATAAGTAGAACACTGTTTTACTTTGAACTTCATATATATTTAGTGACTGGCACTCACTAAACTTTGAGAATTGCTCCACGTCCAAGTATGTTATATTTCTCATGCAGCAACAGTGGTTTGCTAAACACTTACTCTACATAAAAGATTTATTATCTGATTTTCTTCCTCTGTGTCCCCTACTTTTCAGCCATATTTCTGCATAATCATTCGCTCTACCCCGTTCAGATCCAAAATTCTATTTTCCCAGAATTGTTCTCAAAGCTCAGTAAGTGTATTAAATTTCTGCTTCAGCAGGGTGGGACCATATCATACAATCTGTAACTCCCAATTTCATATATGATGATATTTTAATTGTGTGTCTTATTTGCAAGATATCTGATCATGTAGTATTAACCAAGCTCCTATATTTACTTTGGAGCAATATTTCTTTCCTGGGGCTCATTTGGCTGGTTTCACATTCTGGTGTAATAATATATCATACACAAACTTCAGGAAGAAATTAGAAAAACAGTCTATTCATAAGAATGATTTAAGAAACTTACAGGGTTAGAAGCTTTTCTCCCCCAGTTGAGATCATTTTATTTATTTTTTAAAAGATTAATCTATAAATTATATCCTAGGGGAAACCTCCAAACTTGGTATGGTTAAGCACCAAATCTCTATATACTCTTTATTTGTGTAGCAGGGTATCTCAGTGCCTTGCAAGAAGCATGCTGTTTCTTGAGATAGAATGTTCTGGAGCAGACGTCCCCAACTCTCACCCTGGCCAGGTAACTCGGTTGGTTAGAACATCATCTCAATATGCTAAGTTTGTAGGTTTGATCCTCAGTCAAAGCACATACAAGAATCAACCAATAAATTCAAAAATAAGTGAAAAAACAAATTGATGTCTCTCTCTCAAAAAAAAAAAAAATCAATAAAATTTTTTAAATGTCTCTGACTCCTAATGTCCGGGCCCTGCTCTGGACTGGAGCAATGGTCACTCTCCCTGCCCTAGTTCCATGGATCAAACTTGGACAGAATATTCCTGGTTTTATTTCATGTGTGCCATTTCTCTACTGTTAAATAATCAGGAGAGTAACCGTTCCCACAGTCTACATGGAAACATTCTTTTTGAAAAACCTTGACTAGGAAATTGATATATATATCTGAGTTTGCAAAAACAGAATCCCCATTCCTGAAACTTGGGTTCTTATAAAGGAACTTTTGTACAGGTACCCACTGATGTGTTTACACTGGGTTTATGTTGGGTTGCCTAAAAATGACTGCCTGCAGCTGTTGGCCACAAAAACTTCCTCTCTATCTCCTTCTCTTTCCCCTTGTAATTGATGCTAAGGCCTGTTCTGAACCCTTATTCCCAGTCTCCTTACTCCGCCCCAGTGTTTGCTCAGGGTACAGCATCCACAGGAGAATGCCCGGTGCCGCAGGAAAAGGGAGCGGAATGCTTTTGGCCGGCTGTCGTTCCCTCCTGCTCCACATCCTTACTCCCATGTCCCATTGTTTCAGTTACTTTTGCTACATAACAAATTGCTCCAAAACCTAATAGCTTGAAATAATCATTTCTTTATGTTCACAAATTTTGTGGGTCAGGAATTTGGTCGGAGTACAATGCACATGATTTGTGTCTGCTCAGCAATAAGCAGGACCTCAATAGGAAAAATTCCTCCATTGGGGGTGACTCAACATCCAGGGACTGGAATTGTCTGAAGCCACCTTCACTCACATGTCTGGTGGTTGATGCTGGCTGTCATTTGGGACCCTAACCAGAACACTTTTATGTGCCTTGTGCATGTGGCCTGGGCTTTCTTGTAGAATGACCACCTCACCTCAGAGCTTTAATAGTGAGTGTCCTAGTCAACAAAGTAAAAGCTGCATTGCTTTCTTCAAAAAGTCATGCAGCATTCTACTGGCTACAGGCAAATCACGAGCCCACCCAAATTTAAGGAGAGAGGGTGAGTGTGATCAATTGGCAATAACTTTGCGTCCCCTTACTTCACATGCTTATTAATTCTGAAAAACTATGTTTCTAAGGTTATGATTTAACATCATTGTTTCAGATATACAGTATTAAATTCTGAGAGCAACCATCATGTTGAAGGAATACGATGTTAGAGCAACCATAATTTCTGGACTGCATGCAAGGTGAACTGCTAAGGAAATTATGGACTTCAATAACATCCCTTTACGTGTAGTTTACAATGTGAAGAAGGTATATGATGCTGATCCTGAAGTCACCATACCAACAAGGAAAATGCATAAGGTATGTGAGGATCGCACAAATCCAGACATTGTACACAGAATCCAGAAGATCATCAATGAAGATCCAGGATGTTTACCTTGATGTTTTGAGAGAAGTAGTTGTACCATGGATGAAGCAAGTTGCAAATGGACGTCAGTGTATCTTCCAACGAGACAGTGCACCAGCACATAGCACCAAAAAAGTGCAAGAATATCTCAGTGTCAATGTTCCTGAATTCTGGTCAAAGGGAATCTGGCCGCCTAGTTCACCAGATGCAAATCCTTTAGACTATTAAATATGGAGCATTTGTGAGAGAGAAGTTAATGAACAACCTCATCCCAATAAAGAAGTTGTTAAATCTAAGGTTGAAAACATGATGATGTCCATGCATAAAGAAAAGTTCATGAAAGCGCACTCAAGATTCTGAAGTCAAATCGAGTCTATTATTGCAGCAAATGGAGACTTTTTTGAACAATTTAAAAAAATAATGACTATGTTTATGTACCTACATATAAGAATAAAGTTATTTCAGAAGATAACACTTTTGTGGTGTTAATTTTATTAAAATTTTGCCAATTGATCAAGTGCACCCTGTAGACTCTACCAGTCAATGGAAGCAGTGTCAAGAAATTTGTAGTATATTTTCAACTACCAGGCTTTCCAACCACATCCCTTAACAGTGATATTCTTAGCGAAAGCACTAGAGTAAGCCTATCTCTTCCATAAGCCCCGTCCACAGCCACATACAACTTCTCACCCCAGGACATTCACTTCATGTCTTATTTTTCTGTGAAACACCAGAAGTTCTCTCCTTTGTACAAAGTTAAAAAACAAACAAACACTGTGACTTTAAAAAATGGAACCTGTAGGAAAGACTACACAATGAACTGAAAAGGAAGCCTCCAACTCTTCAACACACACACACACACACACACACACACACACGTGCATGCATGTGCACACACAAGCCCTCCTTTACTTTTGTTTCCAACAACCACTGAAAAGAATTTTGGAAATTTCCAGTGAGCTATAAATTTTCTTCAGATGTGGAAGACTAGGCAAGTGGTACCAAGAGTAAGTTTTGTTTTCACAGTGGGATCAAGGAGACAGAAATCTTAATGCAAAGCGACAAGAATAATCAATACATAACTGAGCAGAACGTCAGCCTAGAATCCTTCAGGGGAGCCAATCTACACTGAGAAGGGACCCAAATGTTGTGGTAAAAAAGCACTCCAACCTTAACCCACTTTAAAAACCCCCACCCAATAGAAAAAGCCCAGTAGTGCAAGATTCCAAGAAATCAGCATTCAAATATGAACTTTACAACAATAACAATACACAGGTATGCCATCTTCCAATCAGCAAATGAAGGAAATGAACCAGCATTTAATGTCAGCCATGTGGTTTAAAAGGGCCAGAGCTGAGTTCCAAATAAAGTCTGCTCAGGCTGGGTCTCTGAATGCATTTCTTTCCCCAGACAGACTAAGAACTTTCTAGTAGAAATGAAAAAACAAAACAAAACAAAACAAAAAATCTTATATCATTAATTTCTGAATGTCTGGAACTTAGCATTGTGCCTAGCCCAGGGAGGATGTTCAGCAAAGGTTTCTGAAATAGTTGGTGAACAAAATGCTCAGTCCCGATATATTATACTCCGTGGCTAAAGGGCTACAGGACTGAATCACAGATTCCAGCACGGTCCTGCTGCCTCTACAAAGTCCGAGTAGATGGATGGGTATCTCTTCTATAACTACAACTATTCATGGGCTGTGTTTAGATGACAGTAAAACATTTCATTTTCTTAGTTTCCAGGAAAATTAGATGTGCTTCATCTTTTCGATCTGGGAGAGCTTTATCAAAATGTAACTCTAAGGTTCACAAAGATATTAGGAACCTCTTTCCCAATTCATTTCTTTGTTCCTCTATGCATTGAACAAAGATTTGCTGATTTTCTTCTATGGCCAATTATAGTGATACAAGTCAGGATTACAGTGGGAAAATTAAAGGCAAAAAAAATACAAGAAGGGATTATTTCCTAACTACCTACATTAACTTATCTCATCTCTGGCATTAAGAGTCTTAATATTCTAGATTATACAATGTGCAATAATCGAAAAATAAAGTTTTCTTTCTCTAACCTGCAAACTCGGTCATCCTCTAAGTTAAGACATGCTTCTTCACTATATTATCTCAGAGGTCATGTAGCAGCTACTCTTTTGTGCTGTTAGATAATCTGAAATTAAGGGAAATATAAACAAAATTCCCAAGTACATATTCATAGTCACTTCATTTTAGATGCCCATGTGCTATTGATGCCAATGGTCCAATTTCATTTCACCTGGTTACAATTTTAAGTGCACCAAGAGATGGATGGCATGGTTTGGAAAATAAAATAAACAATGTACTCTTATGCACTGTATATTTTTCCCCAGTTCTATAATGACACACTTGGCTAAAAGCTTTTTAAACCTATAGTGAGAGTTGAAAGTAAATGGAGATTTTTCTATTTGAAAAGATTTCCCATCATGGTTTTGGGTTTTTTTAAAGCACATAACATGCCAGTTAAAATTTCTGCTTCCTTAGATATCATTAATAGTGTTATAGTCATTATCATAATATAAATACAATATTAATAACAACTATTATTTGACTATCAATATATAATGTTGAGTAAGTGAATTTCCTTTCTCATATATTCAGGAACATAACAGTCATATTTTGAAACGATGTGCATTTCTAACTGGTATGAGTCTGTGGGAAAATACCTAATGCATCAGTGTGTCCATGGAGCTTTATCACAACTCATGTAAAAATACATATAAACATACTAACATAGCTAACATAAAGAGAGAGGTTTTTACCTCAAACCACTTTAAGAACATCACTATATATTGCAATATTTGGTAAAGAACACTCTCCATCAATTCATACATATTTTGATTTCAATAAAATTTTAAAGATTGTCTAAAGAATGGTCCCAACTTGCAGATGAGGTGGCTGAGGCCCACAGAAATTAAGCAACTTCCACCCAGTGTCTCCTTATCTGCTGTTCTTCCCACCATGGCACAATGTCTTTAGAACTGTATGTTTTCATTAAATGTAGATAAAAGATAAAAATCCTATTGACTTTAGGCACAGGTATATAGTGAATGGTGTTCTTCTAGCACTAAGTAATTGGTTTCATCCTGCATCATTTCAAATTCCCCCAAATATGAAAAGTCAATATTAAGATTTAAGCTATCATATACAGAGCTTCCTTCTAGTGTTGAGGCGGTGCAAAGCGTTCTTGGTTTGGAGAATTCCCAGAGGTTGTTAAGGGTTATTCAGGCATACAGCACAAGGGACTTACAATCCACAGCCTATGTATTTCCTTCCCCAGGCTGCATGAAGAATTTGCTGCCCCAGCAACCAAGTGGCAGAAAACCAAGCTCCAGAGATGAGCCTCCTAGATTTGATCCCAATCTGGAAAGCACGAGTGTAAAATGGAAGCCGAATTCACTTAGTTGCCTTTATAGGAATGTCAGCTCCTCTCAGAAACCAACTCTCTTCCCTGCCAGAGAAAGAGAAAAAACTGCTTTGTCTCATTTACTGCACCCCATAAAACTAGTTGATGGGCTTGACAGCTGCTGCTGCTAATTATGGGGCAAACGTCTCAGCACCAGGTTTGTTGCATCAACAGGTCCTGGAACAATCCAGCAATTGTTTAGGGAAAGCTTGGGCACTTGGCGTTGAGCATTTTCATGTCAATTATCCCTACTGCTTGTCATGAGTTGGAGCCACTCTAGTGGAATGAAGAGAACAAAGTAATGAGACCTGCACACAGCAGATTGGTTCTGGCTGTTGCAGACACGATGAGAGAGGATGAGAGGGGTCAGTATCATACCACCCCTACCTCACGAAAACACTCCAATCCATAACTTCCATTTTGGAGAGTTCAGTATTTATACAGAAAAGCTTTGTTCCCTACCGAAATGTAATATATTTTCAACCCACTATCTGTGTTTGGGGATTTGTCATCTTCGAAACAGTAACAAAAAGATTGCAAAAACAAATGGACATTTGTTTATTCTTGGAATTTTTTGAGAGAGAGGGAGAGGTAAAAAGGGAAGGGAAGAGAAACACTGCATTTCTTGGTAGATGTGGAGTCTTGATGTTTGAAAGTGAAAAACTATCAGGAGCTGAGAAAAAGAAATAATAATGGAGAGTGCCATCACTCTCCCAAAATGCATTTCTAATCCTTCCTAAGAATAAATCCAGACTACATTCCCCAATCACCCTTATGGTTAGGTGGAGTTGTCTGGTCCAGTGGAGCAGAGCAAGGAGTCATGCCTCTGGTCCCAGGCCTTTAGGGAGTGGCCGTGCCTCCTCCATACTTCTCACCCCTTCTCACACGTTGAAAATTATACATGCCTATAAATAGATTCAACTGTGCATGTAACAGTTCTTCCAAGGGACATGGGAGTAGGGGAGGAGAGAGCAAAGATTTGGAAGGTCCTTAAATTGCTGTAGAACAGAGCCAATCACACCTGGCACATCCTCTTGAAACTGTTATATGAGAGAAATGAATCCCTTTGTCTTTTAAGCCATTGCATTGTTGGAACTCTTTCAATGGCAACTTCACCTTTTGCCTGAACTAAGATAGAAAGGACTCAGTGAGACCAGAAAGTAATTCCTCAGGTCCCACCCCACTTCTTTACCAGTTCCAATATATGGCATATCATCTCAGAGAAAGCCAAGCAAGCCTTTGCCAAGATTGTGGGCAATGATCCTTTCAGTCTCCAAAATCTTTCCTCAGGGAAGTGTCTTGGTCTTAGCAACAGTGATGTCTGCAGCATTTTGGGGGAAGAGTTTGCTGCTCTCATTTTACATCTCCAGCCAAGAGTTCTCAGACTGGTTCAAAGCAACTTCCCTTCCAAACAATGGAAATCCAACCAGTGGCTCAAGGAACCTATCTCCTACCAAGAAGCCAGTAAGGTCTTGTGAAGGCAGGTGTCAAAGAAAACATGGAAACTGTGGGAATGCCTATAGCTTTTAGACTAAGATTGAAGAAAATAATCACTTTTACAAAACAGATCATGGGTACACTGAAGAAAATTCTGTGTGAATGCTCATTTATAGAATGAGGTCTAGTATACTGCCCAGAGACAGGTAACAAATTTCACAACCATTGTTTTCATGGGATGACTTTTATCTTTGATTCAAAAAATGATAGAGATCAAAGAACATGATATGTTTGAGATGTGAGTCGTTTAACCTAAAGGATTAACATATGCTAATATATAATATTAATTAATATATAAATTGCAGGGGAACCCTAGGCACTGATGGAAACATTCTACCTCTGCACTGACCAATATGGCAGCGACTAGTACACTGGGGGCTGATGAGCCTTTGAAATGTGGCTGGTACAAATGAAAAACTGGATTTTTAATTACATTTAATTAAAGAAATTTACATTTGAATAGCCACATGTGGCTGCTGTGTTAGAGGTCACAACTTTGGACAAAATGTTGGCATAGTTTTTCAGTAAAGGGCCAGAAAAGAACTATTTCAGGCATTTTGAGTCTCTGATCTCCCACAACTGTTCAGTCCTGCGTTGCACAGTGACAGCAGCCAGAGACAATAGACAAACTAATGGGCAAAACTGTGTTCCAATAAAACTATATTTACAAAACAGGGTTCTGTTTCAGACTCATTGACAAATTTGTAGATACTTCCCATGATGTTTTTAGCTACAAAGGCTGGAAAATAAATTCACATTAAAGGGTTCATGACAATCTATTTCAATATTTGATTGATTGATTGATTTGGCAATTCTGTTTCCCCCTCAGTAAAGAAGCAGGGAAAGAGGTACTTAACCTAGACAAGTTCACCTCAAACTTCAGCATTTCAGACCCTGTGGAACTTGAAAGGGGCAAGCCTGAGGGCAAAATGGCTTTCCTTCCTCATGCCTAGGACACATCATGTCCTAGAATCCAACAGGCTCCTCTGTGCCTTCTTGACAGGCCCTGCTTCAGCGCCAGGCACTGTCATGACATTCAGAGGGTGTCTCTTCCCATCAGACCTTTGTCCCTACACAGCCCAGAGTGGGTAAAAACATGGCCAGTTTGTCTGACAGAACCAAAACTGTCCTTTCAGAGTTCATTTCTCTGATCACCTTTATTTGGTACCCAGATTTAAGATTTACAAGGTAGATAAATCAAAGCCTTTTAGCGCATGGTAAAGACAAGTCAATATACTTCAATTTCCCAGAGTCTCATAGAAGCCATGTTTCATTTTTAAATTTTACCTCAAAAGCCATAACTGGTGAATACAGGATACATTGTATCCTGCATATTAAGGTTCAGTAGGAAAGAGAAATTGAAAAAAAAAGAGGGTTTCAAGGCCAAAAAGCCACAGAAAATAACTCCATAATAAAGAATCCGGAACAGTTTTAAAAGAAAATGCTTTGCATGGACTTCTGGTTTAATATTAATTAAAGAAACAGTTCATCTGAGCCCACATTTGCACCCTGACACACTGCTGTGTGCTTCGGGAAAGCCCTTCCCTGTGCAAGAGTGGTAGAGATCATTGTGGCTTAGAGAATGCATGCTGCTCATTAGGCAAAGTCAGCGTATTAACAACTTCCATTTGTGGTCATTTGGGGGTCAAATGGGTCTTCCAATGCAATTATAATATTGTCAATACTAAACAAAATGCTTACATACATACAACATCAAGTACAAATCAAAACATAAAGCTATTGGAGGCAAATACATGAAAATATATATTTTTTATATATTATAAAGTATTATATATATATATCAGATTAAATGCTCAATTCATGTTTGCTATTATTATTGCTATTACTACCATTTCTAATATTTGACTTAACTCAGTATGATAAAGGGCCTGCACCAACACTGATTACACAATCTTTCCTCTTACTAAAAATGAGCAAATGAGAGGTAAGGTCCCATTTCTGATGTAACAGTCTTGAAGTGGATGACTCTGGGAGGAACAGGTCTCCTTCGAGTCAGAACTGAAAGATGTGAGTGGGAGGGAGCCTGGAAAGACAACGAAGGTGGCACCCAGACAAGGAGTCGGGGCACCCTGATGTGTATCTTGAATGCTCAAAAGATGTTCTGAAACCCAACTCAACCCCAAAAATTTTTCTTGTAAGACCAGCCAAAGCATGAACACCCAGAACTGACATATTATGACCCAAGGGCAGGCACTTCTCAGGTCCTCCACCTGCTCCATCCTGGGCATGACAGCTCAGATCACAGGAGCAGGAAGGGATGAGACGTGTGGGGAGTCAGGACTTCCCTCCTTTTATCTCATAAACAGGCCTCATTTCTTTTTGAAGGATCTGGAGTTCAGCATGCTTTGTTAGACTGAATAAATTAATCCTTAATGATTCAAATTAGTTCAGAAGTTATTATGTAACAAAAATCACTTATTTTATTATATGGTACACCATGTGCACACACATGACCACCTCTTTTCAAGCTATCAATTACAGCCAATTGAAACTAAAAATTCAGAAGAGGTCCTTGACACAAACTGTGTAATTTCAAAGCAATTTAAAGGTACAATGTACAGTTGATTATTTATGAAACAACCTTCCAGTTATTCTTTTTTTTTTTTGAAAAAGGGATAAAAAGCACCTATGTGGCCATATTCTCCTTAGAAGCTCCTACACTTCAGGTTTTTTTGAAAGTCTCCAGATATACCCTTCAGACTACCAGGGGCCAAGGGCCTACTTAAATCAAGTGTTAAGTGCTAGAAGAGGTTTAAACTAACTACTTATTAACTAAATTGTTAACAGGGGATAAGACCTCATTTTGAGAGGTGGTACTTTTACTATTTGAGTACAAACAAGGAAATGCTGTAATACCTCCATCACATTTGCTCTTTGGGAAGACAAGTGAATATGAGTTTACTGATAGATTTGAGTTCTCTGAGCAATAGCAGGGTTTTATTTTTAAAACATATTCGACTTGTTCAGTCTCAAGGAAAATTTCTAATAACAAAGGGTTTGCCATTTGTTTTGTATTTAGTATGTAAATACTATAATGAGTTTTCTTTGACTAAACTTTTTCAGAATAGTTCAATGTACACACACTGTTCATTAATAAGAGCAGAATACCCTTGAGGTAAAAGTTGGATCTCTGAAATATGATTTTTATTATATTTGGAGCCAAAGCACAGTAGGAATACATATCAGATTATGATAGGGAGATATGATTTGAAATTCAATTATGTCAAGTACTTGAATTTCAACAGCTCATGAGTAATGCACTCTTCAAGAATATAGCCAATGAATAAAATGACAGCAAGTTGCAATCACACTATTATCAGGGTAAAATATCTGAGGAACATTTTACTCGAACTGAAAGTTTCTATGGAAGATTATTTGAATATATGTAATTCTAGAGATGATTTTTAAAGAAAGCATGAACCTATAATGAAAGATAGCTCATAGCTTTCATCTGCTGTTGATGTTTATCAAAGATCCCTTTATACAACAACGTACCAGGCAAAGAGAAATACGGCCAGGAAGTTTTCTCAAGAAGTCTATGTTTCGTAATGGAAAACAAGACACACAGGCATGAGAGATGTATAATGACACAGAGATGAATGATAGCCGCTGGTCACATGGAGTCTGCCACTGCCCTGAGCTCAGTGAGGGATGCCAAAATTACAACTCTCCAGAAATGTATACTTTTGCTCAAAACCCAAAACAGGTATACGAGATAACCATCTTTATAACTAAATAACAATATGTTAGCATCTCAGCACCTTGGAAGCTGAGAGGAAATTAGAAGTGATAGACTCGTATCAAAAGATATTTACTTAAATAGCATTTGAAAGGGGGAAGTTCAGAGAAAACTGAGAAGCACAAAGAGAAGGAAGGTTCGAGTTTACTGGTAATAGGATGCAGAAGAGATGCAAATATATGCAAATAAGAAGGCAAATTATCTTGAAAGGCTGAGAAATATACATACTATAACAAAATGAAATGTGATGCCCAGATATCCAAGGCTTTTTACTTGAAAATAAGAAAGAAGAGAAGCTCCGACCCATGTGGCTCAGTTGGTTGGGCATCGTCCCCACAGATTGAAAGGTCTGCTGATTTGATTCCAGGCCAAGGCACATGCCTAGGTTGCGGGTTCAGTCATGGTCAGGGTGTGGTACAAGAGACAACCCATCCATGTTTCTCTCTCACAATGATGTATCTCTCCCTCTCTTTCTCCCTCCCTTCCTCTCTTTCTCCAAAAAAAAGAGGGCTGGGAGGAAAGAAGGTAGGGATGAAATTTTACAAGCACAGTAAGAGTGCACCCCTGGGTGCTATACTCAGTTGGGAATAATGGGCACTTACAGAAGTGCCAAGGCCAGGGACCAAGTAGGGACCCAAATCCAGCCCTGCTTTGCTTGCCAAGCTAAGACTGCTGCCTACAGCAGCCTAAGGAGGTGCCTTATTCTCATAGTTCAATCAGAGAAGGTGACGTTTTCTAATTCACACACCAACATCATACAAGCTACCTTTGGCCTAGTACAGATATCAAATAAAACTAAGTAAATAAAAATAGAAATGTTTGCCTTTATTGTCAGTAAACTCTCACATTACCAGGGTGATGTTACTGACTTAAAAAATCAAAGAGTCTTGGGCTGTGCTGAAAGATATTTAAAATCTGGAGTAATGAAGGTGGACATTCCATTCTTTGTCCCTCTAGTACTTGCAGTACTTTGTTCATTTCAAAAGCATATGCACCAAATGGAAATAGCATACTGGAAAGCATTCAACAAAGATTCAAATATGACATCTGAGAAATGCTGAAGCTACAAGTGATGTGAGGCCTGCACAAGAGAAGTTGTTGCACATGCACGAGGATAGACTGTGACAGCTATATTTAAATTAATCTCTAGTAAAAAGAAACTTGTTTTTTGTGGTTGTGAAGGCTAGATCTGGAAAGCTTTAGAAAAACAGATTTGGGCTCATTGGAAGGGGTTATTTAACACAAAGACAGGAATAGAATGGGATTCTTGGGAGGGACCTGAGATCTCCTAATTGGAGGAATTCAAACCAAAAACAGTATCATGATGAAAATATTCTTTTGCTTTGTTTTGTTTTGTTTTCTTATCCTGTCCTTGTTACCTCCAAGGTCAACTTCAGTAGGCATACTTCTCCCATGCCATTTTGCCTACCCAACTTTATTCATTCTTCAGCCCAAATGTCTTTTTTGTCACATCTTCATTCTCCAGGCAAAGAGATGGGTGCTCCCCACTCCATGCATCCTATTTATTTATCAATTGTATACCATCCTACCCCTTGCCATGTTACCCCAGCTGCTAATTTTTCTTTTTATATAATACTTGTATATACAGATATATATATATATAATCCAAATACTACTATATGCAAATATACTTATCTGAAGTTTCACCTCAACAATAAGGTAATATATTCTGTTTATGTGACTAGTGGGTTCTCCCACTATGAAGATAATTAGGAAAGAAAGAAACTGGATGTTAGGAATAGAAGAGACAAAGCAGATGATATCTCACTAGGGATCAGAAAGCATAGAAAAGCAAACTCTAACCTTAGAAGTGCTTCGATGACTCTAGAGTATTGGAGGAAGTAAAAATGCTTAGAGAGAGCAGAATGTTTATGTCTGGCATAAAATTATGGTGGCTATTGGTGAAAGGATTAATTAATCTTTTAAAAAATACTTTGATAGATTTTTCTATTTCCATTCTTGGAAAATAAGAATTTTAAAATATCAATTACAAAAAGTTATTAAACATTTGATTGGAGACCAAACACAAGAAGACATTTCCTTCAGTATCTCAGTTTTAAAAGCCAAATAAATTACAAGATGAACATTTCCTAGTGCATAAGTAAATAGGAATAGAAAATAATAGAACAGTGCAGATTATAATTTAAGTTTACAATTTTGTCTGGTTTTTTTGTTTGTTTGTTTGTTTTTAACATGTTTAGTTGTGTGATATCTCAATTCAGGAAAAAAAAATTAAGAAAACTGTCAATTACCAATGACCTGTTCCATTGTTTCTCAAAATGTTAGCCTTAACTGAATCTTTGCTTCAGCTATCTCTTTCTTTTTTAAGAAATAAAACATTTAACTGACAGTTGAAGCACTGTTTCATTCCTCAACTTGTATCACCAGAGACATATACCTTGACTGTTTCATGTTTTGTAAAGTCATAAAACTTTCAGCAATATATAAGAACATTAGTACATTTTAAATGTACAAATATGGTAAATTACCTTAAAGATTTGTTAATTTAAGCCATCCTGCGACATTGGGATAAATACTAATTGGCAAAAAAGAATATTTTTAATATTCTGATAATTTTGGTTTAGTGATACTTTATTTTAGATCATTATATTTATGGTCATAATTGACAATGGTTTATAATTTTGCTTTGGCTTACCTTACTGGTTCAATTATATTATCAAGGATATATATATATTCCACTTTTTGGTTTAATCATTTCTTTTTTTGTAATTGATATTTTTCCGGGAAATTGTGCAAATTCTTTAAGCTTCCAAATGTCAGGAATTTATCTACAGTTTTCTCTGATTGGTTTTTCAGTTTATCTACGTTATGTTCTTTATTCTTCCATGCTGGCCGCCACCCTTGACCCTGCCACCCCAATCCTCGGGCCTTCTTTATCAGACACTGCTTTATCAATGTCTTCTAGGAACTTGTTTACAGGTTGGTTGATTTTCTGTATTCTTCTTTTGTTTCCCAGCTCATTAATTGCTATCCTTATCTTTATGATTCCCTTCCTTCTGCTTTCTTTCTGCTTGCTTTGTGATTATTTATATTATATTGTTTTGAGGACTTAGCTCATGAGTTTTTCTCATTTTCTACTACTGTAATTACAAATAGAAATAATAAGTGTCATCTAGGCTGCACTCAACAGGGGTTTCTCCTGTTTCATTTTAATTTTTTCAAACTATATTCTTTCTTTTGTTCTTATTGTTTTATGGAGAATTTAAAACGTGCAAATGCAAACAATGCTTGGCATTTAACACTTCTGGAATGTTCTTAGTTCAACATGCAAATAGCCTTTCAAATATATACTTCCAATATATGATAATGCTTCCTGGTTACTTTTATTCCAGAAATCCTTGTATAGTTCTCCTTGAAGACAAAAGGTATACCTTAAATAACCTTGTTTCATTCATAGTTAGTGCTCAAAAAACCTGGCTGCATGAATCTTTTTAATTCTGTATGACCATATTAAAAGCAGCCTATTTTGCCAAAATGCAGCCATAGGCGGTTAAAATCAACTTTAAAAATGCCATTAGCATTTTTATCACTCCAGCTCCTATATTTGAACTTGCACAACAGTTCAGGATAGTTGAACAAATACCATTTGGGGAACTATAAATAAAGCATTGCCTATAGGATGCCAGTCCTGCTTTATGTTCCTTGCCTACCACTGCCCCCTGCTTCCTGTCCAAAGGGTCCCCTGTGCGTGTGTTCCCGGTGCATCAGCCTTCCAAGTCGCATCAGCCACACAGAGGAGCCCAAGAAAAGCACCACTAAGCTTCCACAGGAAAAATAAGTTGTTGCCACACGGAGGAAAAGATTCCATTGCTTTCTGACTCCACCACCTCTGGCTCAACTGTTTCTAAGAATAGCTGAACTGTGGGGGGAAAAAAATACTGGCACCAGACACTGGTCTTTTAATTGTCTCCAGGCTTTAAAATAGAAACAAGCTGCAGCGGAAGTGCCCCTGGAAACCCTCTCCAGGCCTCACTGGCTGTGGACCTGTACACACAGGCTCCGGAGGGCGAACCCTGCACGGTGGCGTCACCGCGCAGCCTGTGTGTGTTTCCAGGGCAGAATGGACACTCAAAGCTCAGACGCAGAGCCAGGTGGCAGGACACCCAGAGCCTGGGCCTCGCCCTCATGGTTCTCAGAGGCTCCCTGGGCCTCTTCGAGGGAGGACTCAGGGGATGTGAGGGATTTCTCCTCCCCAAGGTTAAAGTTGTTTGCCAAATGCTTTTCTTTCCGTTCATTTTCATAATCTTAAATTTAGCTTATTGGTTCCTAAATCAGATTTTGCACAGTTTCCTCTTCTCAAAAAACCATGTCAGCCTGTCTAGCAGGGAGGCATCTCAGCCTAGAGGTGAGTGTGCTGGGAAACCTCCCATTCACGGTGGAGGAGCCCTCCACACCAGTCCGGGATGAAGATAATCGCACCTAGTTCCAGCAGGCATACACCTGTGGGGCTCTTATAATGAGAGTGCAAAGTCAGTGTGCATGCTGGGTTTCCTACCGCCAACAAATTCCCAAACTCTGAAGATGGCTTCTGAATACAGTTTGCCTCCATAATTTGAAAGAATCCAATTCTAGTTCCCATCCATCCAAATATCTCTTGCTTATGAGCTAATCATTTAGTGAAAATGAGTTTTTCCCCTGTAAAATTTCCAGTATTTATTCAATTAACCTTACTATCTATGAAAGCATGAAATATACCAACATTCAAGCTTCCCTCACCTTGGTCCTAGTCAAACACAGTAAAGGGTGTGAGGTGTGAGGCCAGGGGCTCAGAAACCGGGTGTTGATTCCTGATGGGATTATTTCAGCTTTGCTCCTAAAGCAGTTAATTGTTGACTCAGTAAGAAAAACAAAAGGAAAAAGAAAAATAAGAAACTGTCTTCCCGTCTTTCATATAGTATATAGTATACTCTGTATGGTCTTGGTGGGAGGTGAGGGGATACCCAATTCAAAATACTGGAACTTAATAATGTTATTGTCAAGGTCCATGTGGCCCCAAACTATAAACAGTACATTTGTTCCAATCCAAACTCTAGTTTAATACCTCTGTTGAGTATAGGCAAATTGAGATAATTCTGCTTTGTTTTGTTTTTTAATGCAGAGAACTGAAGAAACCAAGCATCAGAGAGAGACAAACATAAAAAGTGATAGCCCACCCAGATGAAGTATTTAAAGTGTGTCTCCCAGAGACCCTGTCTTTGCTTAAAATCAGCAGCACATGCAGAAATTTATCACCACCTACCCCACCCCCAACACAGTTCTCAATGTGAGCCTTATCTGCCCAAACCAGTTACTAAAGCCAGAGCAGAGATTGATTCTTGTTGCCCAAGGTCAGCAGTCAAACATAAATTATACTTGCTTCGTGCTCGGTTGTTTTGTTTTGAACTCAGAAATCTTAGAGCGTTTAGTTGCACATAGTAGGGAACTCTGTAACTGTTTGTTGAATTGAATGGAATCACTTCTCAGGTTATCTCCACCACTCATCTATTTCTTAATATCCAATTGATTCCTAATATCAATGACCGCCCATCACTTGAACCTTCTCTTGCCCATGTTTGCCATCAAGGCTTAAATCTCAGGACACCAGTTCAACTCACCTTTCAACCGTGAACTTGCCGATGTTCTCCACTCTGACACCTCTGGGAGACCTCAGCTTTGACCGGAGACTCACCTATCTCCACCATCTGACGCCTCTTGATCTAGCCACAGCTACAAATCCCCAGTTGTGACATTTACAGATGAGATCAAGGAGGGGAAGGATGATGCAGCAAGAGGAAAGGACTAACACTTGTTTCTCTCCCTGCTATGTGCCTGGCTCTACACCCAGACTTTACATGTTACCTCTTTTTAATTATATTTCCAAAGGACAGCAGAGAAGAAAGAGAGAAAGAGATGATACTTCCACTCTCTAAGAAGTTGAGTCAGGAAAAACTCACACCCCAAGATCCCAAATGTTTTTTTCACAAATAGAAACACTGAACTATTCTCTTAAATTACTGATTTTTTATTGCAAGTCTGAGAATTGGTAAATCCATTATGAAATGCTCACCTATATACAATAAAATGAGAAAAATAAAGGCAATAAAATGTTTCCTTTTTTATCGTTCAATTACAGTTGTCTCAATTTTTCCCCTATTGCTCTCCCCTGTCCCACCCACTCCCACGCCAACAGTCAATCCCCACCCTGCTCTCCATGTCCATGGGTCATTTATACACATTCCTTGACTAGACCCTTCCCCTTCTTTCCCCCCTTATACCCCTCCACCCTCCTCTGGTCACTGTCAGTCTGCTCCTTGTTTCCATGCCTCTGGTTCTGTTTTGCTAATTTGTTTGTTTTGTTCATTAGATTCATCTCATAGATGAGATCATATACTATGTATTTGTCTATTGCTGCCTGGCTTATTTCACTTAGCATAATACTCTGCAGTTCCATCCCTGCTGTCTAAAAAGGTAGAAGTTCCTTCTTTGTTTTCACTGCTTAGTATTCCATTGTGTAAATGTAGCACAGTTTTTTGATCCACTCATTTATTGATGGACACTTAGGCTGTTTCCCACACTTGGCTATTGTAAATAGCACCACTATGAACATAAGGGTGCCTAGGGTCTTTGGAATTGGTGTTTCAGGATTCTTTGGTTATGATCCCAGCACTGGAATGTTGGATCAAAAGGCATTTCCATTTTTAGTTTTTTGAGGAAATTCCATACTGTTTTCCATAGTGGCTGCACCAGTCTGCATTCCCACCAGCAGTGCATTAGGGTTCTCTTTTCCCCATATCCTTGCCAGCACTTGTTGTTTGTTGATTTGTTAATGATGACCATTCTGATAGGTGTGAGGTAGTATCTCATTGTGATTTTAATTTGCATCACTCTGATGACTAGCAATGTTGAGCATTCTTTCATATGCCTATCTGCCCTCCATATGCCCTCCTTAAACAAGTGTCTGTTCAGAGCATTAGCCCATTTTTTAATTGGATTGTCTTCCTGGTATTTGTATGAGTTCTTTATATATTTGTGTGAGGCATCATTGGCAAACATGTTTTCCCATACATTAGTGCCCTTTCCATTTTGTTGATGTTTTCTTTAGCCATGCAGAAGCTTTTTGGTTTGATGTAGTCCCATTTGTTTATTCTTTCCTTTCTCTCTCTTGCCCTAAAAGATATATCAGTGAAAATATTGCTGCATGGGATAACTGAATTTTTACTGCCTATGTTTTCCTCTAGGACGTTCATGATGTCACAGCTTATGTTTAAGTCTTTTTATCCATTTTGAGTTTATTCTGGTGTATGTTGTAAATTGGTGATCTAGCTTCCTTTTTTTTTTGCATGTATCAATCCAGTTTTTCCAACACCATTTGGTGAAGAGGCTACTTTTACTCCATTTCATGCTTTTACCACCTTTGTCAAATATTAATTGACCAGAGAGGCATGGGTTTATTTCTGGGCTATCTATCCTGTTCTTATGCCAGTACCAGACTGTCTTGATTATGAATGGCCTTACAATACAGTTTGATATCAGGCATTGTGATCCCTCCTACTTTGATCTTCTTTCTCAAGGCTATTTGGAGTCATTTTTGATTCCATATAATTTTTTTTAATGTTTGTTCTAAATCTGTGAAATATGTCATTGGAATTTTAATAGGGATTGCATTGAATCTATAGATTGCTTTGGGTAGTATGGACATTTTAATGATGTTAATTCTTCCAATCTATAAATATGGTATCTGCTTCCATTTATTTGTATCCTCTATCCTCTTTAATTTTTTTTTCAATGTTCTGTAGTTTTCCAAGTACAGGTATTTTACCTCCTTGGTTAACTTTATTCTTAGGTACTTTATTTTTCATGTTACTATAGTAAATGGGATTTTTCCCCTAGTTTCTGTTTTTGATATTTCATTGTTGGTGTACAAAAATGACTTCAATTTCTGAATATTAACTTTGATTCTCACTATTTTACCAAATTCGCTTATTAGGTTGAGGTTTTTGGTGGACCCTATAGGGTTTTCTATGTACACTATCATGTCATCTACAAATAACAATAGTTTTACTTGCTCCTTTCCAATTTGGATGCCTTTTATTTCTTTTTCTTCTCTGATTGCGGTGGCTAGAACTTCTAATACTATGCTGAATAAATGTGGTGAAAGAAGATATCTTATCTTATTCCTGGCTTTAGGGGGAAAGCTTTTAGTTTTTGCCCATGGAGTATAATGTTGGTAGTAGGTTTCTCATATATGGCCTTTATTATGTTGTGGTATGCTCCCTCTATTCCCACTTTGCTGAGTGTTTTTATCATAAACAGGAG
This sequence comes from Noctilio leporinus, assembly GCA_004026585.1. NCBI lineage: Eukaryota > Metazoa > Chordata > Mammalia > Chiroptera > Noctilionidae > Noctilio > Noctilio leporinus. The sequence goes on along the minus strand of PVIW01001892.1, from coordinate 125,974 downwards.
CTGGATTTTATCAAATGCTTTTTCTATATCTATTGATATGATCAAGTGACTTATGTCTTTCATTTTGTTTATGTGGTATGTTATGTTTATTGATTTGCAAATATTATACCTTCCTTGCATCCCTGGGATGAATGTCACTTGATCATTATGTACGATCTTTTTAATGTATTGCTGGATCCAGTTTGCCAATATTTTATTGAGGATTTTAGCGTCTTTGTTCATGAGTGATATTGGCCTGTAGTTTTCTTGCTTTGTTGTGACTTTACTTAGTTTTGAGATTAGGATAATACTAACTTCATGTAAACAGTTTGGGAGTCTCCCCCCCTGTAGAATTTTTTGGAATTGTTTGAGAAAATAGAAGTTAGCTCTTCTTTAAATTTGGTAAAATTTGCTTGTGAAGCTATCTGGTTCAGGGCTTCTGTGTGCCAGGAGTTTTAATTATTGCTTCAATTTCAGTAGTTGTTATTGGTCTATTCAGGCTTTCAGTTTTAGAAGATTATATGTTTTTAGAAATTTGTCCACTTCACCTAAGTTGTCAAACTTCTTGGCATATAGTTGTTCATAGTAATTCCTTAAAATCTTTCGTAGTTCTGTGGTGTCAGTTGTAACTTCTCCAGCTTCTTATTTTATTTATTTGTATCCTTTTTTTTTTTTTTTCGATGAGTCTGGTTCTGGTTAAAACCCTTTCAATTTTGTTTATCTTTTCAAAGAATAAGTTCCTGGATTTATTGATCATTTGAATTGTTCTTTTAATCTCTATGTCTTTTAATTGTGCTCTGATCTTGATTATTTCCTTTCTTCTACTGGCTCTGGGCCTTATTTGTTGTTGTTCCTCTAGTTCTTGTAGATGTAAAGTTAGGTTATTTGAGATTTTCTATTTTGTAGGTAGGCCTGTATTGCTATGAACTTCAGTCTTAGGACTGCCTTAAGTTTGGGCCTGTGTCCCATAAGTTTGGGCCTGTTGTGTATTCATTTTCATTTGTTTCAAGAAACTTCTTGATTTTTCCCTTGACCTCATGGTTAACTGATTCATTATTTAATAGCATGTTATTCAGTATCCATAAATTTGAATGTTTTTTCCCAAATCATAAATTTGACTTTTTTTCCTTGAGGTTGGTTTCTAGTTTCAAGCCATTGTGATCCAATAAGATGTTGGATATGATTTCAATTTTCTTGAATTTATTGAGGCTCATTGTGTGTCCTACCATGTGGTCTTTCTTTGAAAATGTTCCATGTGCTTTTGCAAAAAAAAAAAAAATGTATATATTGCTTCTTTAGGGTGAAAGATCTTGTAAAAATCAGTTAACTCCATTTGATCTACAGTGTTGCTCAATGCCATAACACCATTGTTGATTCTTTGCTTAGAAGCTTTATCCACTATTGACAATGGATGTTAAATTCCCCTAGTATGAGTGTATTGCTGTCAATGTCTTTCTTAAAATTCACCAGGATTTTCCTTATATATTTGGGTACTCTTAGGTTGGGTGCATATATGTTTACAAGGGTTATATCTTCTTGATGCATTACTCTCTTAAGTATCATGTAGTATCTTTCTTTGTCTCTTTGTTTTGAAATCTGTTTTGTCTGATAGAAGTGTTGTTACCCCAGCTTTTATTTTTCATATCCATTTGCTTGGAATATTTACCCTTCACTTTCAGTTTGTGTAGATCTTTTATTCTAAGGTGGGTCTCTTCCAGAGAGCATATATGCAGGTGATGTTTTATTATCCATTCAGCTACCCTATGTCTTTTGATTGGAGCATGTGATCAATTTACATTTAAGGTTATAATTGATAAGTACTTATTCATTGCCATTTTTCCCTTTGTACCTGTGTTCCTCTCTATCTTTTTTTTTTTTTTTTTTTTCCTTCAATTTCTTACAGCAAACCCTTTAGCATCTCTTGCAATGTTGGTTTGGTGGAGATGTATTCTTTTAGCTATTTTTAGTGTGGGAAACTATTTATTTCACCTTCCATTTTAAATAAGAGCCTTGCTGATTATAGTAGTCTTGGTTGTAGGCCTTTGCTTTTCATCGCTTAAAATATTTTTTTGCCATTCTTTTCTGGATTGTAGTGTTTCTGTTGAGAACTCAGCTGATAGCCTTATTGGAGCTCCCTTATATGTTACTAGCTGTTTCTCCTTTGTTGCTTTTAAGATTCTCTCTTTGTCTTTAAATTTGTCCATTTTAATTGTGATGTGTCTTAAAGTGGGCCTGTTTGGGTCATCTTGATTGGGACCCTCTTTGTTTCCTGTACTTGTGTGACTTTTTCTCTCATCAAGTTTAGGGAAGTTTTCTGTCATTAGTTTTTCAAACACGTTTTCTATCACTTGTTCCTCTTCTTCTCTTTTCAGTATCCCTATGGTATAGATATTGTTATGTTTCATGTTGTTCTGCAGCTCTGTTAAATACTCTTCATTCTTCCTGAGTCTTTTTTCATTTTGTTGCTCTTTCTGGGAATTTTTTCTACCTTGCTATATTTTCATTACAGCACTTGCCACTTTCTAGTATAATGCATTGTGTTTATTCTTGTTTAAAGTTTGTTTCTATACACTATAATATAAGCTCCAAGAAGAAAGTGATTTTTATATCTTTTGTTTACTGCTATATACTCAATAAATATTAGTTGAATGAATGTTATTCATTCAACTTATCATATTCAAGTAATCAAAACCACTAAAATTTAATGAACTTAATATCCATTTATGATATTTTTTAAAATTCTTAGCAAACTGGAAATAATAGGGAACTCTCTCAAACAGACCACTATATCTACAAAAAGTTCGAGAGCTAACATAATACTTAGTAGTGAAATATTGAACTACTTCCCCCTTCAGCTGAGGCTATGACAAGGACGTCCAGCTTATCACGTCTGTTTAATTTTGCACTGGAGGCCCTAGCTAGTGAAATAACGTAAAAACAAACAAACAAACAAACAAAAAAAGGAATAAGTATTAACAAATAAAAAGTTAAGCTCTTTTTATTTAAAAATACATGATTGTCTATGTAGACAGTCCAATGAATCTATAAACTATTACATATGGTGAGTGAATTTAGTAAGGCCATGGAATATAAAGTAGCATCCAAAAATTCATTTTATTTCTAATTACTAACAACAAGCAATTTAAAAATAAAATTTCATTTTTAAATACTAACAACAAATAATTGAGAAATTAAAATTAAAAATAATTTATTTCCAGAAAATTTAAACATAGAATTACTATATGATCCAGTAATTCCATCCCTTGGTATATAAAAACGAAACAGAAAAGAATACTCAAATGGTATTTATACATCAATGTTATCAAAAGCATTATTCACAATAGGCAGAAGATGGAAATAACTATTAATAAATGATACACACAATGGAATATTATTCAGCCTTAAAAGGGAATGAAATTATAATACATGCTACAACATGGATAAACATTGAACACGTTGTGCTAAGTGAAATAAGCCAGACACTAAAGGATAAATATTGCTTGATTCCACTTATATGAGGTTCCTTAAGTAGTGAAATTCATAGAGACAGAAAGCAAAATTATAGTTTCCAGAGGCTGGAGGACAAGAATTAAAAGTTAGTGTTTAATGGGTACACACTTTCTATTTAGGTCCATGAAAATGTTTTGGAGATAGACAGTGATGATATTTGTACAATGATGTGAATGTACTTAATGCCACTGGACTGTATGTACATTTAAAGTGGTATATTTTACGTTATGTATATATTATCAAAATAAAAATATCATTTACAATATCCCCAAATATCTCAGAATAAAACAAAAAATGTGTAAGTCTTCTACAAAACATTGCTCAGAGAATTTTAAGAGTGCCTCAGTAAATGAAAAGAATTAGCACATTTGTGAATAAAAGGACCCAATATTGTTAAGGTACCAAGTCTTCTGAGCTGATCTACAGATTCAATGCAATCTGTCACAACCCTCTCAAATTTTTTTAAATAAACAAGTTGATTATAAAACATATATGAATTGCAAAGGATCTAAATAGCCATAACAACCTTAAAGAAGGAAAAGGAGGAGGAAGAAGAAGATGAATAGGAGAAAGAGGAGAAGGAGAAGGGTTTACCTTGCCATGTTTCAACACATACTGTAAAACAATAATTATTTAAAATGTGTGGTACTAGCATGAGAATAGACAAATAGGTTAATCAAATAGAGTCAAGAGCCCAAAAATAGACCCACACACGTATGATCATTTGATTTTCAACAAAAGCACCAATAAAATTCAGTAAGGGAAAGAAAACTAGTTTCTATGTAGTGGGGAGCAACCAGATATTTTTAACCCACACTATATGCACACACAGACACACACATGCACACAAATAATTCTGAATTGATAAGGCTCAACTACTGAAGTGTGCTAGCACTACAAATGTTTGGGAGAAAATAACAGAATAATGTCTTTGGGAATGGTGGCAAAGATTTCTTGGCTAAGATACAAAAAATATGAATTATGTGAAAAGATGTGATAAAATAGAACATCAAAATTTTAAACTTTTTCTCATCAGAAACTTCATTTGGAGAGGAAAAAGGCTATATACAGACTGGGAGAAAGTATTCAGAGTGTATATGTTTTATCACAAAGAATCTGTATGAAAAATGCTTAAGTAATGCTTACAAATCAGCATGGCCAATAAGTACATAAAAAGGCATGCAACATCATTAGTCATCAGGAAATTTAAATTAAACCACAGTGTATATCAAGAAACCCCCACCAGAATGGCAAAATTTAAAAGACTGGTAATACCAAGTGCCTGTAAGAGTGTATAAGAGCTGAAACTTAGGTGTATCACTGGTGGAGTGTAAAATAGGATAATCTGTTTGGGAAACTGGTTAGCAGTTGCTAATAAAGTTAAACTTACATTATGATTTAACAATTTCATTCCTAGGTACATCCCAAAGAGAAATTAGTCAATATATCCACAAATACCTTGTTGAGAAGTGTGTGTAGCAGCTTTTAAAGATAAAGCATGGGTGGCACAGTGGATAAGGCACTAGCCTGCAAACCCAAAGGCCACTGGTTCAATTCCCAGCCAGGGCACATAGAACCAGGTTGCAAGCCAGGTCTCCAGCTAGGTCCTCAGCTGGAGGCAAGTGAAAGGCAACCATACGTTGATATCTCTCTCCCTCTCTCTCTTCCCCTCTCTCTAAAAATAATAAATTATATATATATATATATATATATATATATATATATATATATATATATTTAAGACAAAGCATGGTAAGCACAGAAATGAGCATCAATAGCAGAATAAACTATTGTGATATAGTCATACAAAAAAACATTGATGAGCAATAAGAAGAACAAACTACTGCTACACATGGGAAAAATCTCAGATACATTATGTTAAATGAATAAGCCAGTATCAAAGTTAACATATGTATGATTAATATAATACTTTGGGAAAAGGCAAAGCCATGGGGGTAAAGAGCAGAGCAGTGATTGCTCTGGGGGATTGGGTTGGGGGTGGGAAGCTTTGGGCTCTAAAGGGAAATTTGGGGACCAACAGAATTCTTCTGCATCCTGACTGTGGAAGTGGTTACAGAATCTAAATTCATATGTTTAAATTCATAGGACTGTAAAAAAAGAAAACATGAATTCAACTGTATATAACTTTAAATCCATTTCCATAGAGTAAAAGTCAGATGCACAACAGAAAGCAAAATTGAAAAACAGAAGCTAATCTATGGTGAAAGAAATCAAAACTGTGGTTGAACTAGGGTAATGACATTAAATGAAAAAGGGAACTTTCTAGAGTGACAGACAAGTTCTAAATCTTGATCTGTCACTGAGCTTTATATCTGATTTTATTTTCTATAATATTTATTATATTTATTAGGGTGATATTGGTTACTAGGATCCTAAAGGTGTCAAGTGTAAGTTTTCATAAGACGATATCTGTATATTGCACTGTGTGCCCACCACCCAAAGTCGAACTATGTCACTGTATGTACCTTAGGTCCACCCTACCCTCCACCCCTCTGTGCTGAGTTTTATATTTAGATTTGTTCATTTTGTTATACTTAATTTTACCTCAAGCACACATAAAAAAATGTTTTATACTGATGTGAAGAGAATTTTCAAACGTTCTTGTTCTCCCACAACTGAATTTTAATCAGTGTATTTAAATCTTCGATTTTTTTTTTTTTTTTTTTTTTTTTTAATTTTAAGCTTCCTCCTTGGTTGGAAATTAGGTACCTAAGAAGCTTTTTAATTCTGTCAAATATTAAAAACAGAAGGCAAAGTCACAGACTGCTGCTGACCAACCTGTTCACTTATTACTAAAAACAGCCTTGGGCTAGGACATGGGCTCTCACTGCCCTCTTCACAGAGCTTTTGTTCATCTTGGTTAAATAATAACTCAACATCAGTATGTGACTTAGTCAAAGCATTGGTAATCTAGTAGGTATGTTTGCTTCCTAGGTTACAGGCACAAGAAAACTGCTACTTTAGTTTAAAAAAAAAAAACCTCAAATCTTTTGTAAAAGGTATGTTACTTTTCTATTTTGAGAAAACAAAAAATTGTTTTAGATATCCTTTTTTTAATTAATATTTTATTTTTTAAAGATTTTATTTATTATTTTTAGATAGAGGGGAAGAGAGAGAGGCAGAGAGGAAGAAACACTTCAATGTATGGTTGCCCTTCACCTGCCTCCAGCTACAGACCTGGCTGGAAACCTGGCTTGCAACCTGGTTATGTGCCCTGGCTAGGAATCGAACCAGCGACTTTGGGGTTTGCAGGCCTACGCCTTATCTACTGTGCCACCAGCCAGGGCTTGTTTTAGATATTCTTGACTGAAAAGAAATCAAAGAAATACTTCATTGTTAGCATGGAAATCTAGAAAATGATACAGTAAGAAAACATATTAGCCATCAAATTAGCTCCCAAATAGGCAACTTCCTTTCACCCTGAGAATTCATAGCCCTTGTGGAAGAGTTTATTAACTTAAGGTGTTAAGTTCACATTAATTAAGCTTAACTGCCCTTCACCAATTAAATAGCTAACCAGTAAAAATGCAGTTGCTTCAATAAATAGATATATCTATTGAAAATCTATTTAGATATATATAGTTTTTTTTTTCCTTTAATATTTTCATTGCTCCCACCAGACTGCATTACAAGCATACGTCATTAGCGGGTAAATAGTTAATTGCACAGTATTTCCATTCACGTGTGCAGTGGGTCTCACATTGAAGAAAATGGAAATAAAACTGCAGTAGCAGCTTTATACATTTGAACACTCCTCTTGAGTAGTGGACATTTTTCACATGTCCTCTGAAGCTGGGCCTGTTGGGATACCTACCATCAAACTGTTGAGGTCAAGTTGAGTGGCCATGCCCACACGGACACAGCAAGAGCCCTCCACAAAGAAATATCAATTATTTAATCATTGTTCCGTGTCCAGTTGGACCTCCCGTTTGCTTCATTGATCCTTCTCTAGACACCACCAGCCTGCACTGGGACCTCATGGCTTTGGCAATTTGGGAATAAATAGTCTCTACCCAAATGAGACGCCTGTTTCTTCCTCGTGCTTTCTTTACTCCGCCGGCAGCTTAATAAACAGCAGGGTGGCTGGGAATGAGCTCCGGAGGAGCGGGGCTGACTTGCAGTGGATTTGCACACCTCAGGGGGTCGTCTGATCCTTATGGAGCTTCTGAATAGGTTGCTAGGAACTTGACACTGTTCTGTGTAGCCGCAATTCTGGGGCAGCAGGCTGCATCCCAGAGGAAATGAAGTGCTAGCAGTTTGAGTCACAATGAAGACAGGACGGCTTCATTTAACAATTTCAGACCACTCGGTCTGGACCTCAGCTCCCACCATCCTGCGACACTGTCCCGAAGCTTCAAAGGCAAGTCGTGGGTGCTGTCAGAACACATTTCCTGTTACTGGGGATGCGAAGCTGTTCTCCCTCTTGCACAGTAACTCCTAAGAAGCTTTCTCATTCGTGACTTCTAGCCTTTCAGGTTCTTAAGGGAATAAATTTTTTTTTTTTTTTTTTTTAGTTAAAAGGGAGGGGAAAAGAGGAGATTAAAAACTCCCTATTAGCGTGTGTGGCCTAGACTAGCAAGTGCAAAGTTGGGAAAGTCTGCCTCACAGGACCCTGGGAAGGGGGGCTGCCAGCAGTCAGCAGTGCCCCACGGCCTCAGGTGGGAGAAGAGGAGATTGAGAGTTTCCACGGACCCACGCCCACGTGCTCCTCTACCCACAGGGAGTGATCGGAGACGTTGCTGTTCTGTGGTCTCTAACTGGACACAGACACTATCATTGATGCCTCCATGACAAAGTTGTAGGCAGGGTAACACTGGGGTCCAAAGTGAGTACCCCTTTCACTTCCATTTTCTACAGAACACCGACCTTAAAGAAACAAAGGAACTTGTATTGTGTTTCTCTCCAATGCTGGAATGTTTCCTTCCCTCTAAGACGGCTGACCGGCGACATCACCATGTCCTCTGCCTCCCACAGGCTGTGCCACTGCCTGGCAGGGAAAATGGGATTTCGACAACATCCAGTCGTTGTCTTTGCACAACCTATAGAAGCAGGTCAACACATTTTCTAGGGTCAGGGATGTGGATACTGAGTCTGGAAACTAAAGGGGGCACTCTGCTCCAGGGCCTGTCTGGTCTCAGCAATAGTCACCTCGCTCAGTTGACAAGGATGGAAATCATAAGTGCAAACCTCTTGAGGAACCAGGTGGGCTGTCCTCAGTGTCTGCCCAGCCTGTAAAAATGGACCTCATTGGAGCAGTGTTTGTGTAAGCCACAACAGGTCCTCCCCAAGCCTGGGGACTTAGGAGCTGGCCCCTCCATGAGACTCCGCAGTTACCTTTCTAGAGGAGCAGAGAAAAGGCATCTGGAGGCAGAGCCTAGAGGTACACGCACCATAGTCACAAATAATTTACCCAAAGTGGGAAAAGCCATGTCTGCTCTCAATTAAAAATATATTTGGAAGCCAAATCCTGATTTCAAACAGATACAGTGATACAAAAAATACTTTAAGCAAATAAGATCTAGTACATAAAGGGATATGAGGCTTTGTTAGAATGCATAATATATACAATTTGCATATTATGTATATGTACTAGAAAACATTTTACTTGATAAAAGTACATCATGCATCATACAAATACACAGAAGCATATAATAAGTACTTTCCTTCTGTGTCAATAACAAAATTCTAGGCTTACCTGAAAATGGAAAAAAAAAAGCCATAACTAAACTTAACTCACACTTTATGTTTATCTAATTTGATCATAAAAATTACAAATTTGCATTACACATTCATTTCCTTAAAAGATCTTCAAGACCATCATTATAAAAATGATAGCATAGTGGGGGAAATGTGGGACAATTTTAATACAACAATAAATTAATTTTAAAAAAATGATTGTCAATCAACATCCCTTTGGCTCTACAGGAAGCAGTTTGGCAAATTATTACAATACAGGAGGAATTGCTGTAGTATCATTTAACCAGAGGAAAGATTGATGAGAGAGCTAAACAGAAAGTTTCTACAATATTATCTATTCTTTCTACAGGTTTTCTTCCAAATTTTCTTCTGGGTTTTTCATCTGGATTATCTAGCACTAGATAGTAAATAAACATTCTTTCATAAGGTGAAATAGGGACACTTTTTCATCTGTTTTTCTTTGTCTAGATTACATGGATTAGTTTCCATGGCAACACCAGCTGCTTAGTCATATCATCACCCCTCTCCTCAATGTTGTGGCCTGCAACAAGCCCTCATTCAATTTTTAACTAGATGACCATTTACAAAGATATCTTTGGGGGAACTATCCTGATGTTTAGATGTGTCTAGTATTTAAATATCTGGAGAAAGGAGTTTATTCTGTATTTTGTAGTTTACAGAATGGGTTTATTTTGTATTCTTTATTGTTAAAGATGGAGATGGGGCCTCTGGGCCTCAGAAATCATTCCTAGAATCATTGGGTCAGTAGGGCCGCCTCCCGAAGGGTCAGTCCAACCACAGTGTGACTCTCCCAGCCCCCAGCATCCTCAAATCCACACAGACTTAGACACATTCATCACAGGGAGAACATTCTTGAGGCTCTATGGCAGCTAAAGCTTTATTTGTTAAAGGTTAATCCAAGGCTGCAGCAAAAACACTCAGTAAGGAGGTTATTAAATTTTCTTATTAAGTGTAATCAGGGAACTTTGTTGTCTGGTTGTCAGGTTAAAGCCATGACTGGAAAAAATTCCTCTGAAGACAAAAAAGCCCAGTGTTATGATTATAATCATATATCAACATACTCTGTCACTTGCACTTGAGAGTTCTTTAATCTTAATGAAAACTATCAAGTGTTGAGTGTGTGCTTTACAGTTTACTCAGAGCCATAAGCCCAGAAATGCCCTTCACTGATGTCATTGACTGGGCACTAGGGTTTGACAGGAGGGTGACATCAGGCAAGGGTCTTACTTGGGTGCCCTCCCCACTGGTTCTATATTTTTAGCTAGAAGATATGTCAAACACTCAGGAACATTTAGAATAAATTCATAGTAATCACAGATGATCAAGGGCCTCATAGATCATATGTCCAGTCCATTTATTTTTATAAGGGCCTTAACACCCAGATAAGTGAAAATAATTCTCAAAATAAGGCTGAGCTCAAGTCAGAAACCAGGTTCCCAAATGCTGGCCTACTGCAGGAAATAGGAAGGCACATGGGCACCAAAACAGGTTAGAATTTCATTACATTAATTTTAGGGAAGTTACATTCAGTCCATAACAACCCTGACATTACTCAGACAAATGTTGATAAAAAGTCTTATTCATATACACACTAATTACAAATGGTATTTGGATTTATCATTATTATTTTTTAAGATTTTTATTTATTATTTCCAGAAAGAGAGGAAGGGAGAGAGACATCAATGTATGGTTGCCTTTCACCTGCCTCCAGCTACGGACCTGCTGGAGACCTGGCTTGCAACCTGGTTATGTGCCCTGGCTGGGAAATCGAAACAGTGACATTTGTCTACCAGGGGTAATATGTTATTTTTAAGGGGCAGTTGTAGGTGATACACAGCTCTGCTGGAGAGCAACCTTTCAGTATTTACTGCTTTCTGTAGGATCTTTTTAGCTGTAACAGGAAACACAACTAAAAGAAGTTTTAATAATAAGAAAATGTATTATCTCTCATGACAAGAAGTCCAAAGATGTTCTAGAGATGGTATTGTCCGGGCTCCAGGGTCTCACCTCTGCATTCTCCTCTATGCATTGGTATTGACCTCAAGGTGCAAGATGACTGAGCTTGTGCCAGGCCTCATGACCAAAAGCATGAGGAAGAAGAGGGATAATCTATTTCCAAAATGGTGTTTAAAGAATTTGGACTTTTTCCTGAAGTGTCCCTGAAGCTAGCTCCCAACCTGTGCACTTGACTGCCTCTCCTGTTTGTTGACTAGGATTAGGTCACTTGCCCATTCCTAAATCAGTCATTGGCAGGAATTATGCAGTTGCTGTGACTGGCTAAGGCTAATAATCATTTGAAGTAGAATGGATATTGAGGCATTTACCACATTAGTTATCACAGTATCAAAAATGTTGACCTAAAATTTTTCCCTCTGAAAATGTATCTGAAGGAAAAAATTTTTTAATTTCCCAAAATGTCCATAGCACTCTAAGGTAATATTAAATTTTTCCTCATCATAATACTACCGTTGGCTTAGAAACCCTCTCTTTCCCAACAGTCACTGCTTCATGACAACAATCTAAGACACCAATCCCAGAAATATGCTCAAATTGGACTTCAGTTCAATCAAGCTTATCCTTAAGAAACAACAAAACTGATCCTGCCTTACAACACTTTTTCTTGGTGGCCATGAGACTCAAGGTCACTCCTTGTGCCCCAGACTTTTGTCCCCATACAGATATGTACACCTCCTACTTTGACCCAATATCACACCCATCCTAGAAAGTACAAATACTTCCCTTCGCCTGCTGAAACTTCCGGTCAAGTAATAGTAAAGTCCCCACTTCTTTTTTAAATGTACCCTCATCATGCTCAAACCCAAGCTGGCCTGGTCATTTTTCTCTCACACCCGTTACCCCACTGGGCTGAGAACTGAGCAAAGTCTCTTCCTTCTCAGTGCTGCTTCCAGACCACAGTGACACCTTCTCCATGGAAGTGCCCTGCTTCTTTGAAGAGCTTCTCATCAAGCCACGGCTGCAGAGGGCATCAGATATACTGCACCTCCCCCTAATTGCAGTCCTCTGAGGCCCTTCATTCATTTCCTCTCACCCCTTGAATATTTAACCTCCTGAATCACTCTCTGTCTCCATCATTTCTCCCATCATAATTCATGGGGATCCCAACATCTAGGGAAACATTTCCACCAATACCTTGTCTTCTCATTTCCTTAAATATCTCACTGCCAATGAAACATGTCTTCCAACCCACCTCAGCTGTCCACCCCCAGGATCACACTCCCCTGAATGACAGTATAATTAAATTTTTTTCCATAAATCTTCATTTCAAGCGTCTCATTTTCTAAACAATATTTCCTGTGTTTCCAAATCACCTCCCTTCATATCTCATTCTGTAACTTCTGCCTTACCGACATCACAAGGGCATTGGCACTAGCATCACCCATTGTCTATGGCTCCCTTCCTATCCTCGCATCTTGCCTCCTACAGGTTAGAGTCTATGGTCCATTATATGACATTCTTTTGCATATACTCTCATCTTCTTTTCCCTTTTATCTCTTCCTCACTCTCACCTAGAGAAACAAAATAAAACAAACAAAAAATTTAAAAAAAAAATATCCCTGGTCAAATTCAACTCTCTGCCTCCTCCATACTTCAAGCCTACCACATTTCTCATCTGTCAGGAGTGACTATTTCAAATAGTCTCTCTTTTCAGACCACCAATCTCCCCTGCCCTCTACTCACTTGCAACCAGTGCCCTTGCTGCAGAGAACTTTGGGCTCTCCCACCACCAACTCAGCTGCTTTGGATTCTCACCAATGCTGCCTGCTTTCCTGGATTTCAGCAGGCAAACTGCCCTTTCTTCTTTCTGAGGGCCCTCCTCCGATACTCAGGATCTCCTACAACTATCCTCTATTTCTCCTTCATTCATTATTTCTCATCTTGACTAGATCATTACAATCAACATACAAATATGCTACAATTTTTGCTATATTAAAAAAAAAAAAACTCCCTTAATTTCAAACCCCTTCCAAGTACCTCCTCATATTTCTTTAGAGCAAAACTTTTCTAAAGAATTGTATATATTCTTCTTTCTCATGAATCTACTCCAATTAAACTTTCATTCCCACCACTCCATGGAAACTGCCCCTATCAAGGTCAACAGTGACCTTTACATTAACAAAATGAATGTTCAGTATTTTTCATCTTATTTGTTGTGTCAGCAGGGCTTGGCACAGTTACACAATCCATTTTTCCTGAACACTTTCTGCATTTGACTTCTGAGACACCATTTTGCTTTATTTTCACTCCTATCTTTCAGTCTCCATGGAGGGTTCCCCTTCCTCTCCTGAATTCTGATACAGTGGTGCTCCACCTCACCTGCACATTAGAGTCATATGGGAAAATGTCTTCAAACTGTTGATACCTAGGATCTATACCAGAGATCTCAGCCAGGAGCCCTGAAGAGGGGACCCAGCTGCCACCATGTGTTTTTAAATCATGAAGGTGATTCTGCCTTGCAAGGGAGAAGATGGACCACTGCTCTCCACATAGGCATGCATTTGCCTAAGGGTCTCAGACTCCTCTTATCTTCTCCACCCTCACTCACCTCTTAGATCCCATACCACTTATTCCCGAATTAACATATTCACCCTACCTTTCCCGAAATCCAAACTTGTATGTATACCCAACTGCCTATGAGACAAAACCACGTTACATTTTTTTAATCCCCAAAATGTCATTTTCTATTTTTAATATTTTTATTTTTTAATTATAGTTGACATTCAGTGTTATATTAGTTTTAAAAGTACAGCAGAGTGGTTAGACATTTATATAACTTATAAACTGATTCCCCCAGATAAGTCTAGAACCCACTAGACACCTTACATAATTACCATATTATTATTGACTATGTTCCCTATGCAGAAAGTCCTTTTTCATAAGAATATCCATGATTTGAAAATTGTTTTAAATACATGGAGTTTACTCTCAATTTTTTGGTCAACTTTATCTGTTTTCAGCATATGCTCCATTAATGGTGGTAACTAATAAACTATTATTTATTGTTCATAGAAGTAGCATGTGAATTCCCTCAGATTAAAAAATAATGCTAGGCCCTGGCTGGTGACAAAAATAGGCCCTGGCTGGTGACACAGTGGATAAGGTGCCGGCTTGGGAACCCAAAGGTCACTGGTTCAATTCCCCAGGCAGGGCACATAACCAGGTTGCAGGCCAGGTCTCCAGCCAGGTCCTTAGCTGGAGGCAAGTGAAAGGCAACCATACATTGATGTCTCACTCCCTCGCTGCCTCTCTCCCATCCCCTCTCTCTGGAAATAATAAATAAAATCTTTTAAAAAATAATAATAATAATGCATTACAGGACTATTTACAATTGCCAAGATATGGCTAGGTGTCCGTCAGTAGATGAACGGATAAACTATAAGAACATTTACAAAATGGAATACTACTTGTCCATAAAAAAAAATTTTTTTAAAGGAAGGAGAAAATTTTACCTCTTGTGACAACATGGATGGACCTGGAGAACATTAGGCTAAGTGAAATAAGCCAGTCAGAGAAAGACAAATACCATGATTTCACTCATATGTAGAATTTAATGAACAAATTGAGCAAGCAAACTAGAGATTTATAGATGGAGAGCAGGATGACAGCTATGGAGGGTGGGGGTGAGGGGTGGAGGGATTGAGAAAAAAGCAAAAGGACACATGGACGTAGACAACAATGTGGTCCTTGCCAGGGGGAGAAGGTTCTAAGAAGACTAAATGGTAATGGGAAAAAATACAATAAAAATGTAACGTAAAGGAAATGAACCAGTTAATTCCACAGATGGAACATTAAACAATACCTAGAATTAATAGAATGAACTAAATTTTAGATTAAAATGAAGAATTATTATTCCATTCACCAAGAAATGCCTGGAACTAGGCTAAGAATATTTTTAATGTTTTATGTCTCATTCAAGAGCACCAAAACCAAAAGTGGCTTCTTCAATCATCAAAAAATAGCACTAATCCAGGGTCAGAAGAACTAGTCCTGGTCCCCGCAGTTTCCAGCTTTAGGCAAGTTAAAAGCTTGCATTTGGGCCCTGGCTGGTGGCTCAGTGGATAAGGCACCAGCCTAAAGACCCAAAGGTCACTGGTTCAATTCCTCAGCCAGGGCACATAACCAGGTTGCAAGCCAGGTCTCCAGCCAGGTCCTTAGCTGGAGGCAGGTGAAAGGCAACCATACATTGATGTTTCTCTTTCCCTCTCTGCCTCCCTCCTTTCCCCTCTCTCTAAAAACAATCAATAAAATATTTTTTTAAAAGCTTGCGTTTCTTGGGGACCCCCTTCTCCTGGAACAGCTGAGATATGGGAAGTCAGGAGGCAGTCTAGGAGCTCAGGCTGCTCTTACAGACTCCCTAAGAAGGATGGAAGGTATAGATACTGCCAGGACTCTCCCCCAGGTCACAGCAGGGGCTGGAGACCCTCATGATGCCTGGTGATAAAGACATTTCTGTCTTCCCTGAATCAGATAGCCTTTTCAAATGTGTGGAGACCATCCGCACAGAAGCTGGCGCAGTAGACAAAGACCTAAGGTATAAGCTCTCCCTAAAGTTTCCCAGCGGCCACCCTTACAATGCAGCCACAGTGAAACTCCTCACACTCCTGCCCTACCATCCCAACATGAACACCCAGGGTGACATCTGCCTGGACGTCCTGAAGGATAAGTGGTCTGCCCTGTAAGACATCAGGACCAGCCTGCTCTCCATCCAGAGCCTGCAAGGAGAGTCCAACATCAATAGCCCATTGAACACACATGCTGCAGAGCTCTGAAAAAAAAACACAGCCTTTTAAAAGTAACTGGAAAGAAGAAACGCATGCAGAGCAGATCTCCAGCCAAGAACTTTGAAGACCCAGGCTGGCCAACCTCTCTCCTTGGGCTGTCTTTTATTTTTTCCTTAGATGATCCGTCCTTGCCTCAATTTCGTATAAGACATGATATCTTCAGCTGCGACATCAAATTTCTTTTGTTTCTGTTTTTTAAATTCAGTCCCTGGTTAAACCACTGTGATGAATATATTAAATAAATACATTTTCATTTTTATTGTAAAAAGCTTGCATTCCTTAAATGTTCTGTAAAAGAGTAATATGTCTGCAATGCCAACATTATAGGGTTTTGTATGGTTTTAAAAAAACTAATTATTTTGGGTAATAGTTTTCTGAAGATCATTGAAAATGGCATTACTGTACAACTCAGAGCTAGCTATATTTAATAATTAATTATGAAAATAATGTTCTGTTAACAATTTATATGAAAACATAATAAATCTTAAAATTTGAATTGTCTAATACTTTTGACTTCTGACTTTCTCCATAATAATCACAAGAATGGCTTTGTAATAAGCCCATACCCAAGATCCTAAAACTACCAAGAAATTCCTTAGAGTTGGTCATTTCAAATTAATTTTAAAGTTCTGAAAAGTTTTAAAGTTCATTTTAAATTTTCTACCAACATGTTACATCACACTATCACTATTGTTGTTGTTATTTTTATTTTCATTCTACATATTCCTTTAAACAAAAGTCCAATTAGACAAAGTTTTTCCTGCCTTACTTTCACCAAATCATTACAAAACTGCTCATCAATTTTTTCAGTAAAGTTTTCATTAATTTTTAAAATAATCTTTTAGAAACAATTTTATTTCAAGATGTAGTGAAAACCCCAATGGCATTCATTTTTGACTACTTCTAAGTAAGCATTACCTGAATCCAGTCAGCCTCCATGATAATTCCCACTTTTAGATTATATACCCTCTACTAACTTCATGCTCTATTTCTGGGCCATAGCACTTATTCTGAAAATTAGCTGTTTGACATTGCTCTGTAATCAGCAGTTACATCTACGGGAAACATGTATTTAAGAAGCATCTGAATGTTTTAATGGCAAAAATAAGACGTGTCTCTAAAAGTTTCCTGGAAACTCAGAATCTGTTCATTCATACCTCCAAATATTCCTAACTTTTACCATTGTTTCACAGTTCAAAGTGGGTATTAGACAGAATAATGAACCTATTACTTCAACTATGTCCCAAGTCTCCTCATAAATTCAAGTTATGATTCTAGAATAGACACACTGAATGCTTTTGTCTGATCTCTCTTCGTTGCGGTTCCACAGGGAGTCCCCATATTTCAAACATGTCTGGCTTAATGAATTTTGTTCTTACCATGACTACAGTCTGTTTTGGTGTCAGATTCACTCCCACTTGGAAAGCTTTGTTCTCTTTTCAGGCCTTAAACTCTTTCAGTTTCTGAACTGTTCACCTAAGATACAAAATAATTGGTCTGAGCAGATGCACCACACCACTGTGACATTAACCAGATTAAACATTAAAAACAACTCCTTTCTCCTTTTGATCATTGAAGCAATGGCAGCATAATAGTTTGAAGAATATTGTTATTATTTTAGGTCAATTTAAAACAAAAGCACACACTATCTTGAAAACAGGCCTCCCCAGAACTTCCCAGGCCAAGGGCAGTCAAGGCCCATCATTTGGTTTTGGTGCCAAGGTCATTGCGTGGTGCCGTGTTTCTATGCTTTAGCAAAGAAACTAATCACCTGGGAACTAGTCTCCCCAGGAAAGTTCTCAATGGTCTTCTAAGAATCTGAAAATCTCAATACCTCTTCAAGGGCAACATTATCCATATCATTTTATCACAAGAAAAGGGTAAGCTGACTTCTAGGCACGATGCAAACTTACAAGATAGGCCAGTTTGCCCTCAGAAGAAATCTCCCTATTTAGAGACCCTAAAATATATCAAGTTCGTACTACTAACAGAGTTTAGTGGGCAGTGCTCTCACTTTTGATGGGGCCGACATGGGAGAAATACAGGTAAAGAGCACACTACTTTAAGCCCTGCATCTACAAAATAGTTGTAAACAGTATTCACAAGAAGCCTCAAGTTCTACAGGGAAGCTCCTCCAGAGAGAAAGCTAGGTCCAGGTCGGGAGGGAGTTATACTTCAAAGGAACCTGGCAACAGGCCAAAGGGAAAGGAAGAAGTCCTAGGATGGAGGACACACCAAGCTGAAAAGCAGATACAAGAAAGGTGACCCAAATCTAACAGAGTCACAGACACAAAGACATGGCACAAACCGTACAGCTTCTTTGCCAAGGCTGGACACGACCTGGGCTCTCTAGAGAGCAGGCGGAAATAGCAATGCACGTTCCCATAATAGGTCATTTTTCTGGTGAAAGAGGCTCTTCCACGTTCTGAAACTTTGAGTCTTTTGTACATAACATACATTACATTTGACCCTTGGACTACACAGGTTTGATCTACACAGGTCCAGTTATATGTGAATTTTTTTTCAACAAATATGTACCATACTAGAAATTTACTTTCTTTTTCTTATGACTTTCTTGATAACATTTTCTTTTCTCTAGGTCACTTTGTTGTAAGAATACAATATGAAATGCCTATAACATACAAATTATGTATTAATCAACTATTTATGTTATCAGGAAGGTTTCCTATTAACAGTAGTTAAGTTTTGGGGGAATGAAAAATTATATATGGATTTTTGAAATATATTTATTTATTTTTAGAGATAGGGAAAGGAAGGAGAAAGAGAGGGAGTGAAATATCGATGTGCAAGAGATACATTCATCTGTTGCTTCTCACAGGCCCCTAACTGGGACCAGGCCCACAACCCAGGCATGTGCTCTGACTGGGAATTGAACCAGCAACCTTTCAGTTTTCAGACAGACACACCATGAATTGAGTCACGCCAACCAGGGCGATACATGGATTTTTTTTTTTTTTAAGATTTTTATTTAATTATTCTAGAAAGAGGGGAAGGGAGAGAGGCAGAGAGGGAGAAAGACATCAATGTATGGTTGCCTTTCACCTGACTCCAGCCACAGATCTGACTGGAGACCTGGTTTGCAACCTTGTTATGTGCCCTGGCTGGGGAATCGAACCTGAGACCTTTGGGTTCGCAGGCCGGTGCCTTAACCACTGTGCTACCAGCCAGGGCCGATACATGGATTTTTAACTGCACAGGGGGTCAGCACCTTTAACTTCTGCTTTGTACAAAGGTCAACTGTAACTTTGAAATTAGAACAGATGCACACACAAGCAAAAGTAAGGGAGGAGAAAGAGAGAGAAGAGGGAGGGATGTGAGGAGGGATTATACATGCTCCCATCAGTTTCCCAATAAGGCATGAGCACTCTCCACACACTCTTCCTCCTTTGCCCTTCCTGGTGTCCCAGAGGCATATCAAGGATGAGGTTCTCTTGGGGCAGCTGAACAGCTATGGCAGCCAAGTGAATGGTTATCAGGAGCATTTGGGGAAGACAGAACAACATCTCTTCCCTCCCCGATAGACACAAGACAGTCAACCCATGAGGACCGTGATAGCTGATGACTTTGCCTGGTGGAGGCTGACTTGTTCATCTCTTCCTAGAAGGTGGGACAGATATTTATGCTTTGACCTGAGAAGATGCTCTTGTCATTATCACCCACCCTGACCTACCCACCCCTTGCCAGAGGAAAATAATTTTTCTAACCCTGCAAAGATTAACAAGTTTATTTTCATTCAATGTATCTACAGGGGAAAAAGGTAAAATAAAACCCACAAGGCAAATATTCATAATTCACCCCACAATGGATTTGAAAGCAAATGTCAGAACTTTCCATTTCCCATTAACAACCCCCTCTCCCTTAGGTATGCATTTAGTAAATAACTTTCCAATTTGTTAAGTGCCTACTATGTACTAGGCACAGTGCCTGGTGTTAGAAATACCAAGAAAAAGAGTTACATCTCTTTTAACCAGGCATTTATAAGCACATACATGAATTGAAATTTTTATATTTGCTCATGTGGAATGGTAAGAAATGAAATGAACACAAAAGGAAAAAGGTATCCAAGTCTGCCAGAGAATTCGGGAAGTTTCTCTCTACTGAGACTCCTTCTCCACCACCCCATTATTATGAGCAGAAATTGCTTTTTTTAGCTTAGGCTATCACACGTCTCGCTCGTTATCTAAATGTGGCCTCTATGAAAAATAAACTGCCTTGAAAGTACAGAGACCATTGCAAAACAAGCATTCCAGCCGAACTCCCTTTCACTCACTCCTCTTGTCTTCACCACCCCAATGCCCTTTAGTAAGATGACTGTGAGCGGGGTCCATCCCACACACAAAAAGAAAACGAAAACCAGATAGCAAGTGTGTTGTCTCAGTTATCTTGTTGTTTTGATTTATTCCAACTCTAATTCCAAATAAGTAAGCAACCATCCCAATTTTCCCAGGCCTGGGGGGTTTTCCAAGGCTCAAGACATGCAGTTTTAAAAGCAGAACAATCCCAGGCACAGTAGCACCATTGGTCACCCCAAGTCAGCTGGGCAGGAGTAGGTCCTGGCCATGCAGAAACGCAGGGTAGGTTTCCTTAAGCAAGCTAATCTGAGTTCATGATTTCACAAGCAATCATCTCAAATCACTGCTTTAGCAAATCAGGTTCTTGGCAACGAGAGGACAAATAGCATCTTGTCTGCATTCCCTTGACCCCGTCTATCACTTTTAATTCTAGCCAAAGTTAAAAAAATACAGTTTCTCCATGCCAAATTCCAATGTAATTCTAAATCTAACCAGACTCGATTGAACCTCTTAAGACAGCAATTAAAATGAGGAAATGGACAAACTTTGAGGTTGGGAATTGAAGACAAAAGGAGGAAACATTCCCAGTTATTGCTGGAACGATCTCTACCAAAAACAGGCCTTAGGATGCACTGTAGCCGGTGGCTTAAGACTGGACTGGACCCACCGCCTTTATGCCAGGTCCTTTGGGACTGTCTCCTGTTTTAAATTAAAAATGGAATTACTCATATATTGATAAACCTTACTGTTTTCCTATCTTTTTTTTTTTTTTTTTTACGATTTTATTTATTATTCTCAGAGAGAGGGGAAGGGAGAGAGACAGAGAGGGAGAGAAACGTCAATGTATGGTTGCCTTTCACCTGCCTTTAGTTAAAGACCTGACCAGGTTGATGTCTCCTGCCTCCAGCTACAGACCTGGCTGAAGACCTGGTTTGCAACCTGGTTATGTACCCTGGCTGGGAATCGAACCAGTGACCTTTGGGTTTACAGGCCAGCACGTTATTCACTGTGCCACCAGTCAGGTGTTTTCATATCTTAAAAGCCAACCACAAGCCCAGGCTGGTATGTCAGTGGATTGAGTACCAGCCTGAGAACCCACACATGGCCAATTCGGCTCCTGGTCAGGGCACATGCCTGGGTTGTGGGCCAGGTCACCAGCTGGGGACGTGCAAAAGGCAATCCATCAATGTATCTCTCACACGTTGCTGTTTCACTCCCTCTCTTTCTCCTTCCCTTCCCCTCTCTCTAAAAATTAATTAATTTTTAAATGAATTTGTAAGCACTGAAGTATTTTCTTGCCACAAATGGCAAAGATGTGAGTTTTGTTTTTAGCCATTGCAACCCTTCCTGGAACAGGGCTATATCATTCAGTGAGCTGGTCCCAAGGATGAAGTTTCAAGGCCCTATATTTATTCCTCTGAGATAGTAAAGGAGGTCCAAGTACAGAGCCTTCAGTAAACCGTCAGGATATTCTATTATTTCAGATTCTCTGACGTCAAAACTCCTATGAAGAGAGAAGAAGCTATGTAACCCCACAAACTAACAGGTTTTATCTCATTACAGCACCATTCCTTTCCAGCTTCCTGCAGCTGGGTGGTTATTGGAGACTGCACATCAGGACAGCTGGAAACACTGAAGCTCACTATGAGGAACATAGAAAATTCTGAGCTCCAGAAAAGCACTAAATGGAGTTTGCTCAGCATGGAGAAAAAACAGGAGACATAAGGCTTAGTGCGGTCTCTGTGCCCTTCGTTTTTTATTACAAAAGGGTCGACTGAGGTAGAAAAGATGTTGAGTGGGAGGTGTTTCATGCAGAATCATCTAAGTACCCATTATAGAAAAATATATTTGCATTGTTGAGTAAGGGGAAAAGGTCATAGCATGGTGGTCTTGGTTGTTATACTTTCTAGTTGTTCTGCTCTTCCGTAACGACAGCTGCTCTTGAATCATGCAGTATAAATGACCGCTCTCTCCCAGGCTGCCGGCCACAGAAGAGGGCCATTTGCCCAGAGTGAGGCCTTGCCTGGTGTGGGGGATCCGCAGGGCACATGCTCCTCAGCACTTCTATTGTATGGGTTGGCCTGTAGATGGATTTTCCATTCGCTCTTTAATTTTCTTCTCTTCCCATTTCCCACACTGCCCTAAAATTATTCCCCAGAGAAGCATTTATCTTTCTTATTGCCACTTCACAGCCTGTCCCCACTAGCGGATTTTCAGGAAGGACTAGGTGGTACCTCTATAAAAATACCCACTGACTTTTACAGTGGAACATGACAGGAAAATCCTATTTTCCTTTCTCCTCTTAGCCCTTGCCTAAGACCCACTCTACTAGTAAACTGAGTAAAATAATTGCAACATTTCCCATCCTTTTCCCTCATCTTTTTCTTGTGCTATTTTGTTTGTTTCTTTTGGAAAATTTTTATTTCAGGAAGTTTGATTTCCAGTACCTGTAATTGACTTCCAGAAACAGATAAGAGAAATTACGGTGAGAAACCTCAGTCTATCCTGTTACAATACCTGTTTGTGTATGTTTGTCAAAGAACTATTTCCAACCAAATTTTTAAATTATTTTTACTATAAAAATTAATTTTTATTAATTTGATGGAATATTTGAAAATATCAAAATGGAAGTATAAAAATCTTTCACCGCCCTGGCTGGTTGCTCAGTGAATAGGTGCCAGCTTGCAAACCCAAAGGTTGCTGGTTCGATTCCCAGCCAGGGCACATAACCAGGTTGCAAGCCAGGTCTCCAGCCAGGTCCTTAGCTGGAGGCAAGTGAGAGGCAACCATACATTGATGTCTCTCTCCCTCTCTGCCTCTCTCCTTTCTCCTCTCTCTGAAAATAATAAATGAAATCTTTTAAAATAAATCTTTCACTAAGCTAAAAATAAGAAGTCCTGGTGTTAATATCTTAAGATATCTGTCCATTATTTTACTTCCTAAGGTTATTTTCTTCTTGCACTGTTTTAGATTTCTGCAAAAGTTCATCAGCTCACTTCAGATGTCACCTTCCCTGAGAAACCTCTCCGGAGTCTCTTTGGCCCAGGCATGGCTGTTCCTCCAAGGTCATACCCATCACATCAAACAGTAAATCTTCTCTATGCACACATTTGGGTCACTCACCAGACTAAGGCTCCTGCTGTGGAAAGAGAAAGAGAACTGGAAGAAAGACAAGGGCCAGATCAAGTAGGGCCAGATGAGCTATGCAGCGGGAGCCATGTAGGAGTTTATGCAGGCTCATACTTTTTCTGGATGCTCTATGGGAACCAATTAGAGCTGCCCTCCCCAAGTGGAAACAGGGGACCACGTTTGAAGCTGAAGATGGCTTAGGCTGTGGAGACAGAAGAGGTGGCACCAAGTGGACAAGATATGTTTTGGAGGTGTACTAGACAGAAATTTCAGACAAAGTGACTTTGAAGGTAAGTGGGAGGGGAGGGCAAGTTGGTCATCCTACAGATAATTCTGGGGTGGTGTGGATAGTAGATTGCAGGAGGAAAGATCCACACCAATCCAGAATTATTGGTAGGACTCCAGTTTAGTCATGCCACTTTCTTGCTTAATACCCTCTAGAATCTCCCCATTGCCTTTAGGATCAAGCCAAAATTCCTTGTCTGGTCTGGTAGATTATAGGAGGAAACAGACCGGAGGGAGAGACTCAGGCCAAAGGCTGAGGTGATGACCCACGTGGGAGGTCGCGCAGGCCTGGAATAAAGCAGTGGTGGTCACAGGGGGTAGGGGAGCAGTAGATTTGAGAAATACTCAGGAGGAGGAGCCAAAAGAATGTGGATCAAAATCACGCCTACATATACTTTTCTTAAATAAACATTACAATGTTTGCTTTTAAAATGTCAGGTGACTATGTTATCAAATGTGTTCAAGTTTCTATTCTCTCTTAAGCCTGAGAGTAAGAGCAGGCATCTCTTTTTAAATGGCCTGGTTGAGATGTACCATGCTCGTTATACAGTACAGTACTGGGTGAGTAGCCTTGACTAAATGATGTCTTCCTGCTAAATTAAGCAACCAGGGGAAGAGTGCACCTTGTTTCAACCTGGCCTGCCCCTCTCCCCACCACCCCACCCAAGACACTAACCAATAGAGTTCACAATCCTCACTCATAACCTTGACAATAGGTTGTGCGTACTAGTAAAACCTTAGGGGTCCCCGGTGTGTGTGTGTGTGTGTGTGTGTGTGTGTATAGAAGACTATACTTCAAAACAGACTACCATTTTGTACCACTTGATCCTCTCCACTCTGAGAGGTAGGCAGAACAGGATTGATCATTTCATAAATTTTAAAAACCAGGATTGATTATGTTCAGTGTCATCAATGCTGAAAGCTTAGAGAGGCTGAGTTCCCCAAATTCTTAAAGCCAGGAAGAAGCAAGGGACTCAAAGCTGAGCCCAGGATCTTTTTGATCTGTCCTCCCTTTGCCTCATATGTTACAAGGACAAGGTGTCCTCATTTTAGAGTCATACCCTTTACCATCTTCCCCTACAATGAAAATATCTTCGCTGGCTTCTCAGCACAGGTGTTCTCACTTAGGAATTCTCCGACCACTCAGCTGGGAAGGCCTGCAGACCTCAGTGGCTTCCGGCCCCAACTCTCACTAAGCGAAAGCATTGATTCAATATCTTCAATTCAAGGGGTGGCTTGATCATTTTCCTCTGACTTACCCACTAGGTTGGGTAGCCAGTTAAGTCGGGTGCTTATTCTGTGATTCTCATAGAATAGATTTCAGCCATGGCCTTCAAATTCCATATCACTCATGCAAATAGCTCACCCAGAATGAAATAACAAAACCTGCGCTCCTACTTCCAGTGAACATTAGGTTAACGAGACTATGAATACCCCTCAAAGGCCTTTTCTCTGATCTGGAGCCTCTCCTGCTTTCATTGGAAAATAATCATTTGGCTTCTCCTTCTCCTCTTTTTGTTTGTTTGTTTGACTGCTTGTTTCCCCTTTCTACTTCCCTTCTAAGATTTGATAAGGAAGGGCTACAAGGGGTCAGGACTGAGAAGGCAGGGAGTCAAAGAAGTGAAAGGAACCTATGGTGAACCAGAAGATGGGGGCCTAAAATAGGGGGATTTAACCAATGATATCATTGGTTATGTCATTTATAACTTAGGAAAAATAGTCTGCATTAAAGTTAGCATTAGTTTTAAATAAATTAAATCAGATTCATTTTTTTAATTACAGTATTTTTCTGAGAGGGAGGGTTTAACAAGATGAAAGTTACTGCAAGTGAGGTTCAAAGAATGAGGATGGACATGTTCTAGAGAACCCTGGGGGGCAGAGCCAGGAGGGAGGTGAGGAAGAAGGAGAGGGGAACCCCCCCCCTACCCTCCCTAGAGCCTGTGTCAGTGAGCACTGAGCCTGCCAGCCTGAACAGCAAGGGAAGAGAGCAGCCACCAAGAGTAGGGTGGGACAGAGACCAGACTGGGGCTACTGCCCGGAAGCCCAGATTGGGGAAGCTTGACCTGACTCCAATGGACAGTCTTGTAGGAGCAGGCACCGAAACCAAGCTTCACTGACTTTACACCATGTCTCAATTGGGTGCAATGCCTCCCTATTACATAGGTGTGCAGCAGTGAGTGTCTCGTAACTTCTTAACCAAAGAAGTGTCTTCTAAATAAACCATGGGTGAAGTCACTGTATATACCAGTGCTGACCACATATGGTGGAAAGTAAAACCAGCGTCCCAAATATTCTATTTAAATTCCTAACCTGCCATTTGTTCTCAGTTTCGGGCCTTTCTGCATGTTTGGAGTTAAAATGCCCCCTTTTCCTTTTGCAGTAGTAGTGGGAGTTTTTCCCACTTGCTCAAGTCTTGGAGAACATTGTTCATTATCTCTTTCCATTGTTAAAGTCATTTAAATGTATCTCTGTTCATTCTGCTTAAGTAGATTTCTCCCCTATCATTCTGTGATTGCATTCTATTCATTTGCTTTTTCATACACTCCAGAAAACTTCCAAGTTTGTGAAATATAAGATCACAACTCCAAGTGGTATAAACAATATGAAAGTGTCTCAGCCCATGTAACATGCTGTCCCACTGCAGAGCATCTCCAGAGGTGATTCAAAGCACAGCAGCCTCAAGGACATGGTACCTTTGGGCTTCCTGCTCTGCCATCCACAGAAGGTTGGATTACTTCAGCCCAGCTCCCTTCATTGTTCAGGATGGCAGCCACAACAGCCCTGGGGTCATCTGCTGATACAACAACCCCCAGCCCAGGAGGGCTAGGGTCTTTCCCTATGTCTTTTCTTTTTTTTTTAAAGATTTTATTAATTATTTTTTAGAGAGAGGGGAAGGGAGAGAGGCAGAGAGGGAGTGAGATATCAATGTATGGTTGCCTTTCACCTGCCTCCAGCTAAGGACCTGGCTGGAGACCTGGCTTGCAACCTGGTTATGTGCCCTGGCTGGGAATTGACTATGTCTCTTTTTAAGCCTCATTCCCAGAAGTCTTCTACATCTATCAGGGTGTGGGCAAAAAAGAGCTGGCACACTCACAGAATCTAATTGAAGTGATTTTGATGGGAGAACTATTTAAGACCATCAGACTATGGGTAGAGTTAAGGAGCCAGGCCGACAAGAGATGGTGAAGTACCACAGATTAGTCATAGCAAGCAGCCATTACTACTCTGGCTGTAGAGACAGGAAGATGAAATGAAGCCCCCATTCCTGTAAAGAGGGCTATCCCTCAAGAAGAGAGGGCTTGTGCCTCAGAGGAGCGAAGTTGCTGACAAGATAGGAGCCATCTGGATGGGAGTAGAGTAGTAAATACTCTTCACTCCTAGCAGCACCTCCACTAGCCAAACAAGTGGAAAACCAGCGGACAAGGAAGCTTTCGTGGGGCAATCCTTAGAGACCAGCTTCCTGGGGCATACATAGCAGGGAGAAAAGCAAAAAAGGTGAGAATGTTCTGAATGGAGAGAAGCAAATGGAAAAGGGCAGCATATCTGCCAACAGACTTCCCTGTGCACATGGCTGTTCAGAATAGGATGGTGTACCTAGCCTTAAACCAATCACTGTCAAGGATGCTGACTTAGCCTTTAGTCAAGATTTAAGTTTGACTCACCTGAGAGAAGAGTAAACTCTCAAAAAACTTGGCATTTTGTCAGCAAAGGAAGGAATAATATTTGCCACAATAAATATTCCTAGACAAAATATAGTTTCGAGGATCTTTTCTTTAACTGTTCTTACCTGGCCAAATTTATGTATTTTTATTTATTTACTTATTTATTTATGAAAAACCTTAAACAAGTGTTCAAAATATCTTTTAGGAACTACTGGTCTGTGAAATCTAAATTTCAGAACAGCTTCTGTATACTTACAAAAACAAAATATTATTTAGTCTCATTAGGATTTAGGAATTGAGATTTAAAGTGATCTGGAGCCAAAGAGCTGCAAAATACAGACCACATTACCCTCTAAGCAGTGAGGAAGCACATAACCAATTAAAAGTTCTCTGTGCAATGTTCTCTGGTGCTTCGTCCACTAGAGTTTTAAGTGACCCACAGAGTAGTGAGTTTCAGAAGACAAAAACAGTCCTCTTCTGCTCTAAAATTGGTCACAACACACAAATCCAATTTAATCTGTACCCAATGCAACAATTATTACAATAGACAAAAAGGCAAAGAGGATGGTTGAGCACTTAGGCTAAAAGCACTCTGATTGTGACTCCTTTACTGAAAGAGGGCAAAGCAGGGAAGAAAGTGCATGCATCACAGTTATACACAGCCAGCTTTAGAACCGTCATCAGTTAATTATCTTATGAATAACTGATCATTTCATTTCATTGCCACTGACACAGTTAACACTTTTTTCCTTCTGTCCCCAAGATGAAGATGTTAGGGCTGTGAATAAAATACTAGGATTTATATGTCCTTCATTCATTACTGTTAAACTGCCAGTTGACTGTTAGACAATTCTGGGGTGAAGACTGAGAGACTGTTTCATGGAACAAAAGTTAAATTTTTTAAGAGTCTTAGTCCATTCAAGCAGCTACAACAAAAATGTTATAATTGGCTTGCTTATAAATAATACAAGTTTATTTCTCCCAACTCTGGAGGCTGAGAAATCTAAGATTTAAGGTGCTGGAAGACCCTATTCCTGGTTCATAGATGATTATCTTCTCACCATGTCTTCATGTGGTGGAAGAGGTGAGGGAGCTCTCTGGGGCCTCTTTTATAAGGGGCACTAATCCCATTCATAAAGGCTCCACCCTTCTGACCTAATCAAGGCCACACAATGAAATATCATCACAATGGGGATTAGATTTCAATAGAAATTGTGGGGAAACACAAATATTCCATCTACAGCACACAGTAGCAAGAACTAGGAACAAAAAGACAACAAAGGAAGCCAGAGGTCTGGCTTAGCAGGAAGATAATTAACAAGTACCTACAAACAAAAGCTCCAGAAGTTTTCTTGTTGTACATTCTCACAGGTGTGTTCTAACCATAGCAGAGACTGCAGCTAACACCTCAGTGCAGAAGTATCAGCCAGTCTTCGGCATGGCATTCTGGTTACATATAGTATAGTTCTTTGTTAGTTTAAATAAAGCATTAGTTCTGACACCAAACAAATTATTCCTTCAGTCTACAGACAAAAGATGGTGGCTTTCAAACAGACTCTCATTCATACACACACACACACACACACACACACACACACCTGTGATGGTAATGAAGGCAGAGTACTTGAACTCTAAGTACATAAAACAACAACAATAAAAACTGCTGAATTTTAATCTGCCAATTGCTTCTCTCAAATACAGCACTATGATCCAACCAAGAGTAATGCATGTATCATTACTCTTGCACAAACAAGCTCATGATTATGATTACAGAAGCATTAAGTTAATGGCTTAAGAAGAAGTGTTTTGGAGGAAGTTACAGCAGACCTTCAGGAGGAAAAAGGTGTTTAAAAGGAACCTGCAGACTGAAAGAGGGCTAGAAAATAGTCTTGTAAGATTTGGCGCTAGCAGAAAGAGGGCAGGGGATGATGGCTTAGCTGGAGTGTAAGGTCTGAGAAAATTCATTAACAAAGAAAAAGGGAAGATGGTCTGGTTCTGGGCGCTTTAGGAGCCACGGGCTTCAGTGCAGATATGGCCAAGCCCAAGAACCACATCACACACAACCAGTCCCAAAATGGCACAGAAACAGCATCAAGAAACTCTGGTCACAAAGATACGAACCTCTGAAGGGAGTGGACCTCAAGCTCCTGAGAAACATACTCTTTGCCAAGGACAATAAAAGGAGCCTGAAGAAGATGTAGGCCAAAAGCACCAAGACCATGAGGTCATGTGAGAGGTCACCAGGCCCTTGTGAAGCCAAAGGGCACTTTCAGTCTCCAGAGCTGTGAGAAATAATATAAATCACCCAGTCCTTGGTACTTTGCTATAGAAACCCAATCAGACTAAGACACCATCCTGACTTGAGGCTTTACAAGGAAAAAGAAAAGTAAGATGGGAAGCCAATGAAAGGATCTGAGATAGATAGAGCTGAGGTAAACAATTACATCCTTTATATAAAAGTTATTTTGGAAAACCGATTTCTCTAATAAGTGAATGAAAAAACAGAAAGAACTGCCCACTTCCACTATTGTCTCAAGCATTGTAAGGAACCATGTGACTTCTGGGAGCCTAAGAGATTGAGCTATTGTCATGGATCTCAATATAGAAATCAGTGGCACCATTTTTAATGTCATGTCTTAACCCACTGATATTAAAGATCACAGTGTCACAAACAGTACTAGGAAACCAGAAAGGAAATAGAGGATTGAACTGTAAGGCAAGGAGCTTATCCACCACCATCTTTAATTTGAGGTGACTATCAAACATTCAGGAGGAAGTTGCTCAGCCACAGAGGGTATTTAATCTAAATCTGAGACCTGTTAGGTTTTCTTGCCCCTGAATTTAGCTGCTTCCAAAATATAAAAAGAAAATCCCATAACAAGCAAGAAAAGTGTGTTTGCAATTCACAGAACGCCGACCTACCTCTGGATAAAGAAAGGAGGGGAGGGGTAGATGCTTACATTTAAAACAAAAATTTTGCATCTGTAATTAACTTAGATTTATCTTCAATTTAGTTTTCCTGTTCAACTTCCAGAATATTTTAACTGTAAAAGTTCCTGAGTATAAAAACACTGTAATAAGAAAATCTGGTACTACTTTGTGAACCAACTTTTTAAATGGGCATAACTATTCCCATGTGTTAGCATGCCTCTGCTAGACACTTATTGCATCCTACTGCCTTAATCTGTGGCTTAATAGACTACAACCAGCTGATTTGAGCATGTGTCAGTGGTCCCAAGGAAAACAGACAGTGAGATTGAGTTAGAAAGACAAGAGACTGGGGAACGAAGCATAATGTTCATGAAAAGCTTACAAGGAGGGCTGAAGGTAGCTTGTGGTCAGAAGCTACCTTCCAATCTGTCACTTGTAAAAGAAAAGGGGGTAGAAAACAAAATGAACATAACAATACCTCCAATCATTGTAGGCCTGGCAAAAATTTGTCAATCTAACGGGTTGCTCCAGAGCAAAGATTACCTACCTATTAGAGGAGTCCCACATTGGAGAGACGTGGCTGTAGTCTTGCCACTAAGCTCAGTCTTTGGCTAGGAAGTCCCAGGAGTCTCCCAAGTTAGTCCCCTGAGTTCCACGCATACTCCTTTCTGTCTCTGGTGAGTATCAGCAGCCTTGCCTCTTTGGTTTGATTAGGTCCCATTATTCCTGCCAAAATGTGAATCCTTTTCTTATCTAGGCAGCAGCCACAACTTGTAGTTCAGTAACAAAATTGCTTTGTTCCCTAGCAAGGGACCTCCAGTTCTGAGCAGCCCAGATCTTTGGAGATAAGAAACACAAAATATCTGAATGGGTCACCGTGAATGATGACAAGTGAGACCACACTGGCTACCACCTCTTGGTTCTGGATCTTCTGTTTTCTTCCTATTAGACACATGCGGTAGAGGTTGTTAATTTGAAGGTATCAGCACTGTCTGCAAGGAATGCATCCCATCTTCCCAGAACATGGCCTCCAAGCTGAAGTTCCGATCAGCAGCTTCTAGATGGAGTGGCATCTGCTAAGGCCAGTGAATCCATCTCAGCCCACTCCTGCACCTCCTTTGCTGTGAAGGTGTTCCCCAATGGGTGTTATGTTATCTGGGATCAATGCATATGGATCAGCCATCTCACAAACCACCAGAGAGTGCTGCTGGCAGAAGCTTCATGAACAGGAAAAGCAACCTTATCCCCTAAATATGTGCCCGTTCTTGGTATAACAAATCATTGGCCCTTCCAGGAGCAAAGAAGGTTAACGTGGTCAAGTTGTCACCAAGTGGCTGATTGGTCTTCTCAAGAAATTGTGCTGTACTGGGATCTTAGCTTTGGTTTTTGTTGCTGTCAGAGATAGCAGTAGCTACATCAGTCTTGGTAAGTGGGAGTCCATGACAGTAGAATTATGTGCACCTTTCTTCTTTGCTACCATGGTCACTCCATCATGTGCCCATTGTGCCAGTTCTAAGGTGGCTGATTACAAGGGTGGGCTAATGTCAACTGGCCATGTTACTTTGTCTACTTGGTTGTTCAGGGTCCCTTCCAAGTGAGCAGACTTAAAGAAAATGAGGGAGGTCACCAAATATAAATGGGAGACAGGTGGGAGAATTCCAAGCAGAATAAACAGCTGAAGAAAAAGCCTATAGGCAGGAATGAGCCTGTTGTGTTACAAATCAGCACAGAATTGGGGGGACAGAATGTGGAAGAGGGCAAGGAAAGGAATCACAGCTTCTGTTGTAAGTGAAATGGAAGCCACTGCAGGTCTTTTGGTAGAGCAGGTGACATGACTAAACTAGAACTTGAAAGTCCCTGGGTTGCCATGCTAAGGATGGGCTGAGGGATGCAGAGATGACAAGACACAGTGAGGCTCCCACCAGGATGATAGCAGAGGAAGGGGGAAAAGTGGTCACATTCGAGATTTATTTTTAAACCACTTAAGTCAAATTGATTTCCTGATCAATTAAATGGGAGATGAACTAACAAAGCAGAATCAAGGATGCCTCCAAAAGTTTGCCTTGAGCAGCTGGGAGAATGGGCTGGAGAAGCATCATTCCTGCTCTGTGCCTCCACAGCACACAACTCTAAATCATGCCCCTCTCCTTAAATATCTGTCTTCTCCCAGAGGATGACACATTTATTTTGTCCATGAATCTTTTCTTCAGAGCCTTATAAATATTTATCAAATGAATGACTGTATTAGTTTGCTAGGGCTGCCACCACAAAGTACCACAAGCTGAGCCTAGTGAAGGAAACAAAGATAGACAATTAAATAAGAATAGAATCAGGAGAGAACAATGTCACTAAAACCAAGAGAGAAAAAAGATTGAAGAAGGAAAATGTGGTGATCAGTGCCCAGGGCTGCAGAGAATTCAGGGGTGGTAAATTGTGGGTACCCTTGATGGAAAAGATGCTGTTCCTGTCACTGATGTGACTTTTGCCTCAGTGAACTGTGTGATTGAGAGACGTCCTCTTCTGTGACATACTAGCTGGGGCGTTTATGTGCAATCTGAAGTCATATGTGCAGAACGAGAATGCCTCATTCATCATATAGATTTGAAAATGTGTAAGAATTTTACTGAATAGAAACAGGCAAATCCCCTCTTTTCAATTCATGTTGCAAATATAAAAGTTTTCACTCATTTGTTTTAAGGTTAGAAGTTTACTCAAGTAGTAAAATACAGGAGTAGGCAAAAGTAGGTTTACAGTTGTTGGAAAAGAATACAATACTTTTTGGTGAATTATATTCACTCAAGAGGAAATGTAAAAATAAGATCATTTTGTTGGATTAAGGTTAGAAAGAAAGATAGAAAGAAATAAAGAAAGAAAAGAAAAGAAAAAAAGAAAGAAAGAATTTTCCCTTACCCTGATGAGAAGCGTATGAGTTTTTAAATGTTCCAATATTGTTTTTACAAGTCAATATATAAACATTATTGAAAAGCTCAATATTGCCTGCATTTTATAGCTCCTGAGCGCTTTTAGGAACTCATTTGCATCAGAAAATAGTTTTTTTCTAACCCTTTAACCTAGTACAGGTTTTTAATAACATTGATTGAGTGTAAAGCTAAAGTATAGTTTGCAAGTTAGAAGTATTGCTATTGATCCTTTTCTGATATATCCTTTTTCTCAATATTCATTGATTTATGCCAAAATTAATAAAACCTAATGTTTATTGAGGCATAAGTACATTGCTGATGCTGGTTAAGGGCTTTAAATTTGTACTCATGCCCCTCCTCTCTGTCCCAAGTCACTGCACCCTCCCCACCCCACCCCATTTCAATGACCAGAAGGCTCTGCACATGTCACATTTTGAAACTTTCTCTCATCTGTTCCCAACTCTGTATGGCCTAAAATTCATGGTCCATTAACAGCACAATAATTACCTATATCTCCAAGCTCATCTCCAAATATTTTTGCTCCTTGTTCTGACAAAAACTGACACTTCATCTCCCATCTCACCTGATGGCTGTGTTCCATTCACATGCCAGAGGTACAGATGAGAGCGGGCCCTGCTCCAACCTCTTCACCACTCCACAGCCTCTCCCTCTAAATCCACTTAAATCTCCTGTCACTTAATCTCACCATTGCCCCTGCCTATTACCCACCTTTTTCAACAATATTAGCACCTGGCTTGTTGGCATCCTCTGCAACACTTCTGTCTTTTCGTAGCATTTTTAATACACAGACAACAATCCTTCCAATGTCCCACCTTCCCATTCCATTGAATTCCTCTCCTCCAACCATCTTGACCTGCTTCCTCATATAAATGGCCTCACATCCTTGGCCATACCTAGGTCCCTTCATGTCTAATAAGTGTAGTCCCTTGCCCCCAAGAGTTCCAGGGTTCAGTGATTTGTCCTCTTTTAACTTGTTTCTACTTATTCCTTTGAAAATTTCATTCAATTTAAATACCATCTACATGCCTATGACTCCCAAATGAGCATCCCCAGTCCTGTCCTCTATGCTGAACTCTGGACTTACATATCAAATATTCTACTCATCATTTTCAATTGATTACATAATACATGTGCAAACTCACACATACGCTACTGAACGGACTTTCTGCACCAAGCCTGCTATAGCCACATCTTTCCCTTAGTTGACAGCAATTCCATCCTTCTAGTTACTCTGGCCCAAAACATGAGTCTTGTTTTTTCTTTTTTTAAGATTTTATTATTTTTAGAGAGAGGGGAAGGGAGAGAGGCAGAGAAGGAGAGAGACATCAATGTATGGTTGTCTTTCACCTGCCTCCAGCTACGGACCTAGCTGGAGACCTGGCTTGCAACCTTGTTATGTGCCCTGGCTGTGGAACCGAACCAGCGACCTTTGAGTTTGCAGGCTGGTGCCTTATCCACTGTGCCACCAGCCAGGGTCAAAACATAAGTCTTTTGGACTCATCCTTGACTCCTCTCTTTCCTCACACTCTATATCCATTCCATCAGGAATTTCCATTGTCTTTTTCTTTAAAACATATCTGAAATCTGACTTCTCACTGCCTTCACTGCAGTTGCTCTGATCCAAATGCCATTATCTTTCAACTGGTTCTCTGTTCTAGTCCCTAGAAATCTCCCTGCTTCCACCTTGTCCCTCCCTTATAATCTAGTAACTACTCTGATCTCAGTTCTTACTAGTCTCTATTCCAGCCACAGTGTCTTCCTTCTGCCCCCTGAACACACCATTCATGCTCCTTCCCTCCCTCTATCTAGCACTCTTTTAATGCATACTGGGATTCAACAAAATTTGTTGAGTGTCTACAATGTGGAAGAAACTGAGTAAAAAGTATATTATCCTGCAGATGTTAGAATACAATAGAGGAAGAAGATAAATAACTGCAAATACGAAGTGGACAATTGCTATCATTGAGGCACAAGCAAATGCAGCAGGAAAACCAAGGTCAGGATGGCATGTTCTTCAGGGGGCTAAATCAGCCCCATGACTACATACTTGCAAGTAAAGGAAGGACATTTCTTTCCTGGCATGAAGCAACTTCAGGCCAAAAAAAAAAAAAGTATTATTCTACACCCGACAGAGAAACAAAACCTACAAAATTAAAGGTACTAAGCGAACAATTCTGAGTGATTCTGCTGGAATTTTGATGAGTAAAGCAGAAGCATGATTAAATGATAGAATTAGCCTGATGGTTCATTTTAGTATGAAGATCTATAATGAAATGTCATCTGTATTGCTTGACAGGAAAATGCTGGGAGCAATTAGGGAGAAATCCTCAATGAAAAAAAGGGACTCTCTGGGAATTAGAACAAGGGTTCCAAAGTCCAGCTGTACCTCCAAAAATGGACAGTGTCTGCTGCTGCCCACCTTGGAGAATGTGATCTTGCTTTTATTAACAGAGCCTCAAACTCATAAAGGATGATTTTCTCCTACAACATGGCTCAGGCTGTTGTAATTAGCAGTTGATATAGACGGCACAATACTTATTAAAATAAAAAACTGAACATTGAAGCCAACCATTAGCAAAAGTGTATTTATATGATGTCCAAAAGAGTTGGTGGCTGGCCTTGTAATGTAGATCAGATTTCTCCATACTCTAACATATGAACAATCCACTCTAAAAATGCAGTTACCAAGATAAGAGTTGTTGTAATTCCTTTTTTTAATAGAAAAGCAATACCAGTGTGATTTTTAATTTTTTGTGTAATATCATCCCCAATAAAGCTAATAATTAGATTCATATGCATATAGAAAAGTTAGCATATACAATTAATTTGAAACTAAATATTTCTACTTCATAATGCCACATGTGATACCTAATGGACTAATGAAACTAATGTTATTTAGAACATTTAGGTGTTAACCTACACATAGAACAACTATTGTCTTCACACAATAGTGTCTCTTCAGAGCAAACAACTATACATACCATGCACTTAAGTGGGAACAGGGGAGGAACTCCTACCCAACGTGATATAGGGTAAGTGGTAAAAGGAGGCAACATGAAAGTCCTGTAATTCCTCCTAAGCTTTTAAGAAACAGCTTTCCATTACTATCGGTAGCTAGTTTTCTTTAAGGCTTTTATCCAAAGGAATGTATTAACAGCAATTTTGACAAAAGATGTTTTAGTTTATACACAGCCATCTGAAGATTGTACGTATATTTGCTTTGACTAACCTCAGAAATTCAAGCAAAGCAAAGTTACAGTAGGTGTATAAACAAGCAGGTCACGGGGTTAATGTCTGGCTTGAACACTAATGACTTTCTTCTACCACTCCAGAGCACGCAAGGGCAGCAGGCTGCACTACTCAGAAACAACGAAAGATAAACACTTACCCACCCACGGTAAACCAACTCAGAGCTTCCAAGTGATGAAAAAATATGCAATCATTAAAGCAAAAAAGCAGACACAAAGTGAAGGTGGTAAATAACCTCCACATTGACCCAGTGAACTCTGCCCAGGGCCCAACAGAGGATGCCAGAGACATTGACTTTTCTAATTTTTGACTGAGCCAATAATACCACTTTATAGACCTCTCAAAGAATCTATAAAACCATATTGAAAAATCCATCAGAAGATGGTATTTCTGAAATGCATTTATTATTAGGAATACATCCTACATGCATGCATTAGGGAAGATTTTTTTTAATATTTAACATCTGAGGGGAGGAAACACATTTCCAAGGGGAACTTTGGACACAATTTACATGTCTGTCTTGTGTCTCCCACCATTACACAGGGCTTTTCAGAGGGCCAGGCACTCTCTTTGAAACCTCACAGCACATGACAGCACAGGAAGGAAAAAAGTCTTACATTGAATTTGAATTAAATAAGCAAGTAAAAGTTGAATTTGACTCTTAGTAACAATAGGTGGGAGTTCTCTTCACACAGTTTCTCTTAACCTCTTAAACCTCCCATTTAGAGGATTGGAAAAGTAATATGCCCCAACTTGCCACATGCACAAGGGACAATACAAATTTACCTCAGCCAAGATATATTCAAGATACTTTGAGTCCAGGGTGCAGGAAGCAGACCAGCTCCCCATCCCTACAGTCAGGAAGAGAAACTGAGCATGCACAACACAATGCTTGCTGGGACAAGGCCCTGCAGACTGATAGAGGAGCCCAGATTTAGTGGACATGGTTTACAAGGGCCACAAGTTCCGGCAGTTAGTCAGTAAGTCATCCCACATTTCTCTGAACAGCTCTGCTCACAGATAAGTGCAGCCCTTATCAGGCAGCTGTGCATGTGCCTGGCACTGTTTATTTTGGCGGTGGCTCCATTTCTGCCTCTATAATTAAATGAGGCTGATGAGATGACAGCAGCACTGAGAGAGATCAGAGGAAACTGTGTGAGCTCCCCACGGCTTCTTTTTTCTGCTCTCTACTGCTTGGCCTCTCTTCGCACTCCTTTTTTCATTAACCCAAGGGAGTGAATTTAACCCACATCCTAGCCCAACAAGAGAGCTCAGGAACAGCATTAAATTCCAAATCAACATTTTTATTATTATTGTTCCTCTGCCATCAAGGGCATCTTTACTTCCCATCAGATGCTAGCAACAGATTCTCATCATCTCCACACAGGAAAGGAGATGCTAGCCCCTCCCTCGTGCTGCCCCAGAATAGCCTTAACCCAGTGTTCTAATGCTGAGATCTAGAACATTCAGCTAAACACTTGCAGTGAGTCCACAGTATAACTGTGAAAGCAAGGGGAACCAATAAGCCCACAGTTAATCACCTGTTTCCTAAATTAATAAATCTACTTGTTGAATTATTGACCAAGGGACTCATGTAATATTATGTGATGCTATTTCCCTCCTGGGCTGATAAATTGGCAAGAAATCTGTGTGTGTGTGCGTGTGTCTGTGTTGATGGCAATACAAGAGTTGGTTCCTTCCTACCACCCAGTTCTTGCTTCACTTCTACTAATTCAAGAAACAATATTTATAGTCTTCTTAATTTTATCACTAGACTCAACTAACAGCACACTGAAAGAAACTCAAATGTTATAATACATGTCATTAAAAGGGATGCGTTCCCACTGAACACTTTTTGTTAATTGAAATTTAATTAACATATACTATATTAGTTTCAGGTATGCAACATAGTAATTCAATATATGTACGTATTGCAAAATAATCACCACAGTAAGTCTAGTTAACATCCATCACCACACATAGTTAAAAATTTTTTTCTTGTAATGAATACTAACCTTTAAGATCTAATCTACTTTCTTAGCAACTCAAATATACAATATGGTATTAATAACTGTTGTCACACTATCCTCAGTGGGGCTGGTAATTCAATAGCCCAGCTTCTTTTTGTTTGTATTCTTATACCACCCAAACAACACCAACATGTGAGACTCAACGCTCCCTATGAGTTCCCTATGTAACTGGGAAAAGAAGTTACAAGCTCACAGGGGTCCATCTCAGCAAGCGGTTTCACCATCACTACAGCAATCAGGCTCCTAGAAACTGAAATACCTGATACTTTCACTATTGAACTTGGAGCTTCTAGTACAATATTAAGTAAAGTTCAACCAATAATTTCAATCATCAGAATGAACACTTTGGTTAAATGATTTATTTCAGGGTCAATTCCTGAACTTCTAGGTTTCATTCAGTATCATTCTCACAGTAGTTTTGTTCATATATAAGTCATGTGCTTTCCTTCTACCAAATTCCTATCATGACCCATTTGACTAACTTAGGTTTTCCAACCCAGCACCCAACGTTTGTTTATGTAGTTTAGTACATGTATAGGTTTTTAAATGTATTTTGCATATTCTTTCTCTTCCCCCTATGTGGTAAACAATTATAGAGCAGTGTGTCTTTATTTATTTTATATCTCCTCACAACATCCAACTTAGGAGTCTATGTAGAATAAGTATCTGAGAAAGGCTGTGTAATTAGGTTATTTTACAGAATGTGGTAGAACTTAAACAGAGGTAAAAATGCAGCCACAGAACAGAACAAAGACATTCCCTCTTTATAGATTGAGATCTGAGTGAAAAAACATCCATCCAAAAGCTAAAATTGTTTTAAGTTTTCATTGTGTGAGAACATAGAAATAAAGTATAAAGATGCTTCTTGATTTACTATGGACTCACATCCTGATGCATTGATTATAAATGGAAAATATCATTAAGTCAAAATGCATTTAATACACCTAGCCTACCAAACACTATAACTTATCTTAGCCTACTTTAAACATGCTCAAAACACTTATATTTGCCTACAGTTGGGCAAAATCATTTAACATAAACACAAAGAATATTTTATAATGAAGTAGTGAATTCCTCATGTATTTATTATGTATGTTGCTTTCTCACCATTGTAAAGTCCAAAAATTGTAAGTTGAACCATTGTAAGTTGGGGCCCGTCTACACATGGAACAACTCCCATATAAATGGCCAACAGACTGCACCAAGAACAAGTTACAAGAAATTAAGATTTTAATCATTATGTTCTGAGTAGCTCTGGCATTCAGGATGAGCAGATAAAAAAGTATCATTGGATGATACCACCTGTTCTTATGTCTAAATGCTAATCCCACTCAAACCAGTTTGAGAACTACCCTGAAACTGAAGTTCTCATTTCCTGAGTGCCCCTCTTCCAAGCTCCATTTCCTCCTAAGTAGGATTGATGCATGAGGCTTGATCGGTCCAGTGGCACATGCCCAGACATTTTCTTTTTCCATAAACTGCACACATCAAGAAAGCAATGAAAACAGAAGTCTAAATTTTAAACATTGCTATAGAAATCAGACATCAAACAGGCCATTTGTTCTGCCAACTCTGTTTCCACACTGAGATGGCCTGTGTTCTTTTTCTACAGGAATGCTATCATCCTATCATGCCATATCTCCAATCTGGAAACATTAGTAGCTCATGAATTAAATTTTCAATTTAACTACCTACCAGTTGCTTAGTTTTCCATGTGGGATACAGAAGCATTACATGATCATGAAGAATTACTCAGTAGATTAAATATAATAATAGGAACAAGAAATTCATTTTAGTCTCATTTTGGCCAGTAGCTTCCTAATTATCTTCTATATTTATTCAAGCGATCACCAAGGATCAGTTTTGAATAGCCCACAGCAAGTCAGCAGTAGAGTCTAGACCTGAACTTGGGATTCTCCCAAATATCTCTGCCTCTACACGGTGAAAGGACAATAACTCAGGAAACAATAGAGATCTTGATGCTCAATTAGTCTTGTACCATGAAGACTGCAAAGGTCCAGTTTTTCCTCTTATTCTGCAGCCTAATATATTGTAATTTTATTCCAGTCTATCTGTTAACAAACAATTGATTTTAGAACATTTCATGATCTTGGCTGTGAACACTTCTAGAGTGTTAAAGAATTGCTTATGGTTTGATCATTGTTTTTACGGCATGTTTGGGCAAACCACATAATTTACTTCATAAACATCCCAATGTAAACTTAATTAAGTTCTGGTGAGAACGAACAACACTCAAGAAATAGATTATGAAGGCAACTGCAACCAACTTGGTTCTTGGCTCTTAAAATTCAGATTTAGATTGCTACAAATGTACTCAACTGTGCATACTGCCAAATACTGTATTTCAGTGTTTGTTCATAAAATGTAATTTAAAATGCATGTAGGATGATACAGCCTTTTTGTAAAAGGAAGTTATTATCTGTCATAAAAGCAGTTGTTGACATTAGAAATGCAGATGCAAGGATCCAGACGGAAATTTAATAAAAAGAAAACAAATGTAGCAGGGAAAGGGGGGGGTTGGTTAACAATATGGGAAAGCGAAGCCAGATGTGCCTACAAATTTCTGCCTACAGGCAAAACCTGAACTCCTAGGTTTCAGATGGGCCTTCCACGGCCACTAGTGCGAAACATGGCTTTCAATTTAGAAAAGGAAAGTGCATCTCTCCATTCATGGCAGCTTGCTGTGCAGGACTCCTGTGAGTGTGGGTGTGCATTCATTCATTCCTAAGCACTGCTCCTTTTGGTGCCTAAAGTGTATATTGCCTGTGGATTTGCACATTGTCAGCCTTCTCATACCCATCCCTTCCTCATCAGATGTTCCCCAGCAGGCCCCACGCAGTAGTCTAATGAACTGACTTTCATTATATTCCCCATCGAGCCGCAAAGATAAGAGACCCTGCTGGAGGAAATAGACTCCAGCATGTTTTACTAGGATCAGATAACATTCAATGTTTGATTCTTTAAACAAAATCCACTGGAAAGTTCCCCTCTCTCCACACTTCCATGCAATTTTCATTCTGGAAATTATTATCATGGATCACCACCAGGATCCTGTGAGACTCGTAGTGATCTTCCTGCTGCTCTCCTGGGCAAGTTATGGGGTACTCAGCCACCAGTCTTGGTGCCATTTGGGGCTAACGTTTTTCTTATTTCTGGTATGACTAATATGTTTTTCAGATTATGTTTTACCCTAGGCTGTCTATGGTAGTACTTCTTTCTTAATGTCCAAAATAACTCCATGCCTATATGCAAACAACAGAAAACTCATAGAGTTGCCCAAAGTGGGGTGTTAAGTACCAATTTAAATGTATCACTGGATTCCAAGAGTTTACTTGAGTTCAGCTTTTGAGTTGGGGATTCATTCTAAGACCCAAAGAGGATACATTAAAAGCACCAAAGAAAAGTCCAGTTTTCTGAGATATTTTTAGTACAAGGGCAACCCTTTCAGGATGGAAGCTTTTGATAGTTCTCCAAGCTTGAGCATAATTTAGCAAACCATACAACAATAATGTCCATTCAGGTTCATAAATTCCTATCACTCAAGATAGCCCATAATCTTGAGTACGACAGAGCCCTGTCTTTTCCTTCTTCTCTTCCTAAGTGAGCTGATGGAAAACTCAGATTATGATGGAAGTAATGAGCATGAAACCTGTGTGTGGTGTGGAAATCCTTGGTCCTACCTCAAACCCACAAAAATCCAAAAAGGAGGCAGCACCCAAAGGTGTGCACAAGACACTGTAGAAAAACGAATGACCCTGAGATTCAGAACAATTTGCTAAACTTCCTAGATCTGTGTGTCCAATAGTACAGAAATGTTTCTAACAACTTGATTCTCAACAAGAGTCAAACATTCCTTCAAGCTTTCCTATGAATATATCTGAAAACAACAATAGCCATAATGATAGAAATCATACCTGGAAAGATCTACCCCGGCAGTTTTAAGGCAATCCAGGCTAGGGAGTTTCAGAAAGTTTAGACTCTTCCACAAAGTTTTCTAATCAATGTTAGGCAGGACCCAGTACGAGACACATGCCCTAAAGGGTCCTAGGAAAAAACCAAAGCTAGATTTTTGGGCCTGTGCTTGCCTCCCAACTCCACCCCTGCTGAGGAGGTTGGCAGCCCCTCACGAGCAAGCACACATGGGCCTACTAGTAAAATTTTGGCCAAATAGTAACCTTAAAGCGCGTGCTTTTGGAATCTGAGCATGAACACATAATCATTTCTTTTAAAGGGCTTCAAACCTGCAGCATGTTAAATAAACAAGTATTTAAGAAGATTAGGAAGAAGCAGATCTTAATGTCAACATCACCTTCAAAGATGTTCAGTAAATTTATCTGTGATGGCGTACTAGCTGTGATACAAAACAAAATGGTTATATATAAATCCTATCTTTAAGTATTTGGATCTTTCCTTATTACAACAGGACTACATGAACTTAATATAAAATGTTAGGGAAAATGCATACGCAAAATGCAGAAAATTGTTGTCATCCTTCATCTAGTACATGAAGGTAACTAATCTTAGAATGTTGGTATATGTCACTTATTCCTTTGTTCATTTATTATAAATTTATTTATTTAACACCTACTATAAACCAGGGACTGTGTATGTCCATTCTGTCATTACTTTGTCTGTACATAAGTATGCATATTTTTTAAAGATTTTATTTTATTTTATTTTATGTTATTTTATTTTATTTTATTTATTTTGAGAGAGAGAGAGAGAGGGGAAGGGAGAGAGGAAGAGAGATACTTCAATGTATGGTTGCCTTTCACCTGCCTCCAGCTATGGACCTGACTGCAACCCTGGCTGGGAATCGAACCAGCAACCTTTGGGTTTGCAGGCTGGCACCTTATCCACTGTGCCACCAGTCAGGGCTTATTTATTATTTTTAGAGAGAGAGACAGAGACGTCAATGTATGGTTGCCTTTCATGTGTCTCCAGTTAAGGACCTGGCTGGAGACCTGGCTTGCAACCTAGTTATTGTGCTCTTACTGGGAATTGAACCAGCAACCTTTGGGTTCACAGGCCAGTGCCTTAAGTATGTATATTTTTAAAACATGGAATTATTTTACATAGTGTCTGTAAAATTTTAGTCTGAATTTTTTTCAGTGACTCTGAGTTTTACTAATAAGAACATTTTTATCATCCATTTTATACATTTCTAATAGTTGTATACTATTTCATTTTATGTATGGATGTACAATAGCTTATTTTTAAAAAGTCATTTTCAATATATGCCTTTTATGTGATTATATAAAGTACTGTGATATATGGAAATTTTTACACACATGTATGATGGTTTTATGATTGTTAAGTTCTCATATGTAGGCCTACTGCATCAAATAACAAATTTAGAACTTTTCCAACATTGCCAAATTAGCCACTACTTATTTTACATTCCCACCAGCAATATGTGATTTCTCATACTCTTCGAAGATCAATACTTTTTTAATTTTTATCAACTTCTAGGTACCCATGACACATTGTTTTGACTCATGGTGTTTTAACTATTGGGGAAATTGAACTTTTTTCTCATTTGGCTAGTGATTGGCTTCAATCAACAATAAAAAATATGTATTAAGTGCTTACTATGTTACAGATCAGTGCTAGGCACTGTGACAGATAAGTGGTTTGCCCATCATGTAAAGAATAATAAAATACCAAGGGATATAATATGAAGAAACAAGGCTTA
The DNA here is from genome assembly GCA_004026585.1 of Noctilio leporinus. Taxonomy (NCBI): domain Eukaryota; kingdom Metazoa; phylum Chordata; class Mammalia; order Chiroptera; family Noctilionidae; genus Noctilio; species Noctilio leporinus. Next base: position 81,689 of record PVIW01001892.1, on the reverse strand, counting down.
CAAGGGACAGGCATTTCAAGAGCTTTAATGTGTAAAAGAAGGTAGACGGGATGCATTTTTTTCTCTTCTAACCTTTATTTTGTATTTTTACTTTTTGTTATGTGTATATACAAAAAAAATACATATATGTACATTTTAAAGAATTATAATTTTAAAATAACTGAAACAAATGTTCATGTATTCATCACCCAGCTCAAGAAATAAGTAAGTCTTATTACCCTGAGGCCCTGTGAGTGCCTCCACCCAGATACATTCTTTCTTCCTTCTAAAAGGTAACTGTTGAGTTGCACATAAATCACTCAAGCTTTTTAAAAGATTTTATTTGTTTGTTTTTAGACTGGGGGAGGGAAAGAAGAAGTGAGGGAGAAAAATGTGTGAGAGAAACATCTATTGGTGGCCTCTTTTCATGCTCCCAGCTGGGGACCTGACCTGCAACCCAGGCTTGTACCCTGACTAGGAATCGAACCAGCGACCCTTCTGTTCATAGGCTGGTGCTCAATCCACTGAGCCACACCAGCTGGGGCTAAATTTTCTTTATAAATTTTACCAGATGTGAAGGTATTCCTGAATAACATACTGTTGAGATTTTCTGTTTTGAATCATATAAATTCTTCCACAATTTAGGTCTTCTTTGTTTTGTTCTATTTTGGTTTTGCAAACACTATGTTTTGACTTGATCTATGTTGATTATATGTTCTTTATTTCCACTGATATAAAGTCTTCCATCACTTAATACTCTCAATATACTTACTCATCATGCTGTCGGTGAACATTTAGGTTTAAGTTGTTTTCTTTTCAGAGTTATCATAATGCTGCTATGAAAAGTGTTATAAATGTCTCCCAATCAAAAAGTACAAAAGTTTCTTTAGGATATATATTAGATTGAACCACATGAAATTGTCATTTTCTTGAGTCAAAAATAGTCAAATTACTGGCTTGTAAGATATGTGTGGGTTCGGTCTAATTCCTAAAAAGCTGTTTTCTAAAATGGTTTCACCAACTTGCACAGATGCAACAGTATTTGAACATCCCTTCTGTTCAACACTCACACCAACATTTAGCATTGAGACAATTTCATGCTGGGCATTCTTGAATGTATGTGATATTTCATTGTGGATGGTCCTGATAAGTAATGAGGTTGGGCATTTTTCATGTATTTACTAGTCTCTTATATCTTCTTTGATTATCTTTCCTGTTCGTATTTCCTGCTCTTTTTTTAATTGGAGTGTTTACCATTTCCTTATTAATTTATAAATGTTTATATGATATGTTCAGAAGACTAATCCTTTGTCAGTTGTGTGTTGCAATATCCCAGATCATGACTAGTTTGTTTACTCTCTCATTGTTGTCTCTGGAAGAACAGAGGGCTTAATATAATTGTGGTTGAATTTATCTGTCTTTTCCTCTATGGTCTGTGCCTTCACGTTTGTTTAAGAAATCCTGTTCTATCACCAGACTCCTACAGATATTTTCTTGTACATATTTAAAACCTTGCATTTCATATTTTGGATTTTAATCTACCTTAAACTCTGGATTTAGTGTTGTCGTTTATGACAGTTGCAGGTGACTGACCTGCAATTGTCAACTCTGTCATCTGTCAGATTCCTATGTTTGATATCTCTGGGCTCCCTATACTACTCTTTTGGTCTCACTGTGCTAAAAGACATTGTCTTATCACTGAAACTTTATGAGACTTTATCTTGTAGATCTAAATGTTCTTATTTATTCTTATCAATTTTCATCAAAATTTTAAAATCTGCTAAGTTCTGCAAAGTCATTCTGTTGACATTTTTATTAAAATTGCACTATCTATAATCACTTGCAGAGGAATGGCATTTTTACAATAAATCTTTCTACCATGAATATGGTGATCTCTCCCTTCACTTAGTTGAACCCAATTTATGTTTCTACATAAAGGACCTGTACAATGTTTGTTAGATGTGCGCCAGGAGCTTTCCCTTACCCTCAAGTGCACCCTCAGCATTCCCATATGCCCTGTACTTAGGATATGAACTCTGCCTGGTGTTGCTTACCTGGGGCACTTCACACTGCCCACATCTTTCCAGTCATTAAACTTTGCGTTGAGAATGCCAACTGTGTCCTAGGGAGACCCCAAATGACACAGCTCTGTGTGTGTGTGTGTGTGTGTGTGTGCGCGCGCGCGTGTGCGCACGTGCGTGCACGTGCACATGCATGTATGATTTCTCATCATTTGTAGTTTCTTTTGTGCTTTCTACATGGAAAACCCTATCATCTGGAAATAGTAATATTTTGGTTCTTTCCTTTCTAATCCTTATACCCTTTTTCTGCTTGTTTTCACTGCACTGACTTATCCTCCAGTGCAATGTTAATTAGCAGTGGTAGACAGCCTTTCTCATCCCTAATTGTAAAGAAATTGCTTTTCATAATTTTCCACTAAGGTATTTCTTGTAAATAAAGGAAGTTTCATCCTAAGCCTGGCTTGCTGAAGTTTTATCATAAATAGTTGATGAATTTCATCAAATGCTTACCTGAATCTACTGTGGTCACAAAATTTTTCTCCTTTCAACTCTAAATGTGGTAATTTACATAATATATTTAATGATGTTAGGTCACTCATTCCAGAAATAAATGCTGTTTAATCATCACTGGCTCCAATTTGCTGGTACTTTATTCAGGATTCCTGCCTCTAGATTCATAGACCAGATTGGTCTTTAACTTTCCTTCCTACCAAATGCCCTTGTTACCTTTTAATCAAGATCGTGTAAGTCTTATAATAGGGTTGGAAAGTGTCCTCTCTTTCTCTATTCTTTGAAAGAGTTTGTGTAGGCTTGAAACTATCTGTTCTTTAAATATATAGTTGAAACTACCTATAAAAATATCTGGAACTGATGTTTATTTTGCAGAAAGAATTCTAGCTCCTGACTCAAATTCCTTAAAAATTATAGAGTCCTTCAAGTGTTTATTGCATGTTAAGTCAGCTCAAATAACTTATACTTTTCTAGGAACTTCTTAGTTTCTCCTAAATTTTTAACATCAACTTGATTAGAATATTCCCTCAAAATTTTATCTCTGCTGCATCTGTACTTACGATCTTTATTCATTCTGAGAGTATCTGTGCCTTCTCTTTTTTCTGCTGATCTGTCTGGATAGAAGTTTGCAATTTTAAGTAACTTTGACTTTGATAATTTTGTGGTTTTCTTTATTACTTTATTTATTTATGCTCTTATTTTTTACTTCTTTTTTACTATTTTTGTGCTAATTCAGTCATTTCTTTTTTCCTATCTTTTAAGATGGATACACAGCTAATTTTTTGCCATCCTTTTTTTTTTAATATAAGCATTTAGACTATAGATTTCACTTTAAGATATTTCTTTAGATATGTCTGCCAAGTTTTACTATAGAGTTCCTGTGTATGTTGTCATTCAACTTTAACTATGTTTAATTTACATAATGGTTTTGTCTTTGAGCCACAAGGTCTTTTTTAAAATTTCCAAACATATGAAGTTTACTTTAAGTTTATATTTTGTTATTAATTTCTAATCTGTTTGTACTGTGGCTAGTGACTTCGAAATTTGTAAGCTTGTTCTATGACCTATTAGGTAACAATTTTTTAATTAGCCACAGGTGCTTAAAAATAATATGTATTTTCCAGTAGCTAGGTATAGTTTATGCATACTCACATATGAACACATATATACCTATAAACATATGTGTATGTGCATTGTTTTTCTTTTCTTTTTTTAAAGATTTTATTTATTATTTTTTAGAGAGAGGTATGGGGAGAGAGACGGAGAGGGAGGGAGACATCAATGTATGGTTCCCTTTCACGTGCCTCCAGCTGGGAACCTGGCTTGCAACCTGATTACGTGCCCTGACTGGGGAATCGAACCAGCGACCTTTGGGTTTGCAGGCTGGGGCCTTATTCACTGTGCCACCAGCCAGGGCTTTGTATATGTATTTCTTAGTAGACAAATATTATAATTGTGCTGTTCAAATCATCTATTTCCTTGATAATATTTTTACTGGATCTATAAATTACTGAAAAAGGTATGTTTTAAAACATTATCAACATCTTAAAGCTGTCAATTTTGTCTTTATATACGATTAAGTTCCTACAAATTTACAATCATAACTTCCTATTTAATTGAAACTTCTCCCAATACGTTGAAACCCTCTAATTATTGTTGTCCTTAAATCTAGCTTGTCTTGATATGATCACAACCACCTAATTATTTAGAACTTCAGTCTGCTGAGCTGGTTATGTAGTAGAATGAACTCAATGCCGTTATCAAGTAGACATAATCTGTAGCTTGATCACAATTTATCCATCATCCTCGAAGGGTGAAGTGCCACTCTTTTTTTTTTTTTCAGCTTTCCCCTTGGCTACGTGCTGTGTAATTTGCTTTTATTTTTTAATTCCCTGTCCTTTACCTAAGTGCCTCTTAGGCTAATGCATTAGGGCACAGGCTAATCATTGGCCAGCTTGAGACCCAAAATGAACTTCTGCGACTCACTTGTAGTTCTCTGATCTTAGTTAAAATTTACCAAAAAGCCTTTTCACTCAGCATAATTTTGGGCCAATAAGACACAGAAATGTTAAAACTTTTCCAAAATGTCAACAGGACAGATGCTGTGGGGTTTTTTTCTATTCCATAATCTTAAAAGTCACATCAACCTGACCTGGAGAGAATATTTATTTCAATAGACATATAAGCCTGCTGCAATCTCTTCCTCAAGGTGTATATTTGAGACTTTCAGCCTTCTGGGAAGAAACTAGAAGACAAAAAGACAACAGATCTCTGAACAGAAACTTTCTGTGTGGCATGACAGAAATCTGTTTTGGGGGAGTCGAGTTGAGGATTACTGTTAGCTTGTGTGCCCCCGCTCATAAGAGACTCATGTCACCCTGCCAGTAGCCTCCTCAGGCCACACTGAGGGCTCAGCACAACCTGGTTTTCCCCCAGCCTCTCTCACTCCAGTTGTCCAGCTTCCATCTGAACCTCCAGTTTCAAAGGGAACGCTTCCAAGACAGTTTTCAAAAAAAGAATCCCCTTAAAATTTAGCCAAGCTAATGTCATTACCTGAGGATCATAGGATCATAATAGGAGACCTTGACAGTAATTCTCTCACCTCAAAATAGGAAAAAATAAGACTGAGTAGGTGGTATCAGGTCGAGAGGTCTCGGGTGCGGAACCGGCAAGTGCTGTTAGCGGACAGGCCTCTGGTCTGGTGGCAAAGAAGAGTTTACTCGGAGCCTCGAGGAGGGATGGCATGCTCTACTGCAAGTGTCAGCAAGCTAACGACCACACCGCCACACTGCCGGCTAGGGTGTCAGCGCACAGTGGTCCCAACCGGACAGCAAACGCAGTCTTATATACTCCTTAAAACAAAGGAGGCTGTAAATACCTTACAACAGAGAGGCAGTACACCCAAAGGCGACAACTGTCTGTTCAGGGTTGCTAAGTTGGTTACCTTCGAAGGCTCAGTGTTCCAGGACCCTGGGATAAGGTTAACTCCAAGGCTATTTGGCAGACTCCAGAGGAAGGTCCAGCCATATGTACAAAGGGACTGGGGACTTCTCCCCTCTCCTGGGCAAGTGGTTACTAAAGCATTATCTTCACTTCTTCCCACTTCTCGCCTTTTCCCCTGTTCTCTTAGAACCGAAAGGGTTTTTAAAAGAAATGCAGGAGCTTATAAGAGAAAATGCAGTCACTAAGCTGGCTAACTGACCATGGAAGAAATTTCTTAAATCACTGAGAGAACGTGCCTTCTTTTAGAAAGAATTCATTTTTATTGGTACTTCTTCGTGCTTTTATTTTACTTATCCAAAGGTTTAAGGTAGTGTATTAACTTCCACTTCAAAATGGCTGACAATGTCACTTATTTACCTCTCCTCTCTCCAAAATAATAACAAAATTGAACAACTTTTAAAAACATAAAAGAGTACAAAAAATGTACCAAGAACTTGAAGAAGTTTCTGATAGCTAAAAAGCAGAAGAGATCCGATTGATAGAAAATTGGACCTAACGTCAAAATTAACACAAGGAGGATCATCACGAGATTCTTTCATCAGTGCCTGAGGAAATCCCAGCAGTGGGACCGTTGGCTGGGAAACAGCATCTGCCATGCCCTTTCCTACAAGGAAACAGTGAGCTGCGCAGGTGCTCTCAGGCCTCGGTCAGCTGGCTCTACTTACTCAGTCGCCTGGGCATCTGACTCAGGGGTTCTCAAAGTGTGGCCCCATACATACCAGCAGGATCAGCAGCACCTGGGAACCTGTTAGCAGAACCAACCAAGCCTCAGACCCTACCCAGACTCATCAAATCAGACGCTGGGGGAGTGGGGCCAGCAGTCGGCTTCAACAAGCCCTTCAGGTGAATCTGATGCACTGGAAAGTTTGAGAACTGCCGATCTAGTGGAGGGTCACTGAAATCAGAGACCCTACCACCCTCAAGCTGCCTCTTAAACAGAATCTGGCATTGAATTCTTTCAGATTGGCTCAGACTCAGGACTCAGTGATGGAGAAAGAACATAGTGGGGCAATTAGTAGGAAAAACATGACTTAGAAAATAAAGGAGAAAGAAGAGAAGCCCTGGCTGGTAACACAGTGGATAGGCACCAGCCTGCGAACCCAAAGATCACAGGTTCGATTCCCCAGCCAGGGCACATGACCAGGTTGCAAACCAGGTGTCCAGTCAGGTCTGTAGCTGGAGGCAGGTGAAACACAACCATACATTGATGTCTCTCTCCCTCTCTGCCTCTCTCCCTTTCCCTCTTTCTAAAAATAATGAAATAAAATCTTAAAAAAAAAAAAAAGAAGAAGAAGAAGAAGAAGAAGAAGAGGAGGAGGAGGAGGAAAAGGAGGATGGACATTTGGTAAAACAGAAATTTCAATTTTAACTCCTTTTAGAACAGGGCTGTCAAACTCATTTTCACCAGGGGCCACATCAGCCTTGCAGCTGCCTTCAAAGGGCCGACTGTCATTTTAGGCCTGTATACGTGTAACTCCTCCTTAACAGCTAAGCGAGCCGGGTAGAAACGAGGTGCCAGGCTGCAGGTGCTGGGCAGATAAAACCAGGTGGAGGGCCAGATTTGGCCCACAGACCTTGTGTTTGTCACCCATTTTTTAGAGCATTCTCTTTCAAGGACTCCTGGTTTTATTTGACACCTATCCTTCACCCAGGTACATTTATGTAAGTAGTCATCCTTCTCATCAGTGCTTTATGGGTTTGCTTTTTCCTCTGTAAAGAAGCCCCCTCTCTCCATGACTGGAGTGGCTCAGTTGTTTGGCACATTGTCCCATGAACAGAAAGGTCATAAGTTCAATTCCTGGTTGGGGCACATGCCTAAATTGCAGGTTCAGGCCCTGGTAGGGTGTCTACGAGAAGCAACTGGTCAATGTTTCTTTTCCCCTTTCTCCCTCCCTCCCTTCTCTTCTCCCTAAAAATCAATTTTAAAAAAAAGAAGAAGAAAGAAGCCTCCTTCTCCAACTACTCCCCACTCTGAATTACATCAGCTTCTTTTGTTGTCTTCATAGCATATCTAAAAACATCTTATTTTTTATTTTGTTATTTGTCTTGCTGACAAGAAGGGACCTCACTGTAGCCCAGAGTCTGCCCCTTCATAGTTAGTAAGTATTGTTGAAACAGTGAATAAATGGATGAAATACCCAACTGACTGCCTGAACTGACAGACACCCAGTCAAAGTAGCTTCAGGCTAAGGAAAGGAACTATATTCTCACTGTTGTGGAAAGATGGGGAGGGGTGGGTATTTGTTTGTTTCTTTTAACCTCCAAAACCCTGATCTTGTAACTTAAGCCAAACCAATAGGTTCTATCCCTTCAGTCTATTCCATGAAAAGAACATCCTCCTCTTTCCTTAAAAAATGGTAAGTTTAAAGGAGAAGACTTAAAACTCTGTCTTAAGGAAAACTTTTTTTAGATTGGCTGAAAATTGGATGAAGCTATCTGTGGCTCCTCAAGGGGAAAAAAAATTATATATGCTGTCCACGGTTGAAAATCAAAACAAACTTAGAATATAATATTTTCTTGCTCTGTAAAATGTGTCTTGAGAAGATACAGAGGAATAAATTGAAATGACATGGAAACATTTCATTTCTCTTGCATCAAATCAGTGTTTTGTCCACAAATTTCACAGATAAGAATAATCTGGTTCTTCAGATTTTGTGTCTCATTGTAACAAGCTTATAGGAAAAGGGAATATGGAAATAGAGGCAAGGCTAAGGGAGGGGAGAAAGAGAAAAACAAAGAAAGTGAGACACCCGTGGAGGGAGGGGAGAGGGAGGGAGACAGAGGAAGAGAGGAAAAAGCTAGAAGCAGATGCTGAGATTACTATGAAACAAACATGCTAAAAAAATGTGCTCTCAGCTGGGAAGGGGAGGAAAGAGGAAAGAAACACTATACCTCTGAGGTTTGTTTGTCTCCCTTTTTAAGACTGGAAAGAATAGATAAGGAAGTAAAAGGGAGACTAGAAGAGGAGAGGGCAAAGGGAAGTTGTAAAACACTTTGAATACATTTAGTTCAGGGAGCATTCCAGCACTGTTGCTGAAGTTCCTTTCATTGAATAAGACCAGCTCCAGCAAGAAGGACATCAGCATTGCCCACATCCTCTCCTATCCCCTTTACAACTCCCTGTACTTCTGTAGATACCTCTGTTAGCCCACCTGCAAAGAGGCACTCACTGTAACTCCCAGACTACCAATCGTGGGACTTCTGCCTGGTTGGCAGGTGCAGAATAGACAGAAAGATGTTAAGAATAACACAGAAAAAGGTGCGAACAAAGAACTTACATGCATGGCCCAGAGACATGAACTAAGGGGGGTGGGACTGTTGGAGGGAGGGGGAGAGCTGAGTGAAGGGAAGCAAAGGGAAAAGAAATTGATATAACTGTAACAGCATAATCAATAATAAATACATAAATAAATATTTTAAAAGAAAAGAAAACATGTGAAAAAATAATGAAGGAAAACTTCTCTAATTTGGTGAAGGAAATAGACAAGTCCAGAAAGCATAGAAAGTCCCAAACAAGGTGGACACAAAGATGACCACACCAAGACACATCATAATTAAAATGCCAAAGGTTAAAGATAATGAGAGAATTGTAAAAGCAACAAGAAAAAAGAAGTTAATACATGCAGGATAGCTCCTATAAGACTATCAACTGATTTCTCAAAAGAAACTTTGCAGGCAAGAAGGGGCTGGCAAGAAATATTCAAAGTGATGAAAAGCAAGGACCTACAACCAAGACTACTCTATCCAGCAAGGCTATTCAGAATGAAAGGGCAGATAAAGTGCTTCCCAGACAAGGTAAAGCTAAAGGAGCTCATCATCACCAAGGCTTTATTATATGAAATGTTAAAGGGACTTATTTAAGAAAAAGAAGATCAAAACTAAGGATGTTAAAATGGCAATACATTTACAACTATCAATAATTAAATCTAAAAATCAAACTAAGCAAACAACATTATAGATATAGATATCATTTGGAGGGTTATCAGTTGGGAAGGGCAAGGAGGAGAATATGGGTGAAGGTGCAGGATTAAGAAATACAAATTGGTAGGTACAGAATAGACAAAGGGATATTAAGAACAGTATAGGAAAGGAGACGTTTAAGAATTTATATACATGACCCATGGACATGAACTAAGAGTGGGGATAGCTGGAGGCAATGGGGGAGGGCGGAGTATCAGGCAGAAGGGTGCAAAGGGAGGAAAATTGAGACAATGGTAATAGCATAATCAAAATATGTTTTATAAATAAATACATTTTAAAGCGTATATAGGGAGCCCTGGCTGGTGTGATTCACTTGGTTGGAGCATTGTCCCATATACCAAAAGACTGGAGGTTTTATTTCTAGTCAGGACACATACCTAGGTTGCAGGTTTGATCCCTGGTTAGGGTAAGACAACCAAACCAATTGATCTCTCTCTCTCTCTCTCTCTCAAAAATATCCCTGGAGGAGGATTTAAAAAAAAAAAAAAATACATAAGGAACTGAGGCAGCCCTAAACCAATCATAGGCCAGAAAGGGCATGAGAATGACACTACATGTGTTGGTAAGTCCATCCGGTCTCAGGAACAGCAGAAACAGTGCTGGCTTGGCACTGGTTAGAACCTGCCCTGAGATCTAGGCTTATGTCACTTGATTTTCCTGGCGCAGGAGAAATATGTTAAGATCAGTCTGCCTCTAGCCAGTAAGGAGCCATCCTGTTGGGGTAGAATTTCTTAACTGATGGTTCTCCCTCATTCTTATCCTTGGTTCAGTCACTGAATCATGAATAATCATTTGATATCTGGAAAGCAGGTCTGGCATTTAAAAAAGTCTGAGTTCATCTCTCCAAGATGAACTTCTTATCTAAGGAACAGGAACTATTCTTCAACTTTCCAGGAACGATCAATTATCTCTTCTTCACAGTTACCTTTCAGGTTGTCAGTGTAAGAAATATCCAAACCTGTAAGAATATTTATAAGTTTACTTGAGCCAAACTGACGACAATCACTAGGAAGCAAAATCTCAACAGACTGAGAAAATGTTCCAGAGAATAGCTGTTTCACCATTTATTTTATACATTGGAATCAAAAGGGGGTTACATGAAATCCACTGGTGATAGATTAGAAAGGTGTGAGAAAGCAAAGTGGGAAATCTCTGGGACTCGATAAAAAGTAAAACAAATAGACACAAACTTCTTTTACATTTATGTATATGGGATAATTAATTGTCAGTAATTAACATGATAACAACAATGAAAGGATCTGTGGTCTCTACCCTATGGTTGTACCCAAGAGGGGTTTGGGGAAAAAAAGGACCTCACCTTGACATTCCAAAGGTATGTTATCATAGATGCAAAAAGAAAGCAGACAGACTCAATTACAATAAAGATTGACCTTTGTCAGGGACTATCCCAGGACATGACTACCTACTTTTAATAAGAAAGTTTTAATTGCAGACCACCCTGAAAGGATAGTCAGAGCCATTTAGTATCTGGCACCATTTGCTGAGCAGGCCTTGTTAAACATGACTGCCATTTGGTTCTTCCTCACTTTTGTCCCAGGACTGGAAACTACTGGAAAGCAAGAACAGAACTAACCACTCCCAACAGCCACAAGCAGAGATAACATTGGAACAAACTGCAGCCTCAAGTTAAAACACTGCAACAGCCCAGAGGCCACACAGCAGCAATACCGCCCCCATTTTTAATCCAATTATAATCCAATAAAAGCTCAAAGCCCCACTCTTCAATGCTGGTGTATCTCCCCCCGATCATGCCCCCCTCCTTTCTTGGAGAGTTAATAAAAACTTTGTTCTCTACTCTTTCTTCTCTCTGTGAATTCTTTCACAGCCTGCATCCCCCATCACCGTAACACACCCTTTATGGTTACTTTTGTCTCTGAGTTTGTAAGGCCACTGCACAAGCCTCCCCTGAGCTTGTCAGGCTTAATATGTGGTCTCTTTTCACCCACAATTCCCACTTTGAGTCCTAAATCAATCCAAAGGATGCACTGATGACCAACCTTTGGGTTGGATGATGTGGTCCCACAGTGCTAGGAAGGCTCATTCCTAGGAAGTCTTAGTGTCAGTGTCTTGCTGAATGATGGACCATCAGGGATGGGATGAGACTGCATAGAAGTCAAAGACAAATTTTTCTCAAAAGTGAAAAGTAAGTAAAGGGGAAGCAGTCAGGTCTTATAAACCTTTTTTTTTTTTTTTTTTTTTTTTTTTAAGAAAAACACCCTAGATCATTTCTAATGTATGAGCAGTCATGACCCAGGTTTTGCTGCCTGTCTTACTTGTCTGTATTTTGCATCTAGTATAACATTTACTTATAGCTTGAGGGCACACCATACACGTTTTCAATTTCTATAATCTGACAGTGAGGTGGGTTCCCATTTATTATAGCCCATCTACTCCCCATTGGAAGAATTCAATTGCCATTCATTATTGATTTGATTCCTGCTAGTTGTGCAATTGGAAGTTGTAACTTTAAGGTTTATTAGGGGCCAAGATTGTAAGAACACAATGTTGTAAATTACAATTACCATCTATAAGTCTAGAGGCCAAGAGAACAGTAAGAGTTTCATAAGTAAATTTCCTGTGCCTCAGCAGCCTTTATAGAGGGCCATGTTTTTATAGCCATTTTAGCTTATATTTGAATTAATGTAGTTTGTTGTTCTTGTTGGGTTAGCTGGGTTAGCACATTCCCATAATTAGGCTCTAGTGTTTATACATAAAATTCCTTTCTTAATATTTCTTTTCCACTAATTTTCTACACTTTACCTGTTCTTCTTAGTTTGTCTCTTTTCACTCATTCAGAAATAACCAATTTATTAGGACCAACTCCTTCCTTTGAACTTTTCTTAAAAATATACACATCTAGGGAAAAAATGAGATGAATGTAATATAACAACAATAAAAAATAAATTAAAAATATTATATATATATATATATATATATATACATGTCTCTTTCCTTCTATTTGTAATAGCCCTAAATTTCAAGAGAAACCATAAAAAGAGTATAATTAATAACATAAAAATTATACACATTTAGCAATTATTAACAGTTGGGCTGTACACACAGGGTTTGAGAAAATCCTAAAGAACAAGTATAATTATTATTATTATTATTATTATTACTATTAGCAGATAGGTAAAGACAATCAAACAAATAAAGTTTAACGCCAATTTGCAGGGATAAAGGCCTTGTCAATGCCATGGATAGCCATCTATCTCTGATGCAGGTGTCTTCTCATCATCGGGGATGGTCTCGGCTGTTGGTAGAGGTAAGTGTCAGAGACAGGGGCAGATGTCCATTCATGAGGCACCTGATAAGGTTTCTTCTAACAGTTTTGGGGATAGTCTTTAATTAATGTCTTCTCCGATGAACAAAAATTTCCTGGTTGTAAGTTGTGGCCTTTGACATCTTCGCTTCCTGGGAGCTCACTGTGAAATTAATTTTACTAATTTATCAGTCTCTATAACTGGTTAATGATAATAATGCAGAATGTCTTCTTTTAGTAAAGTTGATTTGTGCATCTCTTCATCCAGATTCATAGGGTTGCTGGTTACTATTTCATAAGGAGAACAGCTACATTTACCAAAAGAAGTAGATTTCAGATTGAGGATCAATATAGAAAAATCTTTTGGCTATGCTAGATTAAAAGCTTCTGAAAATATTTTTATTTGTACCATATGTTTCACCAACCCAGAGAACTAGGGGTGGGGGGTGGGGGTGATAGGCACAATGAAAATACTGTAGAATAGGCCAAATATTATAAATGGATTACATTATTTGCCCCATAAAATGAGTCCCTTGGTCACTGTAACTCAGAGGAATTTCCCCAATTGTGAATTAATTTTTTTCTAATGATTTACCTACCATTAAAGCTATTGCTCTCCTGCAAGGGAATGCCTCAACCCATATAAATCATAACTAACACATATTTGTATTCTTGAGATGGTGGCATTTGGATAAAATCCAATTCAATTGCCATAGTTCAAATGGATCTAAAGGAAGTGGGAAATGTCCTTGGAACCCATGGACTGATTTTCCAAGGTTATAGTTGGACAGATAGAACATCTGCCACATACTTTATGAGCTACAGTAGTAGTAACATTGTTTACACTATGAAATTATGTTTTAGAGAACTAATGTTTTGGCTCATGTACACGTTAAAGTATAGGTAACTAGGCCCCTGTAGGTAAGCTTGTTTTCTAATTGGGCCCAAGCTGGATCTCTTTGCCTGGGACTAAGGTTCCCCATTTTTGTTGCCATACCCTCTTTTCCTCTGCAGCTGTCCAATTGAAACTATAAAAAGAGTCTTTTATTGATTTACTAGGAAGCAAGGCACATCCTCAGATCTGGATAATTTGGCTATTTAATGCTGTCTGTCTAGCTGCTGCTACAGCTAAACAATTTCCTTTTGCTTCCATGGTGGCAGCCTTAGAAAGCTCTGGAATTTTGATAATTTCAATTGTTTTCATTTCTGCATGACATTTAATAATTCTGCAACCTATTTTCTATTCTTTATGGGCTGCCCTGATAGAATTAAGAAGCCTTGCTGCTTTAACAATATTCTAAAGTTGTGAGCTACATCAAAAGAATAGTTACTATCAGTGTAAATATTGGCTATTTAATCTTTGGCCAATTGACAAGCCTGAGTTAGAACAATTAATAAGGCTTGTTGGGTGGGTCTTCGGTAAGTAAAAACCTTTGATTATGTCCACCATGGAAGTATTGCATACCCAGCTCAGAAACATCCCTATTTATCTTTAAAAGATCCATTTGTAAACCAAATTAAGTCAGCATTATCAATAGGCGTTTCCGATAAACCATTCCTAGGAATAAGAAGGTGGTCAGAAAGCAAATCACAAACGTAGATGTCATTATCCTGCCAAGAAAGTAGCGAAGTTGCTGGGTTAAGATGGTTACAGTGAGTTCAAGTAATACTAGGGGCAGAAGACAAGAGCCGGTTGGACTCCAAAAGTATTGAATGTGATAAAAATTCAGTGGTGAGTCAACAGAATGAGGAACATCAACAAAGGAGAGGCTATAACTATCTTTTGTATTTGTTTGTATGACATATTTATAGCAGAGATGGCTGTCATGCAGAGAGGAAGCCCTGTGGATACTGAGTATGGTTGCTGACTATAATCTCTTATAGGTCTATGCTAAAATATTTCCTTTACTTTCATATATAAAAAATCAGAAATTTTATAATCAAGGTGTCCCAGAGTAGAAGTTTTAGATAATTCTTTAGAGATTTTACAGCTCATTTCCCTGCTGGGTTCCAATGAATTGGATCAGGTTAATTTGACTTTAATAAGACATGTAGTAGCTGGACCATTAATAAAAATTTGCAATGCAATTGCAACAATATCCAGTCAAACCCAGGAACCCTCTAAGCTGGTTTTTGTTGTTTGTTTGCTTGTTCATTATTAGAAGAGGAAAAGATAAAATTCCCTGAGTCTTTCAGGGTTACTCAGTAACCCATCCTTAGCTATGAGATGGCCACGGTATTTGACTTGAGGTAAGCAAAATTGAAGATTATCCTTTGAGACTTTATGTCCTTTTATAGCTAGCTGTTGTAATAGGTAAACTGAGTCCTCTTGGAAGTCTAGTAATGTCTTAGTGCATAAAAGTAAATCATCTAACTATTGATTGAATTAGAGTGGAATCTCTAAAAAAAAAAAAAAAGCTTTAAATCAGCTTTTAGTATCTGAGACAGCAGGTAGAACTCTCTGTATATCCCTAGGGTATTAATGCCCAAGTAAATTTAGAATCTTCCCAGGTGAAAGCAACCAGGTATTTCTGTCTCTTCTCCTCCTCTTCATTTTGTTACAAAAATGCTGAAAAAGGCACTACATAAACTTATCACTGAAAAATATTGACAGTCCACAGTAAAAGCTGATAATAGGTTATGTGGACTTGGAACCAAAGGATGTTCAGGAATAAACATTTGATTTACATATACAAGATTCTGTACAAATCTCTATCCTTTCCCATTGAGTTTCCTTACTGGAAGGGCAGGAGAATTACAGGGGCTTATACATGAAATTTAAGGCCCTTTCTTTAAGTAATCCTGTATAATGGGCTCAATTCCAGCTGGGGCATAAAGGACATTGGAGACTGGAAAGGGCCTGCACTTGGAACATCCTGCAACAAATGTTCAGTCTCAAGATGACTTTTCTCTTGTGAAAGTTCTTTTAAAATTATTATGTTCCTACTTAGTTCAATACTGGATTTACATACTTCTAAATACAGTTCACCCTTCTGGAAAAAGGACACATAGGCATCATTGGTTTCAAGAAAATCTCACCCTATCGGGTGAGTTGGGCAGATTTGAATATAACATTCTTTAGTTGTAATGAAAGAGTCTGATTTTAAAAGTCATTGGTTAACTAGATTCCCTATCATTTGCACAGAAGCTTTACTCCAACTTAGATCTGGTTAAGAACAACAGATAAAGTAGTCCCAGTATTTATAAGGGCCTTAGTAATTTTCCCTTTTTTAATGTTAGTTTTAATTTCTCCTAAATTATTAGTAAGGAGAAGGGAAAATACCTTTTCATAGCCCCAGGGGCAGTCCTTTGGTTGCTTCTGTTTCTTTTTCTAAATCCCATTTCAGTGTTCAGAATCCCATTTCAGGATTCTACAATCCTTTTTCAAGTGACCTGGCTTTCTACCATAAAAACAGACTCCTCTATTAGAGTTTCCCAGCAAACCCTATTCAGTAATCCTGTTGCTTTTGCATCCGGAAACCAGTAGGTATATTAAATGAAATAGGTCAGAATAGCCAGGATTACATGTTTTTCTTTTCCTCCTCTCCAGATTTTTTTGTTTGTTTTTTGTTATCGTTGTTGTTTTATGCGGTGGGGGGGGGGGGGCGTTATGTTATTGATTATGCTGTTACAGTTGTCCCAAATTCTTTTTCATTTGTTCCTCTCCACCCAGTCCCCCTGTTCCCTTCTGCAGTCCCACCCTCTCCCTTAGTTCATGTCCATGGGTTGTAAATGTAAGTTCTCTGATTTACCCTTTCCTCTATTATTCTTAACTTCCCCCATTCTATCTTGTTTCCACCAATTATGTTTCCTAAACCCTACACCTTTTCCCCCTCCAGCCGATAACCCTCCCAATGATCCCCACACCTATGCTTCCGGTCCTGTTTCGGTTGTGTGCTTAGTTTATTTTTGTTTTCCTCCTCTTTTTCACTTTTCAGGTTCTGTTGTTGATAGTTGTGAATTTGTTGTCATTTTAGTGTTCACAGTTTTGATTCTCTTTTTCTTAAATAAGTCCCTTTAACATTTCATGTAGTTAGGACTTGGTGATGATGATGAACTCCTTAGCTTTACCTTGTCTGGAAAGCACTTCATCTGCCCTTCCATTCTTAAAGATAGCTTTGCTGGATGGAGCAATTTTGATTGAAGGTCCCTGCTTTTCATCACTTTGAATATTTCTTGCCAGCAAAATTTCTTTTGAGAAATCAGCCAATAGTCTTATTGGAACTCCTTTATAGATAACTCTTTAATTTTCTCTTGCTGCTTTTACAATTCTCTCTTTATCTTTAACCTTTGGCATTTTAATTATGATGTACTTTAGTGTGATTTGATTTGGATCTAGCTTGTTTGGGATTCTGCATTTCCTGGACTTAAATATCTATTTCCTTCACCAAATTTGGGAAGTTTTCCTTTATTATTTTTTCACACAAGTTTTCAAGTTCTTGCCATTCCTCTTCTCCTTCTGGTATTCCTATGATTCGGATGTTGGCACATTTAAAGTTGTCCCAGAGGTTCCTAATCCTCTCCCCTTTGTTTTCAATTGTTGTTTCCACTTACTGTACTGGTTGACTATTTATTTCTTCCTTACGTTCCATATTGTTTACTTGAACCCCATTTTCTTTTCCTTCACCATTGGTTTTGTGTGTATTTTCCTTTGTTTCACTTGGACTAGCCTTCACTTTTTCCCTTATGTGTTTACCGTCCTCAAGCATATCTGTCAAGTCTGTGAGCATTTTTATCACCAGTGTTAAACTGTGCATCTGTCAGGCTGGCAATCTGTTCATCTGTCAACCTGGTAATCTGTTCATTTGTCAGACTGGCTACTTCTCTGATGCTTAGTTTGGCCACTGGGACCTTGATTTGTGCCTTTTTTCCTTTCTATTTTTTTTTTTTTTTCTTTCTTTCTTTTTTTTTCTTCAATGTATGGTTGCCTTTCATCTGCCTCTAGCTAAGGACCTGGCTGGAGACCTGGCTTGCAACCTGGTTATGTGCCCTGGCTGGGAATCAAACCAGCTACCTTTGGGTTCACAGGCCAGCACCTTATCCACTGTGCCACCAACCAGGACTGATTTGTGCCCTTTTTTGAGTCATATTTCTCTGTCTCTGCATCTAGACAGGCTCCTATGTTTGCCTCTGTGTCTCATCTCAGGTAGAGCTATGGCACCTATTAGTTGTAAGGGGCGGAGCCTGTGATATTGTCAGTTGGGATGGGGGCACCAGTTTTACCAGGTAGTGGCACTGTCTGGAGGGCTGGTCTAAGAGGGAACTATGCCACTTGCTCAGTACTCAACCCTTTTTCAGGCACTTCTCCTGCTTCCTGCTTCCTCCTTCCTGTAAGGGTCTAGCTCCTCTCTAGTTTTGTGGTTCCCAGAGTGGGTGGTTCTGTGGGCATTTCAGGACCATGGGGGCCTCTAAACAAGAAAACTCTTCCCAGTAGTTCCTCTGCCCCAGCCCCCACTGGTTTTCACAGTCAGAAAAAGCAACGTGGCTTTTTATTTTTCTCCCCCGGCACTGGAACAGTGAGCCAAGAAATCTGGTCTGGTGCCAAAAGCATTCAATAGGTGCCCCTGCTGTGATTTTTCTCTTCACCGCAGCTCTCGTGCCAGTGCCACCAACTCACGTAGCTGCCCTGACAAGTTCACCTGCAGTTCTTCGGCCATCGCTCGCCTAACCCCTTCTCTATGTCCTGGCTCCACCCCTCCTACCTGTCTGGATAAGTCATTTCTTTCTTCTAGCTTTTGTTTGTTGGATCTCTGTGCAGTTCTACATACAGGAATTTCTGGGTGTCTCTAGTTGTGAGGTATATGTATCATCTTTTGTTGTGGAAGGAGACACAGTGTGACTATCTACACCTGGATGTTGGATCTTTCCTCTGGACTACATGTTTTAATAGTCACATTCCTTTACGAACTCATCAAGGTCCCAGAGAAAATAGGAGAAATCTTTAGATAGATTCCTTAATAATGTTCTAGTTCCAGGAAAGTATCCAATTGCTGATTCCCCTCTGCCTTTTATTTGAAGAAAAGCTGATACTGAGTTGGCCAAAAAGTTCATTTAGTTTTTTCTCATATGATGGCTCTAGTTGTGTTTTTTTGTTTTTTTTTTTTAGCTTCATTCAAAACAATGTTACTAGATTGTATTATGACAGCTGTCATACCAGCATTCATTTTTTTAAAAAACCATCACAGTTGATGAACTTTTGTACAACCAATTTAATATTAGATATGGAAGAAAATATGCAACATTTTTGGCAGATTTTGCTTTATTGTTTCAAGAAAGGTAAAAATATAACTGAAATGCAAAAAAAAAGATTTTTGTAGTATACGGAGAAGGTGCTGTGACTGATCAAACATGTCAAAAGTGGTTTGTGGCCCTGGCTGGTGGCACAGTGGATAAGGTACTAGACTGCGAACCCAAAGGTCGCTGGTTCAATTCCCAGCCAGGGCTCAATAACCAGGTTGCAAGCCAGGTCTCCAGCCAGATCCGTAGCTGGAGGCAGGTGAAAGGCAACTGTACGTTGATATCTTTCTCCCTCTCTGCCTCTCTCCCCTCCCCTCTCTCTAAAAAATAATAAAATCTTTTTTTTTTTAAGTGGTTTGTGAAATGTCCTGATACGGTGGACATTTTAGCCAAATAACTCTTTGCTGTGGGGCTGCCTGATGCATTGCAAGATGTTTAGCAGCACCCCAGGCCTCTACCCACTAAAAGCCAATAGTGGGTAATAACCAACATTCTCAAAATACCCAAATCAATAGTTATTGATGAAAATGAAAAATGTATCTTTTATACTATGGGAAAAAAACTAAACAAACTTTTTGGCCAACCCAATACATTTGAGCACTGGAACTAAAGGGAGGTAGCTCATACAAAGGGGATACTTGATCCAATAGAGACCCCAAGGTGGATATAAGTACACCAGGTATTTGGGGTACAGCCACTGGAAGAGAGTTGGCTCTGAGAGCTCATATGACCCTGTAAAGGGACTTCAGTTCCTGCATGTCCAATATTTAGTTCCAGAGCCCTACTTCCACATGTAAGATTCTGCAAGATCAATTGCCCTTTTCTTTTGACTTGTTTGAATGGAGCTTTCTTCCTTGAAACCAGTTTGCTAAAATAAAGACAAAAAGAAAAAAGAAAAAGAAAAAGATGGAACCCCTTGATTGTAGGTTTATCTCATTCCACAGTTCTGTCTTTTATATAGTCTGTGTATCTACCATGTGAGAATCAGCTCTGAAACAGAATGCAATACCTTTTAATAAATAAACTGAACAGTAAAAAGAGCAAATAGCCTACGTTCATCATAGCTTTTTAAGTTGAAAGCAAGAGAAATCTAACTCAAACTAGTGTAAGCATAAAAGAAAATGTATACCTCATATAGTTGGAAAGTCAGAGAGATGACTCTTTACGTATGATTGGCTCCAAGTTCAAATTACATCATTAGGTATCTGTCTATGTATTTATCTGTTTATCTTCCCATCCATCCACTCTCCCACCTATCCGTCTCTTGGCTCTGTTTTCCTCTCTGCTCAAGTCATTCTCAGACAGATTCTAGCCATGTGGTAAGAGAGACAACCCCCAGCAGCTCTGGAGTTGTATTTCCCTTGCAGAAACAACTTCTTCTCAACATCCATATGGGTCAGTCTCTGTAAAGGTTTCTGTCTGGCCTGATGGGTCATGTGTCCCCTGAGGGTGGGAGTGGTGTTGCAGGTGCTCAATAACTGACCACCAGAGTGATGCAGAAGGCAAGAGTAACCAATCCTGAAAGGGCGGAATATCTGAGTCAGACAAAAGAGCAAGCGATATCACTTCCTAAGTCTTTATTTTCAAATAATGAAAATAGTTTTCTGTGTAATATGCTGTTGGCATCATCATGGATGTATACACAAATTGCCCAATGCTATAACAGGTATTTTGATGTGTTTAAAGGAAGTTTCCATATTTCTCACAGAGAGAGAGAGAGAGAGAGAGAGAGAGAGAGAGAGAGAGAGAAACCCCAGCATAAGTGTTAACTTCAAAATTCATTTGAGAAGGTGCTGGGTAACCGTTTTCACAGGGATGTATATAATAAATCAAGTGTAACTTTACTGGCCAACAAATCAACTAAATCTTTGTTTTTTAACAACTGCCTGTAAAAGGTAAAAAGAAAAATGTTTCTTGGGCTGGTAGAAGAGATGGAAGTTTGTTTCAGGGCTGTCTAACCAAAGGGTCAAGTTTTAGACACTAAACTCTTTCTTCTGCTTAGAACATAGAAGCAGGGTTTGCATGGAATGAAGGAAACACAAATGAATTTCCTAAAGAGGAAAAAATAAAAGCCTCCAGATTTTGATATACAGTGTGAAGAGTACAGGTCAGAAGGAAAAAAGAAGGGTCATTCAAACAAAGTACCCAAGGGGCCTACAAATGTGTCTCATTTTGTGAACATTACACACTTTGGGGGTGGGGGTGTTATTGGGTATTGATTTATGCACCAGGCCACCAAATGTAACCCTTTTTTTTTTTTTTTTAAGGAAATGTGGTCATTACCTTTGATGGAGAATGAAATCCAACTAGCCAGCTTTCAATCACTCAGGAGCTAACTGTCCTGGTGTGAGTTATCCAAATTCTTTCCTTCAGTGACCTCTTCATTCAATTATGTCACCCAGAGGAGAGCACAGGAGAAGAAAGAACATAAAATTTTAAAACACCAGCTTGGGTAGTGAGGAAGTGGATCCATCAGTTAAAAGGAATTCGGGCAGAGGACTTCAGCTATCCTCAGTTTGCTGACCCTTCCACAACTTGAGGGACAGTGGATACAGCTCCTGGCAGCTGTCTTTACCGTTATTAAGTCAAGGAAGGGAGGATCAGAGGTGTGATCTTTAAAGGAAATAAATCTTTCCCAAAAAGAAGGCAGAAAGGACTCCACTTACCCCATGACTATGAATTCCTGCGGCCCATTACATTACTTAAGTTGGGATAAAATGTCTCTTTATGAAAAATGCACTGGCTATGGATGCATCACCTTCTTAAAACAATGTGTTTGTTAACCAAGAATGAATCTATTCTTTTAAGTGAGCATACACTACAGAATTATACTGAGTACAAAAAGGTCATCTTTGCCTCCTTCCTCCCTTATACCCAAGCACAACATCTCCTACATGGTAACCATAGTTACAGTTTGTGTGTAACTTCTAGGGTGTTTTCTATGTAGATAAGCACATACCCAAGGCATATATATGTATAGTTTATAGTAGTAAACTGTATATATTGTTTGATCCTTACTTTTTCACCTAGAAATATATCTTATAAATCTTCCCATGTCAGCACTATAAGTCTACCTTATTCTCTTCTACTGTTGCGTATTGTGATGTGGTGTTAAATATATCATTATCTATTTCCCTGATGAGGGAATAGATTTTTTTTTTTTTTTTGCTATTCTAAACAATGCTGCAATTGGAAATCCTTACTGATACTTCTTTGTACATGTGTGTGAAGAATTCTCTCTGACATCCCTGACAGAAATATAGAATTGGATGTGATGGTTCAAAGATAATGGACATTTTTACCTTTGATAGACACTGCCAAATTGACCTCCAAAGGACTATACCATTTTATACTGCTTCAACATTGAAAGCAGCAGAATTATTTTTTAATTTCCAATCTAGTGAAAGAATCATGGCCTATCATTATTACTTTGATCTTTGTTCATATTTACTAAATAGATTAAGCATTCTTTTATATGCATATTGTTCACTTTTATTGAAGTCAGTGACGACTATTTCTATTTTTGCCCATCTTTCTACATTTTTATTTCTTATTTATTTGTATGAGTTTTTTACATGTTATGGATAATAATATTTATCTATTATGTGGCTTGCAAATATTTTACCCCAGACTGTTGCCCATGTTTTATATATTTCAGTGTATTAAAGCTTAAGGTTTTTAATGTAACTTAATGAAAACTTTATCCTGTATAGATGGTTTATTTTTTACCTTGTTTAAAAAGACATTACCCATCTAAAAATTACAGAAGTCATTTTGCTTTTTCTAATACTTTATATTTTTCCTCTAACTCTTTAATCTATATGAAATGTTTTCATATTTGTAGTAAAATTACATTTTTCTTTTCCTCTTATTATCTTATTATTGATTGAATCTCTTCATAATTTGAAGTATTACCCTTGTTTTATATACTAAATTCCTATGTAAACATACATAGATGCACATACAGACTCTTTTGTTACATTGATCATTGATTTCTATTCTTGTGTTTAAAATATACTGTTTTAATTACTGTTATTTTAACATATGTTTTGATATAAAGTAGAATAACTCTCCTATCACTGTTAACTTTTTCAATAATCTTTTGCTTAATCTGTATATTTTCTGTTCTATTCTAAACTTTTAGATCTGCTTGTCAAGTTTCATAAAATATACCCTTGTAATGTTACTTAGGGTTTCATTAAATTAATAGATTATTTGGGGAAGAACTTACACCTTTGTCATAGGTGGGCACAGGTAACCAGGTTCTTGGTGATCTAGGACAAAGAATTGAACCGAACTCACAGAGAGTTTATAGCAGAAAGAAAGAGAGCAGATTTATTAAAAGATAGCACATTCCACAGAACATGGGAGTGGGCCATCTCCAAGAGGAGACTGACCCTCTGTGGCTGGTGGGATTCTATTCTAATAGGGCAGATATTTCTGGACTACTTCTGGAGGGCTTTTATTGCATGTGTACAAGTAGTCATATTATGTTTAAGCTTCTGTGCATGTGGCCTCCCATGATTTTCCTTGATTGGCCACCAGGGAAGGGGGTCCCACAATGCTAATTTATTATAATGCTATTGTAATGAAGCAGGGATCATGTAGCATCTTCTACACAGGTGCATTCCTGATTCACCACAACTCACTACTTACCCAGTCTTAGTATAGGGTCTTAGAACAGTGTCTTTGTCTGGTATCTATATCCTCTGTCTTAGCCCTGGGGCACCTCAGGAGTTTCCTCCTTCCTGAGAAACTGGTCTTAGAATTGAGTTTCTGTTCTGTATTGATGTCCTTTGTCTTAGTCTTGGGGCACATCTGGAGGTTCCTCCCTCCTATCTTCTGCCTCACCTTCACAATTTTGATTTAACCATCCAACATAGCATGTGTCTTTTACTCAAGGTTTCTTCCATCTCTCAACAAAATTTTATGGTTTTCTTCATATTAGGTTTATTTCTAGACTTAACTATTATAATTACAATATTTTATGACGTCCTAATTGTTGACAGCACACTTGATTATTAATTTTTCATTTATTCATTTAGCCAGTATTTGTTAAATGCTCACCATATGGCATGCTGTACAATCCCAATTATCTATTATAGATGTACAGACAAATTATTGATTTTTGTATTGTTAAAAGATAAACTGAGGCATATTAAAATTTTTTTAAAGCCCTGGCTGGTGGCACAGTGGATACAGCTCCAGCCTGAGAACCCAAAAGTCACTGGTTCAATTCCCAACCAGGGCAAAATAACCAGGTTGCAAGCCAGGTCTCCAGCCTGGTCCGTAGCTGGAGGCAGGTGAAAGGCAACCATGCATTGGTGTCTTTCTTCCTCCCTGCCTCTCTCCCTTCCCCTCTCCCCAAAAAAAATAGTGAATAAAATCTTTAAAAAAAAAAAAAACTTACTAATTTTTTTAAAGAGTTTATTGAGCAAACGTTAATTCTAACTCGGCAGTGCTAAACTGGTAGTTAGCAGTGCTCCACCAACAGGAACTAGAGGAAAGCCTTTTATAGAGAAGATATGGAAACTGTTACAGAGCAAACTGGGGGGCTTGGTCACCTGGCACCTTGGTATAAGGCCCAATAATGATCATGCGTGTTGAGAAAAACAGGTCTTTATTTACAATATTCCAACGGGAGCGGGGCGCGTATGAGCCCTGTTTTCCCCCAAGACCCAGTACTTCTCTTGCTCCCCAAAAGGCTATAAACCAACACCAAGCCCAATAGTTCCCCGTTCTTTAGATGTCAGCTCTTTCCTTCAGGATCTGGGGTACATTGTCATCAGCTTCCTTATAATAGTCCAGGAAAGCATGTGCCATGTTACACTGGATCATGGTGAGTTACAGGGAAGGCACATTTCCTAAGAGAGGGTCTTTTC
Organism: Noctilio leporinus; assembly: GCA_004026585.1. Classification (NCBI taxonomy): domain Eukaryota; kingdom Metazoa; phylum Chordata; class Mammalia; order Chiroptera; family Noctilionidae; genus Noctilio; species Noctilio leporinus. The sequence continues at coordinate 56,793 of PVIW01001892.1, read as the reverse complement.
TACATGTCCTGAGTTCCCAGAGTCCAGAGACTCCAGGTCTGCAAGACAGAGTCCTTGGCGGCTTCGGGGTCAGCTGGAGTTGGCAGCATCAAGGCAGCAGCGCACCTGCTTCCTTACCAGCCCAGGCTGCCCTCTCCCCTGGGGAACCAGCTCTCCTACAAAGCTGCCTAGCTGCTACGTCCTGGCTGTCTTCCTACACACCAGGCCTCATAGCCACGTCTGTCTACACCCTTTCAGGCTGAGTGGCTTTTCATCTTTTCAAAACAGTGAAGCTCCTTCTTCTACACCAGACTTCATAACAGACCCGGGAGCCCCTCTTCATCCTTACAGACAAGTGCGGCCCTCTTCCTCACGGCTAGCTCCTTTCCTCTGGAACTTCTCAGCTAACCCCTTGCTGGTGATATGCAAAGTATCTTAAACAGTATCATCCACCCTTTTACCAGCCTGCCATAGATATGCAAAGTACCTTAAAAGCTGTATTATCTCCTTCCCCCAACTCCAAAGCCTTGGGCTGTGGGGACTTGGAGGGTCCCTGCCCCACCCTGTTACAAAACTATGCAAGAGATTATTTGAATGGCTAAAGTTTAACTGTTTGCCTTATTAGGAAAAATCTACTTGGCTGTTTGTGATTGGTTATCCTGTTTCCATTTCTTAACCTTGGAGTAGTTACAGGTTTGGGTTTGCTTCTGTAGACTACTAAGGCATCAGAGCTACCCCAATATAATAAACCTACTTATTTAATTAATTTAACAGTAGTGTAAGTCTCTGTATGAGAAGGTACAGGATGAGATATTACTGAATATACTTTAATAACCAAGGCTGAATGGATACATAAACTGGGAAGGTTAAAGGAAAAGAAAAATACTTAGAACAAAACTTTGAGCACATCTTCAGCCACATTCCTAGTGTCTCCTATAAAAAGGCATCCAGGAGAAATTTCTTCACTCTACCAAGTGGTAAGAAAGGCTTTGCTTTCCTTTCCCTGCAGCCATGTGCTTTTGTTCTCACACAGAAGCAAAAACAAGCAATTGCATAGATCATTCCACCACGCATCATTTCTCTACTTTTGAGCCTGGAACATTGAGAGTTAACTTGCTCAGTCAACCACAGCAATGGTGCATTTTCTCTGTTCTCTCCCACCTGCCTGACCCAGTGTTTGCTTTTTGTTCATTTGTATTTGCTATAAATTGCTTGATTCCCTGGGAAGCAAGGCAAGGGAAGAGGAAAATAAATTTTTAAGCATCAAGAGCACTAGTTGGGATAAAATAGGATTGAGAGGGATCTTTTCTTCAAGCTCCTGACTCTCAGGACAAGGTCAATGGGCTCTACCCGCTCCAGCGCCCCCTGCCCAACTGCCCCCAGTCCAAGTCAGAGACACCCCGCTGTTCTGCACCAGCCTTTCTGCTCTGAGGTTTTTTTCTCTTTCCCAAGGTTACCGCCAGCTTCCCAGTCAGCAGCCAAATTCTTGTCAAGCCCCAAAGAACAGACAGGCCCTGAATCTTCCCATCATGAAGACAACATTTTCTTGAGTTTCTTATTTTTTTTTTATTCTTCCGAATGTTTGTAAGAAGAAAAGGGAGAACTTTCTCTCAAGGCCCAAAACAGTGTTTAAAGTTGCATGCTTATGGCAAACAGCTTCTCTACTTCTGTTTACAAGTTTCCACTCCACAATTTCGAGTGAATCAGACATCAAAAAACAATTCATGTCTGAGGGAGGAGGTGCCCACAGAGGTCGCTCTAATTTAGGGGATCTTCATATTGTGAGGCATAAGGACACAAAACACCCAAGGAAGCTGGGGACTGATTTTAATAAAACTACAGGTTTGCATTTTTTTTCCATTTCTCTGCATTCCCTTCTTCACTTCCACCTGCCATCTACGTCCCATACATACCCCCAGCTTAGCTTTTCTAATGCAAATGATTAGGAACAGGCTTTGAATAAAAGCTATTTCCTCTGCCTCCAGAACTGCAGACAACTGGATCACAACCTGAGATGCTTTGCGCACTTACCACCAATTGAGGAATAAACAAGCTCATCCATTTTATGTAAAATAATGGATAAAAATAAAGAGGTTTGTTGTGCCTACATGAAGGCTGTCACTAGATGCACAACTGGCTTTTAGATTTTGATATCATTAGGCTTGATCAAGAAGGCAGTAACAAACGATTTACATACACACATACATACACACACACAGGGACCAGGACAACCTTTTCAACATATTTTTGACTCATGAGTAATTCAGAACCTGAAGGTTACTAGAGCTAAATTCCATCTCATGCAGAGAGAGAAATGATTCTTTCACTACACAAATTTGTAAAAGAATCAACTGACAGCATTTCAACCAAAGTAGCTACAAGAGAACTTTCTCACCGACTTTACTGAATGAGAGTCATTGCTACTTAAAGATGACTCCTTTTTATGTTTGGTTCTGATTGCAGGGTAGTGAGTGTTGTTTTTCTTTTTTTTAAACTGATCCAAAGTGGCATTGGCAGGGGATGCTGTCCTGCTAGCCATTTTCCTAATCATCTGTATTAAAATTCTTACCTGAATAGAAAAGTCCTTTCTCTCAGCTTCCTTATTCTTCAATAGCGTTTTACCTGACTACAGAAGTAATGTATGCACACTGTAGAAGTTTTGTAAAATAATGAAAATCACAGGTAACAAAAATTCAAATCCTTTGTTTATCCAGCACTCACCAATAACCACTGGTAACATTTTAGTGTCTTCTAGGTTGTACTGTTCAATGTATGTATTTATATTCTTCACAAAAAAGAGAACGTTGTATCTGTTTTATCATAAACCATTAAGAGTCCCGGCCATCGTGGTTGCAATTTGACCCCTTCATATGCTGTACCACAATCTTTTCAATCCATCTTCTCTTACTGGGCATTTGGGTTTTCCTTGATGGCTTTTTTAAACATGGAATTCATGCTTAAAGATATGATGAATGTAAAGTCTAAGTTAACTCACCCCAAGTGACACTTCCACCTCTGTAACCAAGAATCTTCCTGGGGCATAGACCTGATAGGAGAAAATAACAGGAAAGTATCTTGCATATTTTTAGGGTTAAATTGGTTATACTAGAATCTAGTACCACGATGAAAATGTCAACAGCTAACACCTTGTTGACTCAATATACATACCCACCAAAAAGAAAAGGATTCTCTCTTAAGCGCTGCCTTTCACCTGCCTCCAGCTAAGGACCTTGCAACCTGGTTATGTGCCCTGGCTGGGAATCAAACCAGCAACTGTTGGGTTCACAGGCCAGCACCAATCCACTGAGCCATCAGCCAGGGCTGCTTATATATTCTTTATGGAATTGCTCTTTACTCCTTTCTCTACAAAAAAAAAAAAAAAAAAAGTACGAATAAGAATAAGGAAATTTCCTTTGAACCTTTCTATTCATTTTTCTACAGTGAACTCCAGCATTTTCCTGGTCCCCTTACTTGTCACCTCTTCCATAAAACTAGTGCATAGGTCACCTGTCAGCTGTGCTTCCCGCCCCACTGGCCCTGTGTAATCAGCACTTTCTGCTGTGTTGGGGCTATTTTAAACAACCCCTTTTTATCTTTTCTCCATGTTTCCTTTCCACAAGGGTCTGCGTATGATTCAACTTGGTAGTCCCGCACAGTAGGCACTCTAAATATTTCTGGAATGAGTCTTTCAAGGCACTGCAGCGAAAGTCTGGGGCACGTTCACTGCATTCAGGTCTCTCAGAGACTGGAGGCCACAGTCTAACAAAGCCAGGGCAAGGTCAGGGGGAGCCGAGACAGGGGCTTTCAAGTTGAGTAATGAAAGGCGATGTTAATTACCGACATGGGCCATTTAGAAGGAAGAAAAATGCTATCTCTTATTAATTTTGCTGAAATGGACACACTCTTGTCAGTAGCTAATGGTTAACAAAGCCATTCTTGTTGAAGACAGCAGGAAAATCTCAGACAACGACCTGGCGGCTACAGTGCGGGAACCAACTTCCCCCACATACACATCTGCACCAGCCAGAGGTAATGCATCTTACTTTTGTTTTGGTTTTGTTGTTGTTGCTCATGCATAAAGCCAGACACCCATCCGTGAGAGGATAAAAGGTTCATATGTACCAAGAACATTGTTTATGATGGGCTCGCTGGTAGCCTCAGCCACAAAAACCAGGCTCCTGCTAAGGACACAGGAATCAAGTTTACGTTTTCATGGCGGGGGTCGGGGGAGGATCAGCTTGCTGAATGGGAATGCCTCCTCCTGTTAGAGGGGAACACTAATTTAATCAAGAAGAAAGGGTTTCGGCCTCCTGGATGATCTTGGGTGGAAGTTCATAAATGCTTCTCAAATGCCCCCATGCTTCCCGTCTGAACGCTGGTTTTGGCAGCTGCAAACTTCAAGTGGACCTATTTAAGCTGATCAGAGGAAACAGGCTGACAGTGAGCTGATTAGAAACCTCTTAGAGACCCTTCTTTAAAGAGGGAAAGGAGTTCTTAACTTTTTTCCATCAGCTTTGGAGAGGCCCGGGCTGGGTAATAAAGGAGAAAGGATGGGGGGAGAGGGCAGGAGGAGGGGCAAGCGTCCATTTTAAAATCCGAAGAAAAACAACCTCCTTGCCAGACCTTTGCCAACCTTCCTGTTCTTGTCAAGCTCTGCTTGGAGAAAATGTTTGAAGATAACAGGAAAGGAAATAATGAAATGATATGGCAAGGACGAGTTAGACTTGAAAAGACGAGAGCAAGCTGTTTCCTTGACCCGGGCTTATCTCAAGCCTGCCAAAAAATAACCATCTATCAGAGACCCATAAATAGGTTAGGAACTTCAGAGTAAAATGCTTCTTTTAACAATAAAACCATATCTGAGTTTGTTTAGGAGACAACATAACAGAGATCAATAGGCTTTCACAGAACCCACCCAAAGGTGCGCTTTGGTCCCCAGGGTCAAACAGTGGCAAGGGGGGGGAGGGGGGAGGGAGGGGAGGGGGTGACTCCTCGCAAGAAGCTGAGTGTTTATTAGGAGTGAGGTGTTCCACTGGGGAGCTGTTATAAACATATAACATTCAGAGGAAACATTTCAAAACTTCTGGGGGAAATAGGAGTTGCTGACAATGACACACATGGAGAAAAAGATTCCACAACAAATTCTAAATAAATAAGTTATCTCTTTGCTATCCACAGAGCCCTTATCAGGAGCAAAAAGTTCAGGTTAAGGATTTGCTTTCCAAACTGATAGCCTGCAGTTGACCTAAAATAGAGCCAGCATTTGGAGGGGTGATGGGGCGGGGGCGTCTGGGCCCCTGAGAAGAAGCCTGCAACTCTGATCCCCTTTGAAATGCTCAGAGAGTCTCTCCAGATTGCTGCCTGGAAGGACAGAATGGCAGTTTAGATTCCAGACCTTGAACTGAAAATGAAGTTTACAAATTTGCTTTGAATAAATATTTTCCTTCCCGTCTCCAGTGAAGAGCAACAGCCCCTGTGTGAAGCCAAATTAGAAAAAGACACAATTCAGCTCCTAAATGCAGAGAACCAAACCTAACCCGACCTAACCTGGCATATGCCTCTCACTTTACCAAAATAGCCTGGTGATGTCAGGCTTTTCATCATCTCCTCAAACCAACCACTTATTCCATCTTAAAAATAGCTTGATTCAGTTCTAAGGGAAAAAGGGGAGAGTCAAAATATTTTTTAAAAATTGTTTTTAACTTTAAACCAGCAAGCAATAAAAGTCAATCTTTTCCTTCCTGTTTACTCATCACCCTGACTATGTGTGCATGTGTGTCTCCCAAAATCTCTCTGAAAATTGTACAAGGGAAAAATCATTTCCAAAAGAACTTAATATCTGGAGTCTTATTTCTGAAGCTTTCTCATTTTCTGAGATTTCCTCCTTGTTCTTCAACAGGGGATGCACTAGCATTGGGATTAACCCAAATCTTGACCTGGAGCCCTTTGAAAAAAGTAAGTGTATCTGTAGGGAAGAGGAACAAATTAAGGAGACTGCTAAATATCAGGAGACTAAGTCAATGGTGTTTGCTGTTTGATCCTCAGGACATGGTAAAGCTTTTCAAATATGGTGGCAAAGAACACAATAAGGACCTGTTAAATTGTTAAGCAAGGCCCATGCATCTTCATTGCTCAGAAGAAACCCAGGTGACCCTGAGACTCAGTCAGCTTTGAGAACTGGGGACCAGACTCTAGGTGAAGACCAGCATTCTAGAGAGCAAGCTCATGCTTCCCTCTCCCCACACACCCTTCTCCCTACACCTAAGGGCTGTGCCTTGTCCCAGCTCTCACCCTAGAGCAGAGGCCAGATGTTCTGATAGAGTTATAATTATAGAAGCCCCCCACCCACCCTTAAAAGAGTTTAGTATCCCTCTCCCACTTCCTTTGTTTCTCATAAATAGCCATAGATCATCTTTGATCTCAGGGTAGGGCTCTCTATAAAGAGGAAGTAAAGTAACTGAAATGGAAAAAAGCTTTAGCAAGAGTCCAGTAAAAGATGAGTTAGGAGGACCTGTGCCCGCGACAGGACCCCAACTTAACTAGAGAGGTAAGCAGAGAGAGGGCAATGGTGAGTCACTTGTTTGTACTCAACTTTACCCTGCACTTAGAAAGACTGTCATTAACCTGATGGTTAGGTTACAGAGAACCCAAGTCAAATAAGGTGATTGCTAATAATAAAAATTTCTCTCTTTGAGGGAACTTTTTTGTCAAAGTTCTTCCACATCTATCTGTTTTTATAACAAATCCATAAATAACCATCTCTTTGTGCTAGATCCATTAACCAAGCAATTTTTAACATCACTGTATAAAGAAAGACACACACAATCAAGGAAGTTTCACTGCCTTCCCCGGCACACCATTTCTGTTCTTCTACACTCACCACCAGCAGACATGCAGGCTTGACACTGAATCATATATTTAGATTCATATGGAATTACCTTTCATTTGTCACTACTTCTTGTAAACTCATCCAACCATCGTGATTTCCAGCCTTTCATCACTTCCCGAGGACCTCAGACATACAAGTTGTGTCAGATTCCTCTAGAAGCTTTATGAAGTGGCTGGACTATAGGAACAAAGACAAGACAGTGTCATGTAGACTGCAGACAACTTGGAAAATCAGAGGAAGGTGAGTTCCCTGCACCACAGGTCTGCCAGGGAGACCTCAGTAGAGGAGGCAGGTCCTGATCTGGGCCATAAAGGAAGAATTAGGAAGGGTGGGGTTAGGGGGTGGCATTGACTTTGTATTAGGAAGTGTTCCAGATTTATCCCCAGCAAGTTTGGGACAATAAGAAATGTGGGGTGGGATAGGAGTGCCACAGGAAGGAATAAAACAATTAGAAGACTCTTTCCATTCAAGAGGTGTGTCTCCTGGTGACTCTTAGAAATAATGTTGAAGGGAAAAGGTGGCCAAAACCTAGTGAAGCCTGAACACCAAGCTGAGGACCTTGGAAATCATCAGAAAGCCAATGGAAAAGCTGCTTCTGGTTTTTAAAGAAGGGTGACATTTAATATGTTTAAGCCTCTAGTTATTTGCAAGCTGTATCTGAACAGGGGTAAATTTGTAATCTATGTGAGATGAAAGGGGTTCAACTAAGATTTATTGATAATCGTGTCATCCAAGACTGAGTCAAAAGTCTTGCTAAAGTCAACTAGATAAAGTCTGTCACTTGCCTGTAACTAAGCAGGCCAATCAAAGTCTCCAAGGAAGAGATTAAGTTTCTCTAACTGGGTCTTGTTCATGAAGCCAAGTTGGTTGTTATACGCGTCTTGTCTTTAAAGTACACATGCATGCTGATCTGATGACTGCAGTCATGTGCCACATAATACTGTCTTGGTTAATGGTCCACACACACATGATGGTGCTCTACCATGTAGCCTAGGTATGGAGCAGGCCATACCACATACGTCTGTGTGAGCACACTCTGTGACGTTAACACAATGGAGAAACTGCCGAACCACACATTTCTCAGAACATATCCTCATCATTAAGTGGCACATGGCTATATTTTCCTGTCCCCACTGCCAGTTATTTCCTAACAACACTATTTTAAAGTATTAGAATCACAGAATGTTTGAAATCGTCATTATCTTAGGAACTGGGTGGTTTCTATTATGTACTAGCAAATCGTTCTGCCCTGGGAGCCCATCACATGCCCACAACTGAATGGAGGGAATAAAATATAGTGGAAATACCTCCCCACCAAGCACACCAGCTAGTTCAGCTCCTTCATTTTACAGATGGATAAACTGAGGTGAAGAGACATCACCTGACATGTCCCCCATCATATAAAGATAGCAGAGCCAGGTTAACACATGCAGGCAAATGGAAATATGTGTATACAAAGAGAGTATATATGAGACATTGTATATTTATACATAAAATGGAAAGACTATATATATATGATTATATGTATATGTGTAGTATGCATATACACACACATGCGCGCGCACACGCACAAAGGCTCTATGGGGAGGCTATCAAAGAGTTAATAAGTGTACAACTTAATTGGCATCCAGACAATGCAAATAGCAAAGCTGCTCTTTGATTCAGTTACTTAGAGGGAAAATATTAATGATCTTTATCACAGGCTCCCTGAGGAGGTAACAGTGGGGAAGCAGAAAGGGTGGGCTTTTAAGGAGCATTTATTAGCATGCCAGGCTGCCCCTCAAGTAAAGAGGCTACAAAGCATTCCATTCTCAGGATACGCTTTCCCATCCTGGGATGTTTTCACTTAGATCAGGCAAGAATTGGTTGCACTGGGCACCCAGGGGCAGCCCTGCGGAGGGAGCCAGGCGGCGCGTTTCCGAGGCCGAGCCCTGAGCCGCCCCAGCGCAGGGTGCTGCGGGTCTGGCTTTATCTGTGGCTGGAGCCCAGCCTCCGACAGCCTACAACGCTGACCCCCTCTCAGAGTTAGGAGCGACTTGAAAAGCCATGAGTCATAAGGCTATCAACCAATTTTCCTCACCAGTGGCCTTATTGAAATTGCCTTACATTTCTCCCCTGGGTCGGAGGGGAAGTAGCTTAGGACCCCACTGGTGTCTGCACAGGAGGCTCACGAGGGGCGTGGGGCTCAAAAGGTTGGGGCAGCGGCCCTGAAGGGCTTAGGGGAAATGCTTCGTTATATTTTAGCTCCGAATAAAACCAAACCTAGAAGTGAAAAGACAATCAACAAAGCCACAATGTTGAGATTGCTGAAATGGAAAACAGCTGTCTCCGAAGGAAACTTGCGCTGTCTCTCCCGAGTCTCTTGGTACCGCAGCGGCGGCAGCCCCCAACCCCCAACCTGGTTCCTCCGCAGAGAGCTGGTGGGGGGAGAGGCTCAGCGGCTGGCCCGGCTACCCGGGAGGGGAGCACACTGTAGTGAGAAACAGGGAAAGGAAGAAAACGTAAAGAAGAAAGAGCACATCTGAGAGAAATGGGTATCAGGTTTAGAAGAAGGAAACAACTCCAGCCAGTATGCTTGTATGAAAGAACAATCTGGAATCTGGTGACAGTGGCCCCTTAAAGATCTTGGAGGAATCACTATAACTCCAGCCATGTTCTTAAGAAATTTGGTCAGGTATGAAGATGGGTCTTTGGCAGAGGGAGGCCAGCTGGAGGGAGTGTTCCCCTGAAAAGCGTAAGGGTTGGATGACTTTCAGCCAAAATGAAAATGTATGGCTTTCAAGATATACTTAAAAGATTTTTTTAACTGTCCCAAAATATAGCTTAAATGAGAAGAAAAACAATTGCACCAGAAAAAGGATAGGGGATGGTGCAGGAAAAAAAATTGTGAAGAGCGAACATGATGTGAAGCTCAAGCAAGACTGGAAAGTTTTCCCTTGGGAAACCCTGGTTTTAGTTTCTAATATTTAATAAATCTTTTCATATCAAAAGAGCCAGCTCTGAGTCCAAAACGTTGACAAAATCAGGAAGCACTCAAGAGTTCAAGAAAGTCATCGCCAGTGTGATCCTAGCCTGAGAAAATAGAGCTTAACTCCTGGATGTACAGACAGTTTAAGCGCTGGATAAAGAAAGCCTCCGTTAACCTCCAATCCCAGAGGCAAACCAGCGAGCCGGCATTGCTGACGCCCTCACTGAGCAGCAACACGTTCCCAAAGTAGATTCATGCACACACAGCCTTGATTGTTGCTCAGGATGTCTCAGGATGACGGGGAACAAGATGCATTTGTCCTTTGTGACAGAAGGTCACAGAAACAAGGAGCCAGGAGTGAGGCAGGAATGGAGGAAAATTATATGTTTGAAGAAAGAAGATGGAAAGGCAGCAAAGATGAACATTAAAGAAAGGGGGGAAAAAAGAATACAAATCTAGAATTTCCAAATTACCCTTGGCTCAAGGATCTGGTTTACCACTGAACTAGTATAATTATAAAGTTGTCTTAAAACAGACCAAGGATCTAGTTACTAATTTCTTACTAGCAATAGCATCAAAACCTTTTCTGCTAGTAGCTGGTCTCTTGACAAAAACCGTGTGTCTCATACATGATGTGACCTATAGGGAGAACTGGTTTTAATCAGGCAGATCTATAAAATGTTATGCAGTTGTGGTCTCGCTTCTCAGATGTCGAAGAGAAAGTTAGGGTTGGAATTGTAGGGAAAAAAACATTTTATATAAATGCTCCCTTGTCTTATAGACGCAGAATATAGGCTGAGTTTGTCAGAAAATTCAGTGAGAACCCTCTGGTGGATTTGAGAAAAATGACCAGAAACATTCCTGTTGTGTTCATGTTTTTGGACCTGATTCTCCTTGGCCTCAAAAAGAAAATTCTGGCCTGGTTACAGCCTTAAATGGGTGCTCAAATCCCCTGCACAATTGTTACAGAAATGCTTTCACTCCTGCCCCGTTTGAGTCAGTAAGAACAGGAGACATCAAAGGCACATGGGCTTTATTTACTCCTGTTTACCTTGGCAATTACAGGGCCAGGGTTTAAAGGAAGATTGTTCATTTCTAAGGTGCAAAAGTCCCATTTGTAAAAAAATCCTATGCACTTTTTCTTCATTTAAACTATTGCTTTTGTTTCCTCCTCTGGAAAAATGTTAAACTTTAGAATGGAACTTTAAAAAAAAATACAATGTGGTAGTCCTTTTCAGAATCAGAATCCCAAATTCCTTCCCAATATAACTAATCAGTCAATGATTCCTCGGGATTAACAGTTACCCCTTTTAAAATGCAAGTCTCTAGCTGGAGGATTAAGTCACTGCGCCCAAAGGAATTGGGCTGGATGGGGTTGGAGTGAGTGTGCAGAAGCCAGTGGAAGATCGTCTTGAGCACAGGGAGTGCTCAACCCTCTGCGGGTTGGGGAGATTGAGAGAGGAGGCACTAAGGGAAAGAAAAGACTTCATTCCATTTTTCTTAGGCCTCATGTGATGCTGAATGTTCTGCAAGCATTTTGTATTACTGCAGATTCACCTTTGTATTACTGCAGATTCCTAGAGCAGAGACCAGTGAGTCTGCTCCAAAGACCTCAGTTTTTGAGGTTTTCCCATTAAATAATATAGAATTAAATATTATTCATTCATTTTTTCAACAAATATATACCCACCATGTACAAGGAACTATGCTAGGTGTTAATAAGAAAAAGTGATTTCATGCCATACTATTCATATCATAACCATGCACTAGTATAATCAAAGTGCCTAACACAGATCATAGTAGAGAAATCAGAATTCATAATTCTAGGATTGACATTTGAGCTGGGCCTTAAAAAATAACCAGATTTTGCCAAACTGTGGCAGAGTGCTAGCTGATCATAAAAACCCATAATCTGCCCCTTTTCCTATTCACAGCTAGAGACTATAGTTCCCAGTCTCCCTTGCTTACACTTCAGTGTAGCCATGTGGCTGTATGTAATCTTTCACTTCTCCATAAATGTGCATGGGATTTTCACTTTTTAATTATACATTTTATTGTCTGATGATTTTATAAGCATTTTTAAGGCAACAAAAATAGCACAGATCCTTAAAAATGTCCATAGGGTCCCCCAACTCCCCCACCAAAAAAAGAAAACTAACTAAAATGATGATGGACTATTTAATTCTTTGCATTTAAAATGTTGCTATAAAAAGTGGTTCAAAGAAAGGGAGACCACAGGTGCTGCACTTTCCCATTCTAGTCCTGGGGAATATCTGTTGTCCTGGCATAGTTTTTAGGACCGTCCTCTTCTCTGAAAGTGTCTGGATGAAGGATAAATCATATGGTCATTCTCTTCAAAGAAGAACTCTACAAATGTATCATTGCCTAATTTTTATCCTTGGAAACAGTTTTTCCAGTCTCCCAAAAGTTCTGCTTGTACCCCTAGACCTCTCAACCTTGCTAGTCTAATCATTTCATGTATTATTTATAGGAAAAGAGACCCAGATAAAATATCTTGCCCCTTTGATTTCCTCCAGCCAGCAGCTGAGGGAATTTATCTTAGCCTTTATTGAAAACCAAATTGTATCATTAAAGCTTTCATCTAAATCCTGTTATTTTGACTTTTTGACTCACTTTGCACCCTCTGATATATAAAGTAACAACAGTTTCTACAATGAACAACTGTATTTGTTCACCAGAAATTCTTTCTGTGCCTCAGACTTCTTTTCAGTTTCCTAATGGTTATGTATTTAAAAATTTTTTAAATTGCCTGGCACGGTTTGAGTTTAATGGGACCGTTTAAACATTCTTTCCGTACAAAGCTTATCAGTTAAGTTATTTAACCTTTATGAATAGGTTAAATATTTTCCACAGTATTTATATAAACATGATACCTGGTTTCAAGTTAAACCTAATAAAAAGGAAGTTATTCTTTACTTAAATTACTCCCATTTCTTTCCCTTTTTATCTTCCCCTTCTTTATGACCACTTGACTAAGGAAGAAATTCACAAGGCAGATGTGAAAATGTCACTTTATAAATACAGGATTCAGCCAGTACACTGTTGTTGTCCTTGATTTGAGTAAAGAAAAGGTAACTATTCCTCCAAGATGTATACTTTGGCCACGAAACTGATGCCTGACATCCAGTCAAAGGCCTATGTCAAAAAAAAAAAAAAGTCCTGGAAATAAAACAATTTTTGTGTTGCATTCAGAGTGATGATGCTGAGGCTTGTGTGATACACAGAAAGCATCCCAGTGTGTTCTCGGTTCCTAACAAAGCGTTCCTTGTTCTGCGATTTCCCAAAGGCTCCCAGCACACATGCGCTGCAAACTCTCTGCCAGTGGAGAAAAGCCCTGCTAAGTGCTTCATTCATTCCCACATGCTATATTTACTCATTTTTCAACAAAAAGTGGCATATTGAATATGTATTCCTGGAAATTCCTGAAATTCATTCATTAGGTTTTCAGCTACTTTCTCATACACCTCCAATCCCAGCCACGCCAAGTCCCAGGTCACTTCATAACCAAATGCCTTAGGGTACAGCAGCCAGGCGAGAACCACCCTTTCAGCCAAGTCTGCAAGACTGGAAGGAACCAGCTAGCCCTACATGTGTCAACTTTTAACTCAATAAAACCCAGTCCCCTAACTATGACACCACCCAAGTTACTGCACTTGACTGCACACCCAACGTCTTCTGCCTTCAATTTATTTCCTTCAATTCAGGATGGATGAGGGTGAGGCCAGCCAGTGGCTGCCATGCTCTTGGGATTATGTAGCAGGTGGGAGAGAGAAGCTTCAGGCAAGCGAGCCACCAGTTGGCAGTCTGACCCTTGACCATTTCATGGAGCCCTTGAGACAGTGTGACCTTTAGAGTGTATGCAGCAAACACCTAGACAGCTGAGGTGCCACCTTGCACCCACCACATTTTTACATATCAGAAATGGAGAGAGGCAGTCTCCTGGAAACCATCAAAAATTATGCAGTTCCTAACTGAACTAGAAATTAAAACAAGAGCTTTTTGCAAGTTACATTGTTTTTATTTTAAAACATTATCATCATGGAAAGACATGGTTCTAGTACTTCAATTTACCTATAAAACCAGAGATGCCAGTAAATATAGCTAATAATATGTGGCATCTCAAATTGAATAGGCGTCCTGGAGTCTGGAACAACCATAGGTACGTAGTAAATAGTCCAAAAAAAAAAGTTTAAAGACAAATAAATTATCCAATGAACAAAAGAACAGGGGCTCATCTACATTATTGTTTGAATATCTTCACGTGAGAAGTACTAGGTTGGCAGTTATCACATCAATACTTCAAGTCATTCAATATATGATGTTGACCAAATAATTTGATTTCTCTGGATTTCTGTTTCCACATTTGTAAGATGGACATTAGATTTGAAGAGCTCTGAAATCCTCCTTCCACTCAAAATTATATTGTTCTGTAAAAAAAGAAAGGATTTAATTTTTTTAACTTTAAAATTTATTTCATTTTTAATTATATTTTATTGATTATGCTATTCTAGTTGCCCTGATTTTTCCCCCTTTGCCCCCTTTCACCCATCACACCCTTTAGGTGATCCCCTCATTGTTCATGTCCATTGGTCATGCATCTAAGTTCTTTGACTAGTCCATTTCCTATACTGTGCTCAATGTCCCATGGATATCCTATAATTACCTATTTGCACTTTTTAACCCCCTCGCCTCTTCACCATTCTCCTATACCTTCCTCCCATCTGGCAACCATCAAAATGCTGTCTGCATCCGTGATTCTGTCTCTGTTCTTCTTGTTTGCTTAGTTTGTTTTTTAGATTCAATTATTGATAGATATGTATTTATTGCCATTTTATTGTTCATAGTTTTTATCTTCTTTTTCTTAAACATTTAAGAAATGTCCCTTTAACATTTCATATAATACTGGTTTGGTGATGATGAACTCTTTTAGTTTTTTTCTTAACTGGGAAGGTCTTTATCTGCCCTTACATTCTAAATGATCTTTCCTGGATAAAGCAATCTTGGCTGGTGTTCCTGCTTTTCATGACCTTGAATTTCTTACCAATGCCTTCTAGCCTACAAAGTTTCTTCTAATAAATCAATTGACAGTCTTATGGGAACTCCCTTGTAGGTAACTAACTTCTTTTCTCTCATTTTTAAGATTCTCTTTATTTTTAACCTTTGGCATTTTAATTATGATGTGTCTTGGGGTGGGCTTCTTTGCAGCCATCTTGTGTTGGACTCAGTGCCTCCTGG
Organism: Noctilio leporinus; assembly: GCA_004026585.1. NCBI lineage: Eukaryota > Metazoa > Chordata > Mammalia > Chiroptera > Noctilionidae > Noctilio > Noctilio leporinus. Next base: position 41,701 of record PVIW01001892.1, on the reverse strand, counting down.
ATTTGCATGTCTATTCCCTTCACCAAATTAAGGATGTTTCCTTTCATTATTTTTTCAAATAGGCTTCCAATTTCATGCCCTTTCTCTTTTCCTCTGGCACCCCTATGATGTGTTGTCCCAGAAGTTGCTTATGCTATCTTTTTTTAGATTATTTTTTCTTCTTGTTCTGATTGGTTGTTTCTTGCTTCCTTATGTTCCAACTCATTGATTTGATTCTCAACTTCATCCACTCTACTGTTGTTTTCCTGTAAAGTATTCTTTATTTCAACTAATGTAGTTTTCATTTCTGACTGGACCTTTTTTATGCTGCTGAGATCCTCACTAAGTTCCTTGAGCACCCTTATAACCAGTGTTTTGAACTCTGCATCTGATAGATTGCTTATCTCCATTTCACTTAGCTCTTTTTCTGGAGTTTTAACCTGTTGTTTCATTTGGGCCATGTTTCTTTGTCTCCTCATTTTTGACAACCTCCCTGTGTTTGTTTCTGTGTATTAAGTAGAGCTGCTTCAGCTCTGTTTTGGTAGTGAGGCCTAATGTAGTAGATATCCTATAGGATCCAGTAGCAAAACCTCCCCCATCACCTAAGCTAGGTACTTAAGGTGTGCCCTTCATGTGGACTGAGTACACCCTCCTCTTATAGTTGAGTCTTGGTTGCTGTTAGCAGATCAACGGGAGGGAGTTATCCATGCCAGTCAACTGCAAGGATTGGCTGTGACAGCTGACCACCAGCCTCCTCCATCCGTGGTGGATCAGCTGCGCAGAGGCAATGTTTCCGTGCTCCAGTGTGGTCTGTAGTTGTCCACTGGGTACATTGGCCCTGGGGTTTCCCAGGTAGTGCAGGCCAAAAATGGCACAGGACCCCTGCAACATTTTCTTGCCTGATCTGGCTTCACATCTACAGGGAATTGGCTCCTCCATTCTCTTCCTGCATAAACCACAGCCCCTCTGCTTCTGTCCCTGAAATCCAGTCCCCTCTCTGTAGCAACTAGAAAATGTGTCCTATACAGAGAGTAGTTTTGAAAAAAGAGAGGGAGGTGGTCTCAATGAATCTTGGAAAGGTGACATTCTTAAGCTCCAACAGAGGTATTTATGTGAAATATAATGGATATACTTCCTGAGTGTGAAGGTGATTGAATGAAGAACCCAATGCTCATGGGCAATTCTTTTGAAGTCTGGAGTCAATCTGCATGTGTCAGGAGGGATTCAAAGGCCTGGGATGGGACACACAGCTCTTTAATGTTATCATCAAGACTCAGCTAATGAAATGGGGGTAGTAACCAACCCCGAGAAGACACACAAGCCTCTGAGTAGAACACAATCAGTGCCGCTTATTCAAACTCCCTGCAGCATGACTGGTGTTGGCAGACTGTGGGGATGCTTTGTCTTTTGGGAGACCTGAGCCATTCATTTCTATTCTCTAAAGTGCACAGACTTAAGACAGGAGGCAATGGGTCTGCCCTCCCACTTCACAACCAAAAGCTGGAGGAGTAGATGTTTTCTTTCCCTCCCATCTGGTAAAGGTAAAGGAGTGGCAACGACCTGACCCACGACCCACACTCAGCCAACCTGCTCCTGAGAGTGAATCATGAGCAAGGATAAAGGAATGCTGCCGGGCCACTGCCGCAGGGACAGCCAGGGAGACAGGGGACAAAGTCTGACCAGGCTGTGCTAGTTATAAGATAGTTATGCATCTTGCTGCTTCTTGGTCCTTTGAAGCACCTGCGGATCCTGGCCATTTCCAAGGAGCAAATCCTGTGGCTCCTGTCATCTTTGTTCCGTGATGCTTCCTCTTCCCCACCCTGCATGACCGTATCTTTCATTAAATCCTTCCTTTCTTATGCCGATCAGAATCTTGTTCTGTGGCTGCCACTCAGAGCCAGGCAAGGGCATGGTTCCTGGTGTTGCATTGGCATTCTGCTGGATAAAAGCACTCCTCTTGAGACTCAAGACCAAGACCTCCAAAGGTAGTCATTTAAAATAAGCTATCAGAGAGGGTGGTGTCTCACATGTGCTGGGTAAACAGCTAGAAGTAGCAAGTAAAGAATCCATAGATAAATACAAGGGGAAAGGTATGAGGGCCTAATCTCTGAAAACAGCTCATTTTCTGGGTTAATCATAACAACAGCAACAATGCAATTAATATTTACTGAGCTACACCTCATGCAGGGCTCTATTCTAGAAGCTTCCTTTGCTTTAACTCAATCTTCAAAACAACTTGGTAAGGGCAGTGACAATGAATATTCCCACAACACAGGTGACAACACTAAGCCCAGTAAGGTCCACACAGGACTCACAGCCAGTTGTCATATATATTTGAAGTATTTAAAAACATATACTAGTCAGAAGGAACAACTGCCTTTTAAAGACGTAATTTAAGAATGGCAATAAAGTATTTGAGAAGGAAACAGAAGTAAAAAGGGCATGAATTCTACCCTGGGAACTGCGAGAAGCCCTTGAAAAAAGCATTCACGTCCTGGGGAGAGAAAGATAACCCTGAGGAGATGAAAGAGGCACTTACAGAGAAAGGGGACTAACAGATAAGGGGACAGAGATGGGCGGAGGGATAAAAGGGAAACGGGTCAATAAAAAGCATAAGTAATCTAAGTGACAAAAAACATGCAGAGAGCATGTACTCAGATTGTCTGTTGGGAGACAGCCCTGTTCCCACAAGAAGGAAGATGTAATCAGTGCTGAGCTATGGATAAGCCCGTGATTTAACTCCACACAGAGGCCCTGCGCTCTGGCCCTATCTTTTACACCTGAAGCAGGAAACAATTCTTGGTTATAAACAAAAGAAATGGGGTGAAACGTATAGCACTTGAGCTGCCTGGTGCCCCAGGCAATTAGAATGAAGTTAGAATAAAAGCTCAGCCCCGGAGTGGAGAAGTGGAGCTTGCAGAAGCAGACACAGTTGCATATGCAGGGGAAATGCTTCCTTTCAGTAGAAAATGAGACTCTGACCCCACAGGGCAAAAAAGAGTCATCGTATCCCAGGGTAAAACCTGAGCAGGAGGCAGGAGAGGTGGGCCCTGCCCCAGGGCTGCCACTAGCTGAAGGGGTGGCCATCAGAAAAGGAGGTCCTGCTCAGAGTATTTGCGTTGTCCCTGCAGTGAAGCCATGCCCTGAGGGGGCTGAAGGTGATGGCGCCCTTCTACTTCTTGTCACTTTCACCCCAAGGGACAAGAAGAATGTCCAGGGGAGGAGCTCATTCATTGCTACATGCATGCACCCAATCCAGCTACCAAGAAGTATCATCACTGCCGCCACCCTGGTCCTAGCTATCATCATTTCTCTCTGGACTATCACAATTAGCCCTCTTAGAGTTCTTCTTTAAAACTGCCCCTCCCACCTCACTCTCCCTACACACACACACACACACACACACACACTCACACACACAAACACTCACACACAGTCATTCTGCCACACTGCCTGCCACCAGCGGGATCTTTCCAGCACTCAAGTCTGATCACGCCACTTCCTGCTTCCCTTTGCCCACAGCAGCCAGCACACTGGGACCTGTGGACGAAACAAATCCTGCCTGCAAGTTAAGAATGGTTTTGCATATTTAAAGGGTTGTAAGATAATAAAAATGAACATGTGACAAAGATGTGTGTTGCCTGCCAAACTTAAAATATTAATTGTCTGACCCTTTTTGGAAAATGTTGTCCCTGTTTGTAACTCTGATAAAGAACAAAAAATCTAAACACATGACAAGATCTTCCATGATCTTGACTCACCTACCTCTTAACTTCCTCCCTGCTCCCTCCTTGCTCTTCACCCTCCAGTTGCAGAGCCACACGCCACCCTTGGATCATGACAAGCCTTCTCATGCTATTCATTCCCGTGTCCAGAATGCCAGCTCCAGACAGATTCTCCTATGAAGCATCACTCCCAGAGTGTACTTTGTGACACTTTCTGTTTCTTTATTTGGAAATTTGCCCTCTGGCACCAGGGCTGGGTGTCCATTCATCTGAGTGCCAGCTCACCTTTGGAAGGTCCCTGAGAGCAGCCATGTCTTATCATCCTTGCAGTCCAGCACAAGGCCTGGCCTCTGGCCAGTAGCCAGTAAGCGTTTATCGTATTTCATTGGTTGCATTTGCAACTAAAGATGAGTTCATCTCAGCCGTATCCATCTCAATTTCCTCATCTTTTAAAGAAGTTTGAGCCCAACGATTTTGAAGCCCTTGTAACTCTAAAATGATATTCTTCTTCCAGAAATAAACTGTAAAATGGAACGTGAACTAGAAAAAAGTGTTGCCTGTCTTTCTTCAGAGAATTTCAAAATGCAGTGCTATCTCAGAGCTCAGGAGTTAGTTTTCCTTGTCTTCTGGTGAATCCAAGAGAACCTTAGCTGCTGAGGGACTGAGAGTGCTTCCCGCCCAGGGAAATGTGGTAGGAAGTAATCAGCATCCCACGCGGAGGCTTGGCTGTGAAGGGCAAGTTCATGTTCAGTTGTCTTGGTGCTGAAAACTAGTTCACCAGTTTCTCGGTCTTTCTTTTCTCTCTTTCTAACATCATAGGCTAGTGACCAAAAGGTAAAATTATGCAGGGACTTGGCAACTGAAACTCCTGCAAAAATTTGGTAAGAAAGAGGCCAGAACCTTGGTTTAACTTTTATACTGTAGATGCCTACTTTATTTAAGAAATCAGAAGTAACAAGGGGCAAATTTTCTTCCAATTCATGACCCCAGTCCAGCCCCAATAATCCCAGGTTCCTGTACCTTTCCAGAGATACTACCGCGGTATATATAAGAACATACTCATAGATTAGATACGTATTCCATTTGTTTAACACAAAGAGCAGCACTCAATGCACATCAGTGAGTACCTTTCTATGTTTGCCTGAAAGTATATTTAGCTGAAAGGACTGAATGATGACATCCCAAAGGTGTCCACATGCTTATTCCCAGAAACTGTAAACCTTACATGGCAAACAGGACTTTGTAGAGTGGTCAAATAAAAGATCTTGAGGAGAGAGTATTCTGGATTATCCTGGATTACCCAGGTGGGCCCTTATAGGAGGAAGGCAGAGAAAGAAATATAATGAGGGAAGCCGAGGAGAGTCAAAGAGTTGAAGATGCTATGCTGCTGGCTTTGAAGATGGAAAAAGGAACTAAGAGATGAGGAGTCCAGGTGAACTCTAGATGCTGGAAAAAGCAAACAAATGGCTTCTTCCCTAGATTCTACAGAAACAGTCAACAGTGCCAACACCCCAACTTTAGTCCAGTGAAACTGATTTTAGACTTCTGCCCACCAGATCTATAACATAATAAAGTTGTTTTAAGTCACAAAATGTGTGGTCATTTGTTATTGCAATACTAGGAAACTAATACACCTACGGTCTGGTCCATAATAGACCATACAGATCCATTCCATTTTTTCTGTTTGTCTAAATGAATCATAATCTATGAACCTTTAGGTGGTTTTCTGTGTTTTGCCATTACAAATAGTGCTACAAGGAATGTCCCTGTACATAAATATGTGCACATAACTGTGAGAACATTTGTAGGAAAAAGTAAAAGTACTGGATTAAATTTTAATAATTATTGCCAAATTAAATGACATTTGTGTGTTCGGATAAAACTTTATTTGTGGAAATTTGAATTTCACATAACATTCACATGTTGTAAAATATTCTTCACTTGATTTTTCTCAATCATTTAAAAATATAAAAATCATTCTGAGCTCATGGGCTATCTAGTTTAGCTAAAATTTATGAAATTAGGGACCACCCACTGAAAAGTTTCATTGAAAAATGGTTTAGCTCTGACTGATGTGGCTTAATGGATTGGTGCCAGCCTGCAAACCCAAAGGTCACTGGTTTGATTCCCTAGCCAGGGCACAACCAGGTTGCAAGCCAGCTCTCCAGCCAGGTCCCCAGCTCGAGGCAGGTGAAAGACAACCATACAGTGATGCTTCTCTCCCTTTCTTTCTCCCTCCCTACCCTTCTCACTAAAAAAATAATGAATAAAATATTTTTTAAAAATTATTTAGTCTTATTCAAAATATTCTTGGGAAAAAGTTATTTATTTTAGTAATCTAAATTACTTTGAAAAAATTTACCAATTTGAAAACTTTCACTGTATTAATTTCAATAGGAAAAGTTAATGTAGAGTCCACTCTGACTCTATATCAAGTTCAGCAAAATTTGGTCCTGGAAGACCATTCCTTGGATTATATTATGAACCCCCAAACCTCTAAAGCTGTCTGCCTCTGACAAACTAATAAAGCCCCACAGTGTGATGGGGTGGGAATGGGAACCTTGTTGGATAAATAGGAGTGGAGTTGCCTTCTTGCCTATCTTAATTTGCTCAAAACTCAGAGATGTATAGGTTTATCATTCTCTAAATTGAATCACTTTAACACTTGGCGTCACATTTCTTTGTTTTCTTATGTTCCTTGAAGTCTTCTGTTGCTATGTTTGCATTTGAATAAGCAGTCACCTTCTCCAGGCTTCCCTGACTGACTTTTGGGGAGAAACCCCCGCCTGGTTCTGAGGCTTTCTCAGAGTCTTTTGATGGCTATGTTGTCAGTAGAAGTCAGGCTTTTTCATGGGATCTCAAGGAAAGCATTCCAAGGACCCACACAAGGGAGACTGTGTTGTGGCAAGATGGTTTATTCATGTGGAAGGCTGCCTCTGTGTCCCCTCTGCCTCATCTCCATTCATCCCACCCTGGAAAAAACCCAACCATGTCCTCAGCAAGGCCAAAGCAAAAGCCAGTGTTCAGACCTCCTGCTTCATATGAAAGTTGTGTCCTTTGGAGCCCACACACTGCTGCAGGCCCTGGTAGCTATGGAACCCAGATGGTCACATACTTCTGGGTGAGAGACAAAGCAAGAATGTACCAAGCAAATGCAGGTCACGAAGCTATAGAGAAAAGGGAGAACTTCTTTGTTCCCCTGGGCTTATATTAGTTTGGGTTGTGGACAGACCAGCTGCTTTTTCCAAGTAACAATCAACTTCCCAAGCTTTCTCAGGCTTTTGATAGGGTTCAACCCCTAGTTAGACTGACTGGCCTCTATGGTCAAGCATCACCCCTGCTACCCACCAACAATCCAGTAGGGAGGGGAGAAGGAGGATTGTTAATCTGCCTGACAGAGCAATGCTGTGATCCTCCGGGGTATAAGCTGAAGGTAGCTTCCTGGTGAAGCAAACAGACTCATACTCCCCATTTATTAAGCTCAATGTCTAATTCCCTTTGCTTTCTTTATTATTAATAACTAGTTAAGTACATACAGTAATAGATATACCTATTCCCACTTCTTGCTCCTTCTTAGGAGGAAATTATTAGATTACCTGCCTTCTCTCCATCCTGCAAAACCAGGTTGTGCACTTGGAGCCTCCTCTTTGCTTTCTCTAGGGTACTGACCACTGAATACACAAGTGTGTGTGCTTTCTTCCTATCCTGCTTACTGCGCTTCTTCAAAGGCTCACACTCCCCGTGCTTAGGGATGCACAAAGCACCAGCCACAAGTGAGGGGGTGGAGGCATGGGGGTGAGATGAGTATAGCATTGGGGGTGCCTGTGGCAAGTTAGGGAGATCCACAGGCAAGGGGATCCCAGTGACTTGGCGATGGGTTTCCTGATGGAGTACACACAGTGGTTAGTAGAATCCTGTCCCTGTGATACCCTGTGAGAGCCTCTCTCTGTCTCCGAGCAAGTCGGTGTTCCACATGGAGAGAGAAAGAAGTGGATGTCGTCCCGTATAGCTGGAAAAGCCAGGTGCTCACTCACCCACTTGATTTCTCTTGGGAGAAATTGAGGGTGACCACGGCTGTCTTGGCACCAGGCTGTGCTGCCTTGGTGAGGAGTGACACAATCAAGTGAAACTGTTCCACCTTACCTCCTTCCACATCCAATCTCAGGTTTTATTTGCTCCAATAATGTGTAAGAACTTCTCTACTAGACTTCCAGATTCTGACAAAGGCACTCCCCCTCCATGGATGATTGTCAAAACCAGGGTTCTCCAAGGGGAGAGATGGTAGATAACTCCTACTGTTATATGGATGGCATTACTCTCCTAAAACGACAGTGTAATACCATCTGTTGCTTTCCTTTGGCTGTGATATGCCTGATCCAATTCACTTGAAAGCTCAGAGGAAGAGTGGCTAAGTTTTGTTTCATTTTGTTTTACCTTGAATCAAATGAAGCATCTTTAGGATATATTTGGCAACATGCCCAAGAAAAGCCACCTCAAAGCTCCATTCAGCCTATCACTGGCCCCTACAGAAACCCCTTCCTTGAACTAGAGAAGCATCAAGCATTGGACACATGGCAATGCCTGTAGCCAGGCCGCCACCATCTTACAGAAAGCGTCATGGCAGTGTGTTCATTGAGGCAGCCCCTCTTTCTGGCTTGAAGCCCCTAAGAGTTATCAAGATCTCTCAGTTCACCCTCTCTGCCAAAGGCAGCACCAGAATGCACTAGCTGAGCCCCCTCTTTGCACAAATATTCCCAAAGGGTTTCACTAAAGAATCCCCATAAATTTGAAATGGAAAAGGACTGGCTTTATAAATCTTGGCTCTTGCTGGCTTAGATATTAAAGTGGACTGCAAAACAAATAGACATTTTCAGGTTGTTTTTTGTTTGTTTAAAAAACATTTCTGGGATATATAAAGGTAGTGTAACATAGATAGAGGTATCTAAGAAAAATCAGCTAGTTCAACCTGATTTGTGATCAGGAAAGTAAGGCTTAGGGATGGAAGTTAAGCAACTTGTTGAAGGGCATATACTTATTTAATGACAAATTATGTTTTATATATATATATACACACACAAATACACAAAATTCTTACATAAACATATATTTATATAAATATAAAAATAACATATTTGCATATAAATATATAGTTATGCTTTGACACATTTATATATAAATATAAAAATTATGTATTTTTATTCTAAATCTGCCACCAAAATTGGTGAAAAATTATACATACACAAATACATATATACACATAATCATATGTAACTTATTTCTATATAAATATATAAAACCTGTATTTATACATGTATGTTTATATCATATAAAATATGTTTAAAATTTTTTTTTAAGATTTTATTTATTATTCTTTGAGAGAGGGGAAGGGAGAGAGACAGAGAGGGAGAGAGACATCAATGTGTGGTTGCCTTTCACCTACCTCCAGCTACAGACCTGGCTGGAGACCTAGCTTACAACCTCATTATGTGCACTGGCTAGGGAATCAAACCAGTGACCTTTAGGTTTGCAGGCCGGTGCCTTATCCACTGTGCCACCAGCCAAGACTATATAAAATATTTTAAATTCCCAAGTCAGTGTTCCCACAACACCATACTGCCTTTATGGAGAAAAGCATGGGTTTATTTTCTCTATTATGCCCATTATAAAACTTTACTAGACAGACTACTAGGTTTGTCTCTTAGGACCTTCACTTAAAGGACACATGGACAACGTAAATGAGGTTCCAAGGTAGGTGACAGTCTTGGGTGAACACGGAAATATGTAGACATCCCTCGTGGCCATTCTGTTGGCAGAGATGTCCATAAGAATGATTAAGATCAACAAAAGTTGAAGGGGATACACAAGAGCTGTGGTTGGGGGCTGCAGGAATGTCATCCCATCCCAGAGTCAGGGAGGGACATTCCAGGCCTAGGTAGAAACTGATGGGATTCACCAGCAGTCTCTGCACGTGAAAATCACACATAGTTGAGGAGTTCACATACAAGTGCACAATGGTTTTTGTTCTAAATCATCCCAGTCCTCCAACCTACAAAAATGTCTAAAATCAGAGTTAATTTACACAATTCAGGAAGAACAAAGTACACCAAAACTGTGCAGTATTTTCTTTCATAAAGAAAGATGACTCCAAGAAACAAGGTCTGCGCTAATCCTGTCTGACTGCTAAGGCAATTAACCAGGGGTGGGTGCTTCAGAGGGAGGGCTGGGAGCCAGATTAGCTCCCAGGGAGAAAGAGAATTCACAGAAATTTTCCATAAATCATCTCTTCTGGCATTCTAAAGAAGAGAATGAGATAACTGAGTGACAGAACCAACCATGCCTGTCTTCATGGTGACTACTAGGCCTCTAATCAGCGGGAGGTTGTCTCCTGCCTCTTTTATTGAGGTCACAATCATTAGTCACTTCAGTATTATCATCTGACATAATGTGGTTCTGTTACAGGCAGGGATTAGGTGTGGCAGGTCTCACTCTGCATCAAAAAGGCAACCCCCACCCTTTTGGTGGTAAACTAAACTTGAACAAACTTGGACTTCACCCCAGAATCCAGCTTTCAGACAGGCAAATACTCCCCAACCCATGCTACTAGAACAGTTTTCTTCATTGTGCACTGATAGGTAGAAGCTGATCCAGGCCCAGGAGGTATAATGGCATGAGCAGAATGCTCTTCTCACTCATTCTCCTCGCAACCCTCAGAAAAAGTTGTCTGTAACTACATCCCAAGTGATGAATAATTGCCCTCTTCAAGGTCCAAGCAAGACCAGCAGCCAAGTTTCCCCGCACATCTCGCTCGCTGGCCACAAACATGGTCTGTCTCAGCCTTTCTGGCTTGAGAGGAAAAGATGAGGAAAATTCCTGTCCTGTTCCAGCTCATCCCTCTGATGGCTCGGAGGTCAGCAGGATTTTCCATCCTACACAGAATGGATTGAATCCGTTGACAGTTTTCAAAGTAAGCAGGATCCTGTGAGGTTTTTTGAGCCAGACCCCCTACCTGTCACAATTGTTGAACTTTAGACTACTTAAGCATTTTCAGTAGCACCTGCAACAACAACAACAACAACAACAAAAACAAATGCATCCCAACATGCATGCTTAAAAATTGGAAATTGCTCTGTAAGAGCTACTTGTAGGCATTGTTTTCAACAGTGACTGATTTTCTCCATCCCTAGTTAAATATAACTCATTTTGTGTTCCTGTGCTCAATTTAATTCCTTTAAAGCTATTTCCCCTACTGCTTTGGGGAGATCCCACATATAATATTACCTGATCTTCAAGTGGTCACCAACTCCACCAGCCTGTCAATAATCTAACAGTACATATTACCTGTATCTCTCCCATCCTGGCCCTTAGCTAGACCCTGCCTGGCATTTCATGTAACTATTTCATGAGGTTCTATCTTATTCAAAATTAGGTTATAAATTCCTTGAGGACAAAAGTGTTTCCTTTCTACATCTTGCATACATTTGTCCCTTTACACCACTGCCTGTTTCCTGTCGATTAGCACATACCTTCTGTGGGAAGGAATAGTACACAATGAAAATGTGTTGAACTGAATTGGTGGTAGGGATAGGCCTTGAAAGAGAGGCAAACCCAGATACCATATGTGGAAAGTTTAACATTTCTTTTTACACTTTGAAATTACTTCAAAGGAGAGAGCAATAAAACACAAAAGTGCTTCTGTAACTCTCCCTTTCTGATCCATTTCAATTTGTACTTCATTCCAAGGAATATAATTTAAAGCCAGTCATTTTTAAAGAACCTATGCTCCCCTATGTTCATAACAGTGTTATTTACAATAGCCAAATGCTGGAAACAGCCTAAGTGCCCATCAGTGGATGAATAGATAAAGAACCTGGCACATTTGCACAATGGAATACTACACAGCAGAAAGAAAGAAGGAACTCCTACCTTTCACAATGGCATGGATGGAACTGGAGAGTATTACGCTTAGTGAAATAAGCCAGGCAGCAAAGATAAATACCATATGATCTCACTTATAATAGGAACCTAATGAATAAAACAAACAAATGAGCAAAATAGAACCAAAGGCCTGGAAACAAGGAACAGATAGACAGTGACCAGATGGGAGAGAGGAGGTGGAAAAAGAGGGGAAAGAAGGAAAAGGGTCTAGTCAAGGAACATGTATAAATGGTTCATGGACATGGATAACAGGATGGGGATTGTGGGAGCAGGGGAGTTGGGTGGAGCAGTGGGGGAAAATGGGACAAGAATAATAAAACAATAATAAAATGAATAAATAAATAAAATTTAAAAAATAAAAATAAAGCCAGTCATTTTTTTTCCTGCTGGTCCAAATTTTTGTGCAAAGAATGAAATCTAAAAGACTTGGAAAAATTATTCAAATTTCAAATAGAATGCAGCTGGCATTCTATTCTCATGCCTCAAACTTGATCATCCCTCAGCAAAGTATGCTTTTATCATAATTATAGTAAACATTTCATTACTCATTACCAAGTGCTAGGTACCATACTAAGTGCATCATCTTATTGAATCTTCACAATAATCCAAGAAGATAGCAACTATACTACCTCTTATGTCACAGATGAACAAATCCAGAGACATAAAAATTAAGAAATTTGCCCAAGTTTCTATAGACCTACAATGGCTAAAGTCAAAATATAAATCCAGGTTTGTCTATATCCTTGGTACTTAAAGGGAAGTCCCCAACCAGCAGCATCAGCAGCATGTGGGAACTTTTTATGAATATAAATATACCAGACCATAGGCCATAGACCAGACCAAACTAACTGCATGAACATAATTATAGACATCTCATTTTTCAAAATGTCTAATAATGCAGAAATCCTTGAAAGTATATAAAGAAAAGGTATTGATAAATCTACATACATTTCTAACCAAATAGTTTGCTTTATCACAAATAATATTTTATCCATGTGTTAAAAAATTCAGAAACAGAATACATAGTTAAAATTGGAAAGAATAAAGGTGGTAACTTATGTAAATATACAATTCTAGTGTGATGACTAGAAAAATCATGTTTGGATTATTAACTCACACTTTTACTCTAAATATAAAAGGAAACACATAAGCTAACAGTAATATTTCAATCTTTATAATTTTCATCCATTATTCAAAATATCATTGATTTCATTTGAATAGATATGCATTATAATGCATTTGCGTAAGTTATTATAAATGGAAATGATAGAACAGTTAAGGTATAGAAACCTTTTTAAAAGTTGGCAGTTGACACTTTGCAGATAAATAGAAAAATAATTTCTTAGCTCCCAAACTAATTTTAAATTCTGAGCCTTTTGTCTTTGAAGCTGCTCATCTCTTTTTCAAGCATGTGTATGCACATGTGTGTACACACACATCCGCCTTGCTTTTCATATCAATGGTTGGATAGACAAGGCCTAAGGCCAAATTCAGCCATACTCCAGTTATCAAGCATGACAGAGCTGGAAGAAAAACATCTGGTCCAAGGTTGCCACTTGCCTTTGTAGCAGAGAATTTTCTTTGATCTCCAGCTGGAGTTCTCTATCAGGTCTAGCAGATCAATTAGTTAATAGACCTTTCCCACTAGTAGTCCCACTAACTGCCTACCTAGGTTAGAAATATGTTCTATTTATCAATCCTTCTCTCCCCCTTTTACTTTGGGCAAATCCTTTTTTCTCCCTTCAAATAACATAATTATTAAACCACTTCAGTCACTTTTGTGGTTAATGATTTCCCTCCTTTCTTTGGTTCCACTTTCATGATGAAACCTCTTGGTGGGTTTTAAATACCACTCCATGACTACAGTTTCATTCTCTACTACAATTAAAGTTAGGAACAGCTTGAAATGTCATTATTAAAACCAACATCTTGTCCAGGTTTTCCTAATCCCAGTGAAGAACTGGAATTATCATCTTAATAGCGATTTCTCCAAAAATAAGAAAAGTAACATAACATTTCACCTGCATTTCATTCTAACAAGCTTTTTTAATTTTTCTTGTATTATGATCTGTTCTAGGAGCTTAAACAAACATATGTAATTTTTTCCTAAGAATTTTTTAGCCCATTTACAATGACATCAGTATCAGTGCAATATAGAAAAGAATAATTACCTGTCAGGGAAAGTAAACTGAGTTAATGATTTTAGGGGGGTCAAGGCTTTGCTCCTGATTTGTATTTTTCAACTGAGTCCAAAACCATTACCTGTACTATATTAACCACTTTTTAGAAAATTCTCTAAATTAGTTCCTTTTCTTCAAAACACGACTATCCAATTGACTGTACTCTTCAGGCACAATTGAACCAGTTGCGCACAGGGGTCAATCACAGACACATAATGTTTCAGTGACCTGGTGTGTGCAACCCTGCTCAACGAATTTTACAGCAATGGACTCCATTCTGATTCATGTGCTGGGGCCAAAGTCAAACGGTGCAGTACTAACGTTGGCCTGATTGATGCCCCTTGCTGGGGATCTCAACACCCTGGGCCATTGAGCACAGGTCACCCAGATGAAATTATAAAGGGAATTTCAGGAGACAGAGTGTAATTATCCCCTTCAGAGTTTGGCACGGACAGGAGGATTAAACAGTGCTGCTCTCTGTCCCAAAAATAAGTTGTGCCAACATATCTATGACAGACACAGCCAGGAAACATAGGAAACGAGCCCATAGTCTTGTTTGTTTTCAGCGCCCCATTTTTCACCTCCATAGATTACCAATTCCTATGTCCTCAGAAAACTGGAACAGTCCTCCAGGTGGCCCCTTTTATGTCACGTTCCTACCACTTTGAAAGCTTTTTAGAAGAGACTAGATATAAACGCTCAATTAAGTCCCTGTGAGCCACTGTCTCTGAGCTTGATTAAAAAGAAGAACTACTTGGAACACAGCTCTCCAGCTTTAACACAAAAACTTCCAGATGACATTTTAGGTAGTAACTACCAGTGTTAACTATTCTCAAAAATAGAAATAAGGCAGTTGCAGACTCCAAAGGATGTCTTAAATCTCAATTCCTTAAACTTCGTAATAATTAGCTCTTGTAACTTAGGTTGGTAGGAAATTAACTGCTGAGTGTGGGTCTTGAAGGTTCACCAATGGGTACCTTCAGAGAATTAACGAATGTTAGATGCCTGATTTCTGCAAAACTACACCTACAATAGTAGCAAGGCCAGGACAAAGCAGAAGTTGTCTTGGACCCTAACAACCTACACTATCTTTTCGTGTTTTTTGTTGTTGTTGTTTTTTGTTTTTAACTCTTTTCTAATTCCCTTGCTCAAGACATCCTTAACATAACTTACCTCCCACTTTCTCCTTCCTGTTGATTCTTTTAAGAAGGTCACCAGCCTAAGTAACTTAACCCCAGAATCAGTCCCTCACTCCTGACATCTTTTGACGTTGATCCTAATAATATTGCAAAGCAAACAAACCCAGGGCCCAGGGCCCTGATTCAAGGTACAACTTGCTGACAAGAGCTAAGAAATAGAATTCTGAAAACCCAGAACTGAACTCCAACTAAATGCCTGTACCTCAACTTTCAAGTCAATCAGTTTCCAAAAGGAAAAATTTTCCAAGTTCCCCAATCCTGGTTAGTCCTGAGCTACTTAGTACTGATATGGGATAGCTGCTTCAGTGAAGGAGAAGTCAAACCCAAACTCAGTTCCCTAAGGTGATACACTTACCTTTGGTGTTTGTTCTACATAGCATGCATTCTCCTGAGGGTGGAACTAGGCAACTCCTCTTTCCCAAGAGCCACACTTCATGAACTAGCTCAGACATGCTAGAGAATAAACATCACCTAGAAGTCTACATCTTTTGCTCATGCAATTTTGTCACCTCCAATGAAAGTGTTTGGGGTCACTTTCCTATAAGAAGAGTAAGACCTAAGTAAGTCTTAAGGTCGTTCTCTCCCTCCTTCTTTTCTGCCCATTTTGATTTTTTTAAGCAAAAATAATGAATTGTTCCCATGTAAAAACTTGAAATGCTCAAAATAAGCAACAGGTATAATATCTTCCATGTGATGATCTCAAATCTTGGTTGATTCCAAACCAACAGTTTCCTGCACAATTATCTTCCTCACAATTATCGGCTATGAGAAATCCTTTTAAAAGACACTTGTCTGGCAATGAGAAGAATGTTATTGCTTTCCATAAAAAAGCAAGGTACCAAAAGTTTTCTTTTTTTTTTTTTTTTTTAAGTTTCTATAGAACTTTACTGTTTCTTCAGTGATTTCAATGACATTGCATAGGACTTCATAGGAAACACTGTGTTTCCTAGTTTTGTTTTGTTTTTTAATTTTATTGTTGTTGTATGGTACCAAAAGTTTTAAATGACTTGTTAGAGTCACAGAGTGAATTGTGAAGCAGCTGTCCACAGGTCCTCTTCTTCTGTAAGGTCATGCATGATTAGATGGAGTTCTTCAGGAAGGCAGAGGTAACCTGACAGGGAGACCAGAACATTCCACTAGGATGGAACTAGGATGCCTGCCCCGACCCTGCCCTGACCCTGCCCCAGTCCCAGCCCAGCTACTTTATGTCCCTCAATTTTTTCCCCTGCAGTCTTGTCTCTACTCTCTGATTACATTATCTCCGGGAATCCATCTCTAGTCAGGTCTGTGCTTCTGCACTTTCTCATTTCCTCATCTTGGGAAAATTCTGTGTGGTGCTTATTTCTCACAGACTTCATGGGATTCTCTCAGAGTATGTATTCCCTCACACATCTACTAGGCTGAAAGAAACAGCAAAACTCCTGTGGTTTATGAACTATGGGAAACCCTTTGTGAAACCAGCCTCTCTTGAATGGGACTCCTACTTCCTGCAAAACCGGGTTCCCTTCCCCTTGGCAGCTGTAGAGAAATTGATGTATTTTCACCCAAAGTTCACAATAGGTTAAGTCTCTTTTTCACACTTGCTCAAATGTTTGCCTGATCTCTGAAGAGGACTTATGACTTGGTGACCTGTAATCTTAGTATATTCATGCAACTCATTTATGGGTGAAGGGGAAACTCCACCCTTATGTCTTTAAAATAAGCCTTTAGAGAAAGACTGGAGGCTCCCTGATATCTTCTGATTTGGGTCCAGATAGCCTCTGTTTTCCAACTTCTGAAGTCCAGCTTCTGCCCAGCTCCAAATGAACCAGCCTCCCAGGGAGCAGGAGGCATCACAAGTTGAAAACAAACCTTCAATCTAGCTGAACTAATGAATAGTACTTCTAATAGTACTTTGTGAAAGTAGATGGCTATCCCCTAGCAAACAAGACAAGGTTCAAAGATCAAATATTTTTCCCAATGTTCTCAGTTTTGATAAAAACTTAAAAATTAATTTCTATCTAAATCTTTATTTTATACATATAAGTTATTCACAACTAGTCAGCCCAAGACCATAAACCACGAGAAAGCCTGGGGCATCTGAGTAACCTAACTTCTAGATTCAACCTTCGTGCAAACTACCGGAGTTTCTTTGGAGAAGTGGCATAACCAAACTGAACATCAGTTTATGCATCTGCAAATGAAGCCCTTCACCAGGAGGTCTCCTAGGTCTCTATAACCTTAGGAAAATTGAAACGCACTGTATCAGCCTTGACATCCACCACCTGACAGCCAATTCAGAATTGTGTTGCTGGTTCCACTGAAAAGTCAGGAGCACAGCATGAATAAGAATCTTGGGGAGTAGCCACTTAATTTTTCTCTCTATCAAGAGATAGTGACAACCCCTGAGTAAAAAGCACCACCCACCCCAGAAACAAGAGGGCACCTAGATGGCTGCTCCTTAAACAAAAACATCCACATGCCCGGGCGCCTTGGAAAAATTAAAGGTAAACATCTTTTGGAGTTGTTGCTGTTGACAGCATGTTTTCAATTTGCAATGCAAATTCATAGGAAGCCTTTCTGCCAGGGGACCGGATGGCCCAGGGAATTAGGAATTGGTAATGAGTCATGCAGCCTTCAGGACTGTGTTAGCATTCTGAAGGGAGCCTATCTCATACGGTTGCAAACTTTGGCAACCTGAGCCAGACCCCTGTCACAACAGTGTCTGAAGGAGAATTAAGAGAACTGTGCATGAAGGTGGAAAGAGACGATGGAAGAACGTACTGGGATTCTGCCTTAAAGCCTGAGCCTTTTGCCCCCAGGATATTCCCAAGAAAATTTCCAAGGACTGTCAGGCCTGAGAAGTGGAATGGATATATACCTCACATTGTTGAAGGGTCAAAAATTCCAGAGTCTTGGAATTTTCATTTATTTCTAATCTCTCTCCCAGTGCAGAGGGTCAAACAACTTTTGTAGCAAGTTTCAAAGTAAAATTTTACTATTTATTATTTGCTCTGCAAGCCCACCTTTTCTTTAAAAAACAGAAGTGTATCATTAAAGCTTTACAAACAAAGCAAAACAATGAATCTTCTCTTCCAAGAGTTACCAAAATGTTCATTTCTATGTTAAGATCTGGTCTGCTGCATTTTATTTTCAGTATATTTGCAGTCATCCTAGGGGAGCCATCTAGCAGAAAAACAGAACTTACACATCATGAGATTTCCCCACCTATTCCAGCTCCATATTTATATCACTACTTTTCCTTTACACTCTTTGCTTTATAGTAGCAATAATTTTCCCTCATATATAGGCCAACGAACAACCAATTAACAAATGCCCAGAGCGGTAAGCATTCTTGGCTGTCTTGCCTAGTCAGTCATTAATTTGGTGAAGGAAGGGCTAACAAACTCATAAAGCGGAACTTGAATTTTAGAAGTTAGTTCAATTTTACATTATTAAAAAGGAAAATGTAGTAAAAATAATAAGAGCTTTGCCAAAACTCTACAGCAAAGTCAATTAGTCTCACAAAGAGCCTGGGAGTCTGCAATCTGAACTTGCATTTGGAACCACTTAGCCTATTAAAACAACTCCAAACTTCATCTCTTGCAAATCATATTTCAGTGCTCATGGCTGGATCCTAATGAGTAAAATTCTTTCACCATCCTTGATGCAACACGATTTAAAGTATTCCTTGTGTCTGCATATTTTAAACATAGTTATGTGACCTCATATATGCATATTTTCATGGGTATATGTGTACACACTGATGATAAAAGTTTCACACACTAAATAGAGTCTTATACAACATATAGTAAAATATATGCTGCATCATATATTGGTATACTATACACTTTTAAGATGTGCCTTTAAGAGAAAACTAATTTCAAACAGGAAAATAGCAACACTGATATTAAAACAGGTCTCTGGCAAAAATAAAATGTATTTTATTTGGAAGAGAAATTATTTTTACAATCTTCATTCTATTTTAAGTATGAGGGGATATTTTTCTTTAATTAAGAAAATTTGGTGATCAACTAAAGATATGCCACTTGTTTATCAACATATCGCTATAAGCAATAAATATTTTATTTTGTTCTGATCAATGGGAAAAAGTCAAAATGCTAAGTGAGAGTATTTTGATAGATAATTTTGGTAAAACAGTATTTTCCAATCAAATATATGAATTACCTGAGAAGGTGTTTTTTATATGAAAAACACATCCTATTTCTTTAAAATTTGACAAAAATCCTCCAAATTGCTTACATGAAATTGCGCCTTTTCAGACTCCAGGCTCCTACAGCTGAGCTTCTATAAAAATCCCAAGTGACTTCCATTGGTTTTCTGAGGAAGATTCAGCTATAATTAACGACAATTTTGTCCATGTTTTGTTTTTCTACTACATTGAAAGAATAGCAGGGGGTTAGCCCTGCAGAAAAGAAGATTATTAAAACTTTAATAACCTGAGCCTTTGAACCTTTCCAAATTCTTTACAATTTTCTCACATTTCCAGCCCAGATGTCTGCTTGTAGTTATAGTGCCAACTTGAACTTTTTGTTTACAATTTTACTCACCTTATTTATTACCTCCTTAAAAAAAAAAAAAAAAAAAAAAACCCTGAACACAGTCATTTTACAGCTCTTCTGAGCAAAGGAATTTAGTTATTCTTAAAAAATAAATTTGCAAGAACAATTTTTATCCATTTTTAAGTTAAATATTTCCAAGAACACGACTGTTTCTTCCCTGCTGCTAGGGGGAAATTGTTAGGCAGCCTAGCAACTTGGCCAGCTGAATCACCGCATTCTTTTCAATCAAGTTACAAAGCTTCAAAAGGCTGAAAAGAGAGTTCACTTTAGAAACTTGAACCCTTGACATTAATACAAAAGAAAACCCAAAAAGGAGGCATCCCTTAACATAATTAGCTGCTCAGTGTTTCACCAAAGAGAGGGATATTTGCATACAACAAAAAAGGCTTTCATAGAACTCATTATGGCAGTTGTATTCTCCCAACTCCAGATACCTGTAAGCCCCCAATAGCCAATTATTACTTTTCTTTTAATTAAAAAACCCCAATTATTCCAGTGAACACATGGCCACTTAATTAAATGATTGCACTTCACAAACATCTTTACTCTGTAATCAAGTGCTAGCAAATGAGATGTGAGTATATGTGTAGAATGGTACTTTCCGGAAGTTTCCTTAAAGAAAGCCCATGGACCTTCTTCCCTTCCTCTTTCTGCTGAATACAAGTTTAGTGTGATGGCTGGAACCCCAGCAACCATATTGGACCATAAGCCCAAGGAACAGAAGCTGAAAAAGAGCATCATAATAACAGAAACCCAGATCCCTGGTAATCATGATGCTATCTTTCCAGCTATGCAGCACCTATTTCCAGAACTGTTTTATATATGAAAGAGAGATAAACATCTTTATTGTTTAAGCCACTGTCATTTGGGGATGTTCATTTTCTTAATATGGCAAAACCTAGTCCTATCTAGTATATCCCCTGATTAAAAAGACTCTATTTATAGTTATATTCTGCTAGTTAAGAAAGAGAAAAGCAGTCTCTGACATCTAGAAGCAGGCCTGGTACTGTCAGCCAGGATCTGGTGTCCCTAGAAGCTGCCCTGGTATTCACAATTAGGTCTTGTTGTTGTCTTATTGAACAGAAGCAATTTCATAAAACATGAAAATCAGATAAAGCCACTCTATGATCATAAAATATAAAGACAAAAGTAAGACAATTCCATAAGATGTCTGAGCACAGACAAAGCATTGGTATTGTCTAGCCACATAATTTCAAGTTGTTCTTCACTAGTCGCAACTCGTAATAGCTTCATTTCTCCCACATCCTGGTATCCTTACCCAAATCACTTAACACAATCCAAACCCTACAGTGTCCTTTCTGATATCCTCCTACAGACACTCCACAATTTCCCATGCCACCCTCATGGAAGCAAGTCAATAAATCAGATCTGCTCAACTTCTGGTGTGTTCCTGGAGGGCTTCGGTAGTTGGTCAGCAATGCGTCTCCCTTCAGTGGAAAACTAAAAATAAATCAATCCACCATATTAATCTATAATTCAAGTGATTCCACCCAAATGAAAAACTCCAATTCTTCAACAGACTCTAATCATTAAAAAAAAAATCAATTTGTAATAATCGGACTCGATGAAATCATCCCCTATGCTCTAGCCTGCAGCAGACCCAGTCTGAGCCCTCATCATGTGCCATGTGGGCCATAACTTCCACTCAGTGTTCCTTCAATTAAGAAAAGTCTGCAGCAGACATTGGTAGATTCTGTACTGTATCTGCTTTCTCTTCCTTTCTTACTTTTTTTTCTCCTAATTTCCTCTCTCTCTCTTTTTTGAATTCTGCCCTGAGAAACTTTAAACTTTTCAATGGTTCCTGAGCTGAGTTCACTCAGAACTTTAAGTGGCTCAGTCTGGACTAAATGCTTAAATTACATTTGTCACATCCATCAATGGCAGCTCTTGTTGCTGTCCTGTTTGTCACCCTGCCACTCAGAACTTATCCCTGCCATACTTCTACCCGCTGTTTGGCTGCTTTAAAATGACCATGGCTTATCTCATCTTCTCAAGCATAATAATCATCTTTGTCAAGTATTCTAAAAGATGAAAGCTAAAGTAACTATCTTCTAATTTCTGCTTTCTTTTTCCTCCTTCCCATGATCCACTGGCTATGTTCAAAAGTAAACTTTTGGAGACAATGCCTTTATTTTTATTATCTAAATCAAAGGCATAACTCTCCAGATTGACAAACAGAAGGCAAATATAATTTGCTATCATGAGGTAGAATATTTCACAACAAGGCTAAAAAGAAGTTCCTTCAGCCCTGGCTGGTAGCACAGTAGATAAGGCCCCTGCCTGCGAACCCATAGGTCGCTGGTTCGATTCCCCAGCCAGGGCACGTAACCAGCTTGCAAGCCAAGTCTCCAGCCAGGTCCTTAGCTGGAAGCAGGTGAAAGGCAACCATACGTTGATGTCTCTCTCTCTCTCTCTGCCTCTCTCCCTTTCCCTCTCTAAAAATAATAAATAAATCTTTTTTAAATAAATAAAAATAAAAATAAGTTCCTCTGAACAGCACAGACTTCTCACATCACCTTTAAACTGGTGACAGAATATGATTAATTAATCTCTCCTAAATATTACTCATCATCACAGTGTGATGTTATCTGGGCAGGCATTACACCACATCTAGCTCTGAACAGATTCAGGTTAAGCCTCAAGCAGGCTTAGAGTCATCCAACAGCCAAGACTCAATGGACAAGTACAAGATTACAGAAGGAATTAACTTTGATTTGAGCACATCTTCACACCTCTTCCCAACCACAGCTCTATCCATTCTCTCCAAATGAAACCTTTACCTAACTTTGACTTCAAAAAATATGTTTTTAACTTTAGATAAGTGTACTAATATACTGTACATATTTTTATTGAGATAAAATACAAATAGCATAGCATTAACTATTTTTAAATGAACAATTCAGTGGTATTAACTACATTCACAAAACAGGGTAGGGCAAAAGTAGTTTGCAGCTGTTCATATGGGAAATAATACAATAAATAATATAAGAATAATCTGTGTTTTGCATACTCACAACTGTGAACCCACTTTTGTCCCACCATTTAGAAAGAACTCTTCACAGCTCAACATGAAAAAAGACAAGCAACCTATTAAAAATGAGCAGGCCCTGGCTGGTAGCACAGTGGAAAAGGCGCCGGCCTGCAAACCCAAATGTCGCTGGTTCAATTCCCCAGCCAAGGGCACGTAACCAGGTTGCAAGCCAGGTCTCCAGCCAGGTCCGTGGCTAGAGGCAGGTGAAAGGCAGCCATACATTGATGTTTCTCTGTTTCTCTCCCTCTCTCCCTTCCTCTCTTTCTGGAAATAATAAATAAAAAACCTTAAAAAAAAAAAAAAAAAAAGAGCAGAAGGCCCTGGCTGAAGGCTCAGAGGAAAGGTGCCGGTCTGTGAACCCAAAGGTCACTGGTTTGATTCCCAGCCAGGACACATAACCAAGTTGCAGGCCAGGTCTCCAGCCAGGTTAGCTGGAGGCAAGTGAAAGGCAACCACACATTGATGTTTCTCTCTCCCTCTCTGCCTTCCTCTCTTCCCCTCTCTCTAAAAATAAATAAATAAATAAATATTTTAAAAAAAAACATGAGCAGAGGACTTGAGCAGGGATTTTTCCAGTGAAGGTATACAAATGGCCAACAGGCACATGAAAAGCTCTTCAACAACATTAATTATTAGGGAAATGCAAACCAAACCCACAAGATACCACCTCATATCCACTAGGACCTCAATAATTAAAAAATGAAAAATAATTAGTGTCTGTGAGGACATGACAAAATTAAAATCCTCATACATTGTTGATGGAAATGTAAAATGATTCAGCTGCTATGAAAAACCATTCAGGGATCCCCTAAAAAGCTAAGTAGAATTCACATGTGGCACAGCAGTTTCACCTGTAGGTTTGTATCCAAAGTAGTTAAAAACAGGGACTCAAACAAATACTAGTACAAGCATGTTCATAGCAGCATTATACATAATAGCCAAAGATGCCAAAGATGCAGAAACCCAAATGCCTACCAATGAATGAATAGACAAGTTGTGGTATATAAATACAATGGAATATAATTCAGCCATAAAAGTGAATGAAGTGCTAATACATGTTAGAGTAGCTGAACCTCAAAAACATTATCCCAAGTGAAAGAAGCCAGACATAAAAGGTTACATATTACATGTTTCCATTTATTGAAATGATCTAAAATAGTAAATCCATAGAAACAGAAGGCAGAATGGTGGTGGTCACAGATCAAAGGGAGAGATGAATAGAGAGTGCTTAATGGGTATGGATTCTGGGATGATGAAAAGGTTGTGGAACCAACAAAGGTGGTAGTTGTATGGTACAGGGTGGGGCAAAAATAGATTTACAGCCATGAGTATGCAAAATACATAGTTTATTCTTGTATTATTATTTATTAATTATCATATTATTTTCCATATGAACAACTGTTAAGTCTACTTTTGCCCTATCCTGTAAATTCATCAATGTCACATGGTACAAAAGTGACACAGAAAGAGTTGTTTTTTTATACACTGAAAATGAAACATTCAAAATAAAAAAAAAAAAAAGAGAAAGCAATTCTATTACAATAACATTAAAAAGACCAAAATGCTTAGGAATCCGAAGAGAAGTATTTGAACACTGAAAGCACCTAAGTCATTGCTTATAAAATTAAAGAAGACCTAAATAAATAGAAAGATCACCTATTTTTATGGTTGGAGGAGTTAATACTGTTAAGATGGAAATACTATCCGAAGCAATCTAGGTATTCAATGCAATCCCTAGATTCTGATGGCCTTTTTTTTTCCTTCCAAAAATGGAAACACAAACTCCCAAATTCATATAGAATTGTAAGGAGCCCTGAACAGCCAAAACAATCTTGAAACAGGAAAAGAAACTTAGAGGACTCACCCTTTTCCAATTTCAAATCTTGCTACAAAACTATAGTACTTAAAACAGTATGGTACTGGCATAAGGGCAGACATGTAGACCAGTGAAATAGAATGGAGAGGCCAGAAAGAAACCCATACACACATGGCCCATTGATTTTCAACAAGAATGCCATGACTACTTTATGGGGAAAGAGCAATCTGTTCTCCAAGTGGTGCTGAAACAACCAGATATCCACATGCAGAAGAATTAATTTGGACTTCTAACTCATACTGTATTTAAAAATTAACTCAAAATGGATTAATGATCTAAATATAAGATTCAAAACTGTAAAACTCTTAGAATGAAACATAAAGGAAAATCTTCCTGACTTTAATTTGGTAATAGATGCTAAGATTTGACATCAAAAGTACAAGAAACAACAACAACAAAAATGGTAAATTGGACTTCATCAAAATTGAAAACTTTTATGCATCAAAGAATATTATGAAGAAAATGAAAAGATAACCCACAGAATGGGAGGATATATTTGCAAATTGTATGCCAGATAAGAAATTTGATTTTGAAATATACATATTTATAAGCTCTAGTATATTTTTTGTGGATTCTTTGGGATTTTCTACATTGCCATCTATAAATATGATAGCTTTATTTCTTCCTTTCTAATGTGGATGCCTTTCCTGTTCTTGCCTAGTTTCTTGGATCAGAACTTCCAGTGCAATTTTAACCTACAGAGGTGAAGACAGGCACCCTCCTCTTGTTTCTGATTTTAGAGGGGAAGCTTTCAGCCTTTCACTATGAGTATGATGCTGTGGATTTTTCATAAATGCTCTTTATTTTGTTTTTTAAAAAAGTTTCCCTCCATACATAGGTTTCTGACTGTTTTTATCTTGGAAGGGTGTTGAATTTCATGAAATGTTTTTTGAAACAATTAAAATGATCATGTGGGTTTTTTTTCCCTAAATTCTACTAATGTGTGTTACATTGATTGATTTTTCTGTGTTAAACTTGCATATCTAGATAAATCCCACTTGGTCATGGCAAATAATCCTTTTTAATGCTGCTAAATTTGGTTTGCCATAATTGTGTTGTGCACTTTTGTGTATCCATTCATAAGAGATATTCATTTATAGTTTTCTTATGATGCCTTTGTTTGGGTTTGGTATCAGTATAATGCTGGCTACATAGAATGAGTTAGGAAATGTACCCTGCTTTTCGAATTTTTGGAAGAATTTGAAAAAAATGGTGTTAACTCTCCTTTAAATGTTTGGTAGAATTTACCAGTGAAGCCATCCGGTCCTAGAATTTTCTTTGTTGGGAGGTTTGTGGGTTTATGGTTACTGATTTGCTCTTTTAAATTTTGAATTGTCTCTTTTTGACTCAGTTTTGGTAACTTTTGTGTTTCTGGGAATCTCTCTATTTTATCTAGGTTATCTCCTCTGTCGGCAACAATTGTTTACAGCATTCTCTTATATTATGCTTTGTTTTTTTATATCTGTGAGGTCAATAATAATGCTTCCATTTCATTTCTTATTTATCTTCATCTTCTTGCTTTTTCCACTTTAAGATCATTTTTATTTTTCAATTACAGTTGACATAAATTATTATATTAGTTTCAGGTATATACCCCAGTGATTAGACAGTCTTGCTTTTTCATAGAGTAGCCAAAGGCTTGTCAATTTTATTTATCTGGGGTTTAGTTTGTTCTTCTAGCTCTTTGAGGTATAGTTGTTACTGATTTGAGGTTTTCTTCTTAAAAAAAAAAACACAAAACACATTTATTTATTTATTAGAGAGGGGAAAAGGGAGGAAGAAAGAAAGGGAGTGAAACATCTGTGTGAGAGAGAAACGTCAGTCAGTTGCATCTCCTATGAGCTCCAACTGGGGACCAAACACTCAACCTAGGCATGCACCCTGACCAGGAGTTGAACCAGTCACTTTTCACTTTATAGAACGATGCCCAACCAACTGAGCGAGCCATACTGGTCAGGGCAGATTTTCTTCTTTCTTAATGTAGATGTTTGTAGCTATAAATTTCCCTCTGCACTGCTTTTTCAGCACCTCAAAAATTTTCACATGTTGTATTTTTGTTTTCATTGATCTCAAAGTACATTTTTATGTCCCCTGTGATTTATTTGACTCATTGGTTTCTGAAGAGTGTGTTGTTAATTTCCATATATTTGTGCATTTTCTAGTTTTCCTTCTGTCGACTCCTGGCTTTATTCCACTGTGGTCACAGAAGATGCTTTGTAAGATTTCAATCTTTTTAAATGTATTTGTGGCTTAACATGGTCTATCTTGAAGAATGTTTCATTTGAGAAGAATGTATGTTTTGCCGTTGTTGCATAGAGTGTCCTGTATATATTGTTAGTTTTAGGTGATGTATAGTGTTGTTCAAATCTCCTATTTACTTATTGATTTTCTGCCTAGATATCCTATTCATTATTGAAAGAAAGGCATTGATGTTCCTGTTACTATAAAACTATCTATTTGTCCCATCCATTTTGTCATGGTTTGTTTCATATATTTGGGAACTTTGTGGTTTTGTGTTTATATATTTACAATTGCTGTGCTTTCTTGATTAATTGAAATGTGTAACAATATATAATGGCCTATTTATCTCTTAAAACAGATTTTAAGTTAAATTTTGATACTTTTGTTTTATATTAGTATAGCTACCCCTGCTCTCTTTTGGTTACGATTTACATGGAATTTCTTTTTCCAACCTTCTACTTTCAACCTGTCTGTGATTTTAGATCTAGAGTGAGTCTCTTGCACTAATGGTTGCAAGAGGGGAGGGAAGTTGGGTGAAAAGGTAAAGTGATTGAGAAGTACAGATTGGTAGTTACAAAATAGTCATGAGATGTCAAGTACGGCATATGAAATACAGCTCAGCTCTTCTTTTTTATATTGTTACTGTCACAAACCACATAGTTATACATTGCGTATTTGTTGACATCAATTCATAAGTATTGCTTTATTGATTTGTCTTTTAAATGATACAGAAAGTAAATATAAGATATACAAACCAAAACTGCAATAATACTGTTTTTTATTTACCTATAATTTACCTACTATAATTCTTAGTTTGTTTAAATAGCTTCAAGTCACTTTTTCTATGGGACAGGTCTGGAAGCAATAAAATCTCTCGACTTTCATCTTGGAATATCTTGATTTTGTTTCCATTTTTAAGAACAGCTTGTTGCATAATAGAATTCTTGGTTGACATGTATTTTGTGTCAGATTTTTAAATATATCATCCTTCTGCCTTCTGGCCTTGTGATTTCTGATGAGAAGTTGGCTGTTAATATTATAGACAATCCCCTGTATATGAACAGTTTCTTTTTTGCTTTCAAGGTTATTTTTTGACTTTGGAGTTGACAGTGTGGTTATCACAATCTTGATGTGGAACTCTTTAAGCTTATCCTACTTGGAGGTCATTCAGTTTCTGGAATGTGTAGGTTCATTTCTTTCATCAAATGTGTGAAGTTTTTTTGACCATTATGTCTTCAAATAACACCTTGCTCCTTTCTCTCTCTTTT
The DNA here is from genome assembly GCA_004026585.1 of Noctilio leporinus. Classification (NCBI taxonomy): domain Eukaryota; kingdom Metazoa; phylum Chordata; class Mammalia; order Chiroptera; family Noctilionidae; genus Noctilio; species Noctilio leporinus. Next base: position 13,684 of record PVIW01001892.1, on the reverse strand, counting down.
CTCCTTTTGGTACTATTATGATGTGTATATTAATACACTTGATGGTGTCCCAGATGTTGCTTAACCTCTATTTTTCTTTACTCTTTTTCTTTCTCTTTTGACTGGATAATTTCAGTTGTGTTTTCTTTGTATTTTCTAATTATTTTTCTGCCTATTCAAATACCCTACTGAGTCCCTCTAGTAAATTTTTCATTTCAGCCATGTTACTTTTCAGCTCCAGAATTTGTTTGGTTCTATTTTATAATTTCCATCCTTTATTGGTGGTCTTAATTTCTTTACACATTTTCTCCTAGTTTTCTTTAGCCCTTTCATCATATTAAAAACAGCTAGAGTATTTGTCTAGTGAGTTCAATATTTGGACTTCATCAGCAAAAGTTGTTTTCAATTTTTTCCCTTTGTGAATAGGCCATACGCTCTTGTTTCTTTGTGTGCTGTGTCATTTTTTGAAAACTAGACATTTTGAAAAGTAGAATGTAATAACTCTTAAAATTAGATCCTTAAAATTAGAAATCCTTTCTTCCAGATTTGCTATTACTGATTTGCTAATGTAATCATCCATTTGGTTACTGACTCTTCCTAACTATTTTTGTAAAGGCTATATTCCATGTTATATTTGTCACTAAAGTCTCTACTCCATGATTTCAGTGGGCAGCCAGTGACATGACAGAAATTTCCTTAAATATTTGGACCCCAAGTGGCAAAACATACTTCTTTGGTCTTTCTAGCTGGGCTCTGAGACGGGTGAGCATTTCTTAATTAAGGCAGAATACCTACAACTCTGCCTTAGCCTCACCTCCTGCTTGCATACAGCCTATGGGTCCACCCAGATGCAAGCAAAGGGTCCTCTCAGTTCAGTTGTGAGAATGCACCAAGCCTTATGCATACATGTTTCACTCTAGCTTTCCCAGTTATCCAACCCCTTATTCCCTCAAGGCACTTTCTTCCTCAGTCTCCTCTTTTCCAGGCTTTTCAGTCTGTCTGATGCTTTCCCTAATCACCCTCTCTTACCTCAAGTGGCTACAGGTAGCATATATCTTTAAACCTTTTTGTTTTACCAAATATTGTTTGTGAAGTTTGTTCACATTATTGTATACTGTCAGAGGTGAATTTTTCGACAAATTCTGCTGCTGCCCAGAAAATCACTCCAGCCCAAGATGGGCAAAGCAAAGGTCAGCCTCCATGCCAGTCCATCAGAGAACTACTAAATAGGACAAATCAGCCCTGGCTGGTGTGACTTAGTGGATTGAGCACTAGCCTGAGAACCCAGTGGCTTAGTGGATTGAGCACTAGCTTGTGAACCCAAGTGTCGCTGGTTCAATTCGCAGCCAGGGCACATACCCAGGGTGCAAGCCAGGTCTCCAGCCAGGTCCCCAGCTGGAGGCAGGTGAAAAGCAAACATACATTGATATTTCTCTCCCTCTCTTGCTCCCTTCCCTTCCCCTCTCTCTAAAAATGATAAATAAAATCTTTAAAAAAACAAACATACATACAATCAGAGGATTTTAAGAACAAGGTCTGCGTTAGGTTCCTGGCACCAGTAAGTCACACTAGGAACAAGAGCCACTGTCCCCATAGCTATCACTGTGCTGGGAAACAGAGACTGTTAGGCTGATAAGTGAAAGCAACATAATGCTTTCTTACCAAAACTCATCTTTTTTTCGTTAAACAATCCTTGGTTGCTGTAAAATGTTTACTAGATTCTACAGCTCTAAAAATGTTTTTCATATGCATAAGTATCATATTTTAAATTATAGCATATTAAAGTTATAAACAAAACAAAACACTGACATCTCTCCTAAAGCCTCTTCATGACAATGTGAAGCATTTAATTTCTTGAAACATGTTTATAAAAAAATTTTAAAGAGTAATTCCTTGAATCTCTACCACTCACATCATTTCATGTTATTATCTCAAACATATGACTTTCTTTAGAAGGCAAAATAAGAAACTTCCAAAGATATGACACATTCTGGGGCATTCCATGTTTTCCAGTCAGGAAAGTAGCTGCAGAAATTGGAAAAAAAAGGGGGGGAAATGTTATCAGACTTGGGGGTAAACAGTCATAATGAAAGATAACTTCTAATCAGTTCATAATATGTGAGCCTCTGTAGATAAGTGGATTTATCTATATATGTTAACAAACATGGCTAACTTTAGAAAGAAGATGCAGGTTCTTCTTCTTCTTCTCCTTCTTTTTTAATTTTATTTATTATTTGCAGAGGAGAGAGGAAGGGAGAGAAGGAGAGAAACATCAATGTGTGGTTGCCTTTCACCTGCCTCCAGCTAAAATCTGGCTGGAGACCTGGCTTGCAACCTGGTTATGTGCCCTGGCTAGGAATCGAACCAGCGACATTTGGGTTCGCAGGCTGGCGCCTTTTCCACTGTGCTACCAGCCAGGGCAAGATGCAGGTTCTTACATACAAAATTCCAGTGGACATTTAGCAAACGTAACCCAAATAAAGATGACAGTTCAGACAGTAGGGTTAAATTTATCGTTATAACTTCTAGCCAAGTATGTGTCAACTATATATTTATTTGAAGAAAAGCCACGTGCACTTATAAGATGTCAGCCTTCTGGGTGTAGACACACAGAGCCTAAAAACTCACCACAAAAACAAGCTCAATAACTGTCCCCCTGCAAAGAGTGAGAACAAAGCCATCCCAGACATACAGAAATTTTCACTGCAGGCCCTGCAGCAGACACTCTAAGTTGTTTAGGAATAGGTGTCTGCTTCTGCCCTTGTCTCAAGAGTGCTGAGTGGAAGTGAAGAAGGAAGTAGCAGGATCAGATGGTTTCCAAATATGAGCTATAAGCTACTAGCTCATTCTGTCCTTGTCTGACATCTCCCTTTCTGTCCTCAAACGTATTTTAAGTTTAACTTTGTTTGAACTATGTGATTCAGTTGGCAATCAAATGGGTAAAAAAATATTGAGGAAGGTTTATTTACTTCTTGTTTCCCTAGGTCCATTTCTCTAAAGTGATTCAACAATGGGATTTGTTACTCAGAGCCAGGTTTTCCCACAGAAGTCTAAAAGAGACATATAGAAATCTGCCATTCCCAAAGCATGCCAGTTCATGCTTCACTTAGTCTTTTGGTTCACTGTAATTCTCTGTCAGCCTTCACGATGATCGAATAACTGCTTTTCCTTAGCTAAAGCCAAAGCTCAGCCACACTCTTTCTCTCTGACAGAGGAAAAACACAAAGACCCCCATATTGTTGGACAAAGTCTATTGCAATGAATGGTCCGTGATAAACAAAAGCCATCTGTGTCTGTCACAGGTACTGCTTTAGAGTAGACCACAGATATTACCAACAGACTTGGGGAGAACCCACAGACTAGGTTCCATAAATAATATAGTAGTATTTCTAAGAAAAGAGATTTTCTGTAGTCATTACTTATATGAGGCACCTTGCATTGGTCAAGGTGCTTCCTCTTAGGCATGATTCCCCATCCTCTTGTTTTGCAACCATTACTGCTGGTACCAGTTCTGTATAGGATCTGACCTGTACGTGCAACCTGTCAGCACCCAGACTAAGATCCCTACCGCCAGCCCTGGCCTGATGGGTGACATGTGGGGGAACCAGCTTAGCATTTGCACATGTGCAAACTAGGAATTGGAGAGATAATAATTAATGTCCTGTTGGGCAAATCTTTAACAAAGGAGGAATAGAACTGATGGATAAATGTGCCCCTGATTTCATCCCCTAGGCAGATGGTCCCAATACACATGGGATCAGGCACAGAATCTCCACCCAGATTGATGACACATCTTTGTAAAACATTCTTCTTCCTTCCTGCTTCACATGCCTGTCCTTCGTTTTTGTTCCCGCATCATACTCCGCAGTCAAATATGTACACCTGAGCCTTGAGTACGTCACCGTATTTGCTTTCTGGACAACACAGGTGAAGACGCTAGCCTATTTGCAATCTCCTGTATCTCTGGGGTTTCATTTTGTCATGTTCTGAATTAGAGAAAGAGAACGGGAAAAAGAGTCATGATTGTTTAAAAATGTTTTTGTTCTCAAGATCCTGTAAAATAGCAGTCCTCATTTTTTTGGATGGCAGGAAGAAAGTGAAGGAATAAAGAAGGTAGAAAAGGGAGAAGAGAGGAAGTAGGGTCATGAGAAGGGAAGGAAAGGCAGAGAAAGGTTAGGGGTGGGGATGAGAGGAAAAGACGGGGAAAGAAGGATTGAGGAGGAGAGAAGAGCAGAACCTACCCCTCTCCTTATTCCTCACTCAAGAGCAGCTGCTTGGCTCCCCGGAGGGGCTGCCTCCATGCCAAGCTGTCCTTTCCCTTCGGTGCAGTTACCTCATCTACATCTCTGTGCAGCGTGTTTGCCCTGGTCTACCGTGTAATTTCACTTTCTTCGTTTTATGACCTTGTAGAGTGAACAATGCACTCCCTTTCTTGCCATTAACAAGAAAAGCCATGTGCATTTAATAAATTCAGTCTTATTCATAATGAGATGATGAGCAAATACTACATTGGTTTCTCAACTTTTGCATATTTTAAACTATGGAAATGAAAACATTCATCTTTCTTAAGCACCAGCTTCATCACATCATTTGCCTACACAAGATGTGCAACGCCCCTGCCGTCATTTTACATCCTCAGCCTTTCGCTTTTCGTTTCAACTTTTATTAACTCCTGAGAGTCCCCTGGGAGTTACATTCAAGACTTCCCATCTTCTCCCTCCTTCCCCGCCGTTCTCCATCTATGACCTTCCCCTGAATCCAAACTACCCTGTTATCACACTGCATGCTCATTCCGACATCAGAACCTCCCCTAACTTGCGAAACTGCTTGGGATCCCTCTGATCACCCCGTGACTCTGCCTCCCTTCAACAGCTGCACCCTGAGGGGCTGTGGTGCACCAGCGGGACTGCTGATTAAACCCCCTGCTGTAGAGAAACCATCCAAACATTATTCTGCTGTAATTAGACAGTTATAACAAAGGGACTTCAATGTTTTCATGTCATACACACTTGCAATGATACCTATATATCATTTGAGAAAGTGACTTTTGCTTTCTTTTTCTATGTATCATGCATCTCTATCCCCAACCTAAGTAGGATTTTATCTCTCCTGCTTTTTTGTACCCATGGCCTCAGTTCATCGCCCTCCACATCTGAAGTTGTACATCACACTGCGGAGGTGCTCATTCGGTATGTTAGGGAATAAAAGGGCTCCATTTATATTTGAGATCTAACAGGCATTGGGAAAACTAATGCCCGGTGCCTTTCTGACCACTTTACTAAGACTCCACATCCATCTTTTGTCACCTGCAGATAATGGAATGGTTGCCACTACAGTGAAATCACATCTCTGATTTTTAAACAAGAGGAAACATTTTCTAGACATACACACATATATGTATATATGTATGTGTACATGTATGTACATATTTCCCCCCACTCTCCTGAAGGTAAAGTCAGTGCCTGTGGATTAAATTACCTCTGTAAACATTGAACAATAGCTTCAAGTGGAAACTTTAATTTTTATTTTTTGTTTTTAAAGATTTTATTTATTATTTTTAGAGACAGGGGAAGGGAGGAAGGCAGAGAGGGAGAGAAACATCAATGTATGGTTGCCTTTCACCTGCCTCCAGCTATAGAACTGGCTGGAGACCTGGCTTGCAACCTGGTTATATGCCCGGGCTGGGAATCGAACCAGCGACCTTTGGGTTTGCAGGCCAGCACCTTTCCGCTGAGCCACCAGCCAGGGCCTCAGGTGGGAACTTTATAAAAACCTATAATTAATATTATTATTCATCCCACTCCATGCCAGTCTGCCTCCTGCCCTATAAAGGTTGCCTTCTCTCTTTTAATTGCTTAGACCCAAAACCGGGCATCATCCTCATCTCCTCTTGCCCTCACATGCTCATTCTACCAGTAACTCCTATTAGCTCTACCCTGCAAATATACTAAATATCATTCTTGCCACTCTAGTTCAAATCACCACCATCATTCCCCCTGAACTGTATTTTAAGAGCCTGCTAAAAACATTCTCATTGCCTCTACCTTTATCTCGTTCTTTAGCCTACTTTCAACACAGTATCTTATGCAATCTCATTAAAACAGAAGTTGGATCATGTCACCCTTCTGTTCAAAAGCCTACAAGGGAACCCTAACTCATATAGAACAAAAGCCAAAGTCCATGAAACATCCTACAGATCTGTTGATTAGTGAACAGATCTAAGACCCCCCTCACTCCTGACACCCAAGACTACTCTCAGGATCAATAATTTGTCAGAAGACCTCCCAGAACTCACTGGCAGCTGTTTTCCTTGTGGCTATGGTTTATTACACTGGAAGGATTCTGAGTAATCAGCCAGCCAGTCATTCTCTAGGACTGCATGGAACTGTCTGAAGACACAACCATCTCTACCTGTGATTCAGCTCATGACCTCAGAGTGATCCCTCCTTTCCCTAACAGGCTCAATTCTGCATCTTCACACCTCTGCTCAGTGGATGAAGGGGCAGTTTCAGAGGGAAGAAGCCTCAAAATAATATCCTTCCAGATATTTGCAATGACTTAAAGCCAGGAGACTTTACTCATTGTTTGTCCCTCAGCTAGCTTTTCTCAAACTGCTTCAGACCTGCCACAGCGCACCTCACCCAGAAGAAAGTAGCCTGCAGTCACGGTTGTAAAATGATACTGAAACCCCAGTGAACCTCTCGGTGTATTTGAACCACATCAGCATCTTCTCAGGGGGCACCGGGAAGTGCTGTCATCTGGATGGCCTGACATCTAGCAATGGTGCTGCAATGGACTGAATATTAATTTTAAAATAACTCTCAGAACTCTTAGAGACAGGAACTCATCCACTGAATTAGCCAAAATGCCCTACAGCAGAAAGGGAGAGCATGTTTTGCATCCACCCAGCTTTGGCCCCACCAGTTGGGACTTGGATTTTCTGCAGACTGAGACCACAGATCTGAGCCCGGGAGGCTCTCCTAGTCTCTTGACCACACCCCTAGCTTATGTGTGTATTGGGCAAGCAAGGGTAGCAAAGGGCAGAAAACAAAAAGAAAGATCGCTTCACTATTTTTCCTTGAGACCAGTCAGATGTTATACATGCATTGTGCTGGCCAAAATGTCTGTTTTTTTCCCACTCATTAAAAGACACACTTTTCATTTCCACCAATAACTATTGATTTGAATATTTTGAGTATGTCAACTATCTCCCATGTGGTATAACGTTGATTGTCCTCAATTGATGTCTCAATTTGATCGCTATCAACTTCAACTGGTCTACCCGACCGTGGAGCCTTGTCCAGTGAGAAATCTCCAGCACAAAACTTCACAAACCACTTTTGACACCTTCGATCAGTCACGGCACCTTCTCCATATGCTGCATAGATCTTTCTGTGTGTACGCTTCAGTTGCATTTTTACCTTTCTTGAAATAATAAAGCATAATATGCTGAAAATATTGTGTGTTTTCTTCCATCTTCAGTATTAAAATGGCTACACAAAAATTCACCAATTTTGATGTTTTTTAAAATGCACACTGATATGGCAGCTGTCACAATAAAATCTAACAAAATTGTTTTGAATAAAGTTAAAGACAACTAAGCATGACTAGAGCCATTGTACAGGAAAAAATGTAACAAACTTTTTGGCCAACCCAGTATTTGAAGCACATAGTCAGGAAAGGCCCACTGATAAACTGACATTTGATCAAAGAATTGAAGGATGTAAGGGAGAGAGGTCCTGTTGGAGGAAACAATTCCAGACAGGAGGAACAGCAAGGGCAAAGGCACTTTTGGGAGTGTGCAAAGGACCAATGTTTAAAGCATAGGGAATGTGAAGAAGAAGGAATGGAAGGAGATACAGTTGGGGTGTGTGTGTGGGGGGGGGTAGTGTAGATTATTAAAGGTCTTGTAGACCTTGTAAGAATTTAGATGTTTACTCTGAATGAGATGGGAAGCCACTGGAAAGTTTTGAGTGGGGGAACGACATGGCATGGCATAAAAAGACCACTCTGACTGTGTTGAAAATAAACCATAGGAGGACAGGGTTGGAGAGAGACAGATTGAAGACCTTCTTCAAGTGACATGAGAAAGTCCAGGGTTTTATGTCTACAACTATTTATTCTATCTATAATTTATCATCTACTAGTAATTTAATTTTTGAATATGTAATAGATGCATACTCAACAAGTATAGAAAAAGGAGTTTTTTCTATGACCAGCCCTTTGATATATTTACTAGTCCTATATTTTTTCATTTTTTAAATTAAATTTTTTTTTTACTAATTCATTTTGTCTGCTTTATTTTGAGTTAGATGCTTTACTTATTTCAATTTTCCTTGTAAGTTTTTAAGGCTGCACACCTTCCTCTGAGCACTGCTTTGGATGTGCTTTGTGGATCTCATAGGGCTTCATATAAAAGCTCTTTAGATTCACTCATAAGGCCTCTTCTCTAGGCACAACCCTGTCACAGTGTCTGAATGAAGACTCGGAGACACCTAGGATGAATGCTCATCATTGTTTCCCAGCCATTAATAAGAGAGGGGCTTATTTTGCATTTGATCTCCCCCTTCCCTCATGAAGAATTCTTAGAGACCTTATCATCCTTTACTTTTGTATAATCAGGCCTTGGTTTGTACTTTGAAGCCCATCAGACATATTTTAATTGATCTTTGAAGTGAAAAGAGAACCCTTTCCTTTCAAGGGGCAAATAGGAAGCTGGGCAGAAAAATCCTGTCTAATTCCACCCAAGAACATTCAGTCTAAATCCTAATAGAGTGTAAGTGTGGCTTTTAAGACTCTCCTCGCCTGCCCAGAGTCAGTGCCCATGTGTCTTCTTGCACCTCCATTGTTTCATGTGAGCTCCATGACAGTTTTTCAAGGTAGCAATTTTTTTTTTAAGATTTTATTTATTACTTTTAGAGAGGGGGGAAGGAAGAGAGGCAGAGAGGGAAAGAGACATCAATGTATGGTTGCCTTTCACCTACTTCCAGTTACAGACCTGGCTGGAAACTTGGCTTGCAACCTGGTTATATGCCCTGGCTGGGAATCAAACCTGTCCTCCTACAGCTTTGAGTTCACAGGCTGGTTCCTTATCCACTGTGCCACCAGCCAGGGCTCAAGGTAGTAATCTTTATTCCCACTTTCAAGGACCCAGTTGCTTAGGAATGTAAAATACACTACATGAATTTACACACTAAGTGACAAAGACAAGATTCAAAATCAGGCCTGCCTTTGAATCTAGACCTCCCATTCTCCTATGATGCCTCCCCCAAAGTTCCAGTATTCACACTTACATTACACAGGGTGTGGCAAAAGTAGGTTTACAGTTGTTTGCATGGCACACAATACAATAATTAATAATACAAGAAGAAACTCTGGGATTTGCACACTCACAACTATAAACCTACTTGTGTAGTTGTATCAGAAAGTAATGCATCTTTATAAACTGGTTTTCAGGATTAAAAATCTTTGTCATTTAAGCACCAACACTTTGAAAATCACTGCAGATATATTTCCAGAATGTGTTATATATTTTTCTACCCTTTTCAACAGAGTACATTGAACAGATTTTAAATTAGCTTGATGATTCACATGATCTTTATGAACATCATTTATTATGTAATGCCATAATATAGGGAGTCTAAGTATCTTGCCCCAGGCTAGACAGCTGTTAAGTGGGAAAGCCATTCAAAGGCAGGCAATCTGGCTCCAGAGCCCATGTGCTTAGCAACTATGCTATGATGTCTCATCAAGGGCTCAAAAAAGTCAGAGAGTGCTGTGGGCTGGACATAACTTGTCCCAGTTGTGTTGATTGTTCTAGTAAAGAGCAAGGAGGCAGGACCTAAAGTCTTCAAGCAATCATAGTAATGGGGATCCATTTTGCTGACAATTCAACCAAAGAAATGCCAGGTCATCACTGAAGTCTAGAAAGAATTAAGGCAGAATTAGAGGTGTGTTTTATTAAAAAACAAAATGTACCTATTAAGGAATCTATGAATAGAAACCTGATATTAAAGTCATATGTTAAAGTTTCTTCAGGGGACTGATAAATATCACCCTTCTCTCCTGCTCAAGTCCTTAAAAACACTAGGAAAAGTAGAATAGCAGATGGGGCCACAATATCCCTGTGTTGTTCTTAAAGGCTCAGCTGGAAGCCACAGCTCATTGTCAGAACAAAACAGACCTGCAAAGTAATTTCACAACTGAACATATTTACCCCGCATTCATGGTGTTATGGACCAGGTGAAGACCGAGAGTACAGAGGAACAGAGAATTCCTGGTGCCTGCCGTCAAGTTCACTCCCAAGAGAGAAAAGGGTGAAGCTGAGCTAAGAATGCCCTATTTTTTCTTCTCAGAAGTTTCTTCACCTTCCCCTAGACAGAATGAGTATGAGGTAGAGAAAGGCCAGAGATCACATTAATGGAAGTTCTCTCACATGAACGAAAATATCAGTGACCCCTCTAACACTGTAATGAAGAGATTTTAATGGGGCATCCTGCAACTTCTAAGCCATACTATGTCCATCTCAAGTTGGTAACACTTGTCCACCTTGTCCTTGCAGTGGTGATCAGGAAACGCTAGTGGAAAAAAACAGGAACTGATGTCTTTTGACATGGTACATTTGGTTATTAACTTTGAACTGTCTTTAAATAATCTGATATCAATTATGGTTATAGTCAGTAGATGCAGAATAACTTAAGTCTTGGCTCTGCAACTAGATTCAAAAGATCTTGAAAGAGGCTTTGTATTTAAGACTTTGTGCAATTCTAGGGTTTGACATTTAGCTCAGTAGGTAACAGGAGAGAGTCAAACATTGGTCTCCAGGATTCCCTTGGATTTAAAGTTGGTTGTGTTTTCTCTGAAATTTTACTTTAGACCTCTTTTTATTTTTATTTTTTTTAATTCATTATTTTTTAGAGAGAAGGGCAGGGAAGAAGGAAAAAAGGGAGAGAAACATCAACCTATGGTTGCCTTTCACCTGCCTCCAGCTACAGACCTGGACCTGGCTTGCAACCTTGTTATGTTGCCCTGGCTGGGAATTGAACCAGCAACCTTTGGGGTTGCAGGTCAGCACCTATCCAGTGAGTCAGCCAGGGCAGACCTTTTTTTTTTTTTTTTTTCAATCCTCACCGGAGGACATTTTTTTCCCATTACTTTTCAAAGACAGGGAAAAGGGGAGAAAAGGAGAGAGAAACATCAATGTGAGAGAGAAACATCAATAGGCTGCCTTCTCTCTCATACGTGCCCCAACTAGGAATCAAACCGGCAACCCTTCAGTCTGCAGGACTCCAGCCTACTGAGCCACACCAGCCAGGGCTTTACCTTAGACCTCTTGCTATAGAAAACCCTACCAGCAATATGAGGGTTCTAGCTACATCATGACAATTTTTATATAAATCTCTGGGTTTTTCTGGTATCAAGAATCAAGCAAATAATACAGGTGCCTCTGCCTCCTTAAGGTAAATAAATTTATCTGACCCACACTGTGATCATTGCCACAATTCTTCCACTAAGGGACATTTTATTCTATTTTGGTAATATAATTTTCAATTACAGTTTACATTCAATTATTTTTTATTAGTTTGGGGTGTACACCATAGTGGTTAGACAATTACAAAGTGGCTTCTCCAATATCTAAAGTACCCACTTGATATCATACATAGTTATTATAACATTATAGACTAAGACTGTATTCCCTACACTATACATCTCAATACTACTTTATGACTATCAGTTTGTACTTCACCTTTTTCACCCAGCCCCCAACCCACTTTCCCCCATCAAACATCAGTCTGTTCTCTGCACATGAGTCTGTTTCTATTTTGTTTGTTCTTTTATTTTTGCCCTTTTTATTCCACATATAAGAAAAATCATACAATATTTGTTTTTCGCTGTCTGACTTATTTCACCGAGCATAATACCCTCTAGGTCCATTCATGGCTGTCACAAATAATAAGATTGCATATTATTTACAATTTTATTCATTATTTTTAGAGAGAGAGGTAGGGAGAGAGGCAGAGAGGGAGCAAGCCAACAATAAAGCTGACCGGAGACCTGGCTTGCAACCTGGTTATGTGCCCTGGCTGGGGAATCGAACCAGTGACCTTTGGGTTTGCAGGCCAGTGCCTTATCCACTGTGCCACCAGCCAGGGCAGACAGAATCCTTTTTTTATGGCCAAGTAATATTCCATTGTATATTATATGTACCATGGCTTTGTTATTCACTCATCTACTAATAGACACTTGGGTTGCTTTCATAGCTTGGCTATTGTAAATTACATGGCAATGAACATATAGAGGTACATATATTCTTTTGAATTAGTGGTTTGGATTTCTTTGAATATACACTCAGAAGTACAATAGAATCATTAGGTCATAATTTTTTTTGAGGGACCTCCACACTGTTTACCATAGTGCCTGCACCAATCTGTATTCATTAGAGATATTTTAAATACAACAGAAATGACAGAACAAACATCTTAAACAAAGTCCTCACCCTTGAAGGAGAGTCTTGTGAAACAAGAAGGGGTTTGGAAGAGTTCAGCTTTCAAATCTACAAAGTAAAAATCAGTTTAACCATTTGGTTTCATTTTCCATTTCACTCCCCTACATAATTGGACTTGACAACAGGAATGGAAGCCAGAGTTTGTCATTTGCTGCTCCCCTTGTCAGCACCCTCCCAGGACACAGGCAAAAAGCTGTGGGACAACCAGGCAAGGAAGCCCTATGCTAATGTCCCAGCTCACACCCCAAAATAAAATCCATTGTTTTCTTTAGAAGAGAAAGTCATGCAAAGTGCAAAAAAAAAAAATGTAGCATTCAAGAAGCCTTAGGCAAGCAGCTCTTCAGCTACAATTATCCCACAAACTGGATGCACCTTTTTTTTTTTCTTTCTACTTTTTGGCAAGAGCTTTTTTTAAAAAATTACTTACTGTTGCCTAATAGGATTAAATCTTTAACTGAAGCATTTTCTTCTAATCCATCCACTATTTTCTAATCCCCTGTGAGTCAAATGTAAGGAAAATTTCTATTTTGCCTCAAAACCCACATTCTTGGAAGCCCCCACCCTCTTACATGCTTCAGACCCTCCCTGCTGAATACAGCAACCCCATAGGACTCTCCAGCTAGAGGCTAGGTGGGTGGGTGGGGTTCATTCACAAAACCACTTCTCCATCCATCAGGTTCTGCTTTGTTATTTACTTACCTGACCTAGGCTTCCCTCCCCTCCCCTTCCCTTTCTCTTCCTTTCCCTTTCTCTTCTCTTCTCTTCTCTTCTCTCTCTCTTACTCTCTCTTCCTTTCCTCTCCTTTCTTTCTTTCTTTTTTTTTTTTTAACTTTATTGTTGTTGTATTACATCCATCCCCTTTTTGCTCCCCTCTGTCCCCCCCCCCACCCACCCATTCCCCCCAAAGTCAATCCCACCTGTTGTCCATGTCCATGGTTCCTTTATACTAGGTTCTTGTCTAAGCTGCTCCCCATCTTTGCCTCTACCTCTCCCTTCCCCCAACCCCGTTCCCCTGACCACTGAAGGCCTATTCCTTGTATTCATATACTTGGTTCTGTGTTGGTGGTTGTTAGTTTTGTTCATTATTGTCCCGTAAGAGGTGAGATCATATGATATTTGTCCTTCACTGACTGGCTTATTTCACTAAGCATAATACTCTCCAGTTCCATCCATGTTGTTGCAAAGGGTACAAGTTCCTTC